>NJDD01001034.1:384583-411750 GCA_002245505.1 Calephelis nemesis
GATGTATTGATGTAAATGGACGCTATTTTGAAAAGTTATAATAAAACTAATAATTTGCTAGAATGCTTAGTTTTTGATTTTCTAAGAACTTTCAGTTTGACCCTCGTACTCGTGAATCTCGACAATATGCGAATTGGAAATTGGGATCATATCCGACATTTTAGGTACTTTAGAACACAGTAGGTACTAGCGGATTATTAACATTCAGTTACAAATAAACTCAACGAATCCGATAAAACAATTTATTATTGGCTATGAACTAAATGTCAAAAATTCACCGGTATTGTGTTCAAGAGTACCTAAATTGACATACTCGATTCCAATTTCCAATTTTGCAAGAATCGAGCTGCTTCAAGAGAAACCCTACTGTTAATGGAATCACAAAAATATCGAATATAATACTACTTTTTAAGTAAACGTAGATGATATACTTGAAACAGATGTCTGTTTTTTTTTGCAGTTTTAATGTGTGCATAAATGATGTTTTTTGTCTGTTGTTTTGGAGGGCTTTTACCTATATAGGTAAGCATAAATGTTATGTGTATTCAAATGTTTTTCTCTGTCGTTTGTTGTAGTGTTGGTTGCGAATTCATATCGTTGTAATATTATGTGGAAAGCATGACGCATCACTGCAAACCCGTTTCGTGTAGTGACGTGGTCGTCTGACTAAGCCGGTGTTTGAGACTGTAGCTCCAATCCTGTTCAACAGTTGATTATTGCACCCTCCTAAAAAATGCTATCTAGTGAAAGAAACTAGTCAAGTTGTGTTACACAATTGTTTAACCGACTCCGAAAAGAAGAGTTTTCAATTCGCCTGAATATATATATTTCTGTATAAGGACTTACATACATATCTTCGCGCCAAGTCCCTTACGGGGTAGGCAGAGGGTGTCAAGTGCCAGACCTCACGATCCTGACAAACCACTCTAGCTTCCTTCACATCATTCTTTCATACAAACACGCCGGTTTCGGAGACTCTTGACACCACCCTCGGATAATATCCGAGTGATCTGATCGTGGAATGTACTATATATAAGTACTTATTTATTAAATAGGCGATTACTTAGCCAATGAAGAGATTTTGAGCGTTTGATAGACATATTGTTTTTAGTTTCGTTTTGTTTTGTGTATGTAGATGACGTCTTAATGAAATTAGAATGTTTTTTTTAGTTTTATTGTTATTAAATTATGATTAAAAAACATATTTTGCTGTCGCACTCGGAGACGTTACTTATCATTTAATCTGTCATTAAGTTTGACTTTTTAGTACAAAAATTGTGGCTTAATTGTAGTTTAAACGTTAATTTAGGTGTGCTAGTGCGACCCTTGGTAACAAATCTTTAATAAGTATATTTGTCTAGTCTAATCATAATATTTAAAAGATTTTTTTGTTTCTTGTTTGACCAAGTTTATTTTTTGACGTCTAAGTCGGCCAATTACTTATTATTACTACCGCATGCCGTAAACTTGACGTCATTACATCAGTTATCACACTGTCTTGTACTGTTCCGAGGCTCAGCCGCTAAGATTACTTATGCAAGAGACTTACCAACTTATACCAACACCTGACCACTAGATCACAGATGGACAGACACATATAACGTATACAACATTGGCGTAGTACCTTTACGCAGAAAGAAATAAATATTTCTTTTAAAGCAGGATACGTTCCTTTGTTTTTAAATGTATTCCTACTTAGTTAACGTTATGAGTGTATCTGTTAAACGTCTTAAAATGCTCACAATTAGTCCATTGATTCACCAGTTTTGTCATATCCACGTAGTCTAAGATCTAACCGTCAAATTCGTGAGGACTTCTATTATTTCATATATCTTTATTTTATTTTATGGCTTACCAACGTTTAAGTACAATGATAAAATATGTTTTATCATGCTACTTAATTTTACTAAACGTTTACTTGATTATAAAACTCTAGATTACTATTTACAAAGCATTTAAAAGTATTTAACTAACTGACACCAGTTTAACTAAAAAGAAATATAAATTAAGCAACTAAGATGTAACAAATAGAATAAAATTATTAATGTTTTTAAGATAATTTTGATACATTAAAACACTCACAAAAAAAACCAAGGCTAACATTTCACGATCAGATCAATCGGATACTATCCGAGGGTGGTGGAGTCTCCGAAACCGGCGTGTTTGTATAAAAAGGGTAATGAATGTGAAGACAGGTTTGTCAGCATCGTTAGGTCTGGCACTCGATACTCACTGCCTACCCCGTAAGGGACTTGGCGTGAAGATATGTATGTATGTACGAAAAAATGCATAACAAAAACTCATCAAGAGGTACCGACTACACTTTTTGCTATTTGTACCTCACAATATGTGTTAATTGTATAATATACTTGATCGGTGAAAAATGGTTGGCCGTGCCCAAGTCCAACTGTTTTTCTTTCAGCCGCATTCTAAGTGTAAACTATAAACACCATAGATGTTCTAGGATGTGCATGTGGCCGTGATGTTAGGTAAAGTGCAAACCTACTGGTTAAAGCCCCATACTCAGTCAGCCAGAAGAGCCAATCACCGCGCAAATCATGGAACAGGGTGATTACTATGAACAATGGCGCTCTAAAGTAAACGTCTTAAGCGACAAATCACTATTTTTGACTCTATAAAAGTAATTTGAAAAAAAAGTATAAAAACTGAAACATTTATCTTTTAGGTATAGTACTTATCTATGTTTATGTTAAATCTGGTGTCGATACTTTCACAATTGAAGTAGACAGAAAGCAAAAGCTTTCCAAAAAGGGTTAACTTTTTGATTTTTTTCTATCGAGCAAAGTGAAATGAATCGTGTTTTTGAAACACTAGTCTAGTAAAGCATATGTTAATCTTGTGTATTTTTGTCACTTAGATCCATGATTGCTTTGTATGAAAAAAAAACAGTAAACTGCTGACGTATTTTAGCGTATATGGCCCCTTAATCTATTCTGTGACTGTCCCTTCGATCACACGTACGTATGACCGGATCCGTGTGTTTTTAAATAAGCTATAATGTTAACCCTTCGGACCAACGATGCGACCATTTACATTTAGTCCGGTTTTGACAGTCTATGCAGTCCTTACTGAATACTTCATATTCTTCTTGACTTCGAACAAAACACAAGCTATTGTTGTTATTGTTATTTAAATTTTATCCCGTTCCAGTTCTTAGCCCTTGCTACGATTACTAGAGTGCACAAAAAAAGAGGGTTTTAAAGTCACTGACCGCACGTTTGCTGAACACATTTATTTGGCATGATGTTTGCTCCAAAAAATATATTTTAAATCCCGCTTGTACGTTTTGGGGTTAAATTTAAACACGAGTATAAATGTCAAATATATGGTTACTGGGTTATATGTTAAAAGCTGACTGCCTCAGCACAGAACAGTTAGACGGAGGTTTAATTAAACACTATAATTTTCTATAATTTATATCCAACCAATACCTCGCTACACGTTATTGCTTGAAAATTCAATTTTAGACTGTAGACACACATGTGTTTAACTCGTGTTTAAGTTTTTTTTTTTTTAATTAAGACGGTATCTGTTGATGTTAGAGTTAAATATTACTGTGTTTTTTTGTAACTTGTCTGTGTAAAAATCCACAATGGCCATAATGCCAGTGTCATGTTCTGGTCCGGAGGGTAGGGAAGCCCGTAGACTTGCGCAGTAGGTCTTACATCCCGGCCAATGCACCTATAACCACGAATTATGGAGTAATATTATGTACTCTGTGGTCTGTGGTACTCACCTGTGATCTAGTGATGCGGTGTAAGACTTGACTCCATGAGATATCAAGTTCGATTCCCGGGTCAGACAGCAACAAGAAATTGTGTGTTTTCAATCTATATATATAAAAGAAAGTGATGTTAGTTACACTATTTATAACTCATGAACGGCTGAACCGATTAGGCTGCAAATTGGTGGGGAGGTAACTTAGAACCGGGAGAAGGACATAGGATACTTTTTATTCTGTTCAATTGTGAGGAAACTGGGAATAACAACATTTTAATTTTTCCCATACAAACTGAATGGGCGGAACGAAGTTCGCGGGAACAGCTAGTTTTCTAATAAAAACAACGTTGCCCGGTATTAGATACGTGCTCGGCTGGCGTTAGACTTGCTACCTATCATATTATGAAACTTGTCTCTACCTATCTCTTCGGGGATATGGGAGTGAAGATACTTTTTTTAAAAATGTAATACCTACGTTGTCTATTGGCTATGGTTGTCTCACCATCTGGAATCTAGAGTACATCTTGTGACAAAAAATATCTGTTATAATTGCCATTACTTAACGTTATAAATGCTATTGTTTATGCTCATGTATTTTTTTTTTCACTTTAAGGTAGCTAAACCAAATTTGATTAATTTGGTTAATGTTATAGACAACTTTTAAATTCGATATCTCAACAGGTTCCTTCGGACTAGACTGAATAGACATCCGTTTTGCTGTCAGTTTTTCCACTGTCACTTCTATGGCTGAAGGTTAACCTAAAGTATAAGATTTTTGGCGATTTTTTTTAAGCTTAAAGCCGATATCATTACTTCAATCAATCAATCGTAATTCTTGACTGATTGATTTGACTGACGCCTGTGTGATGGTAGCTTACTAGGTGGTAGAGTTTCGTAGCGACTCGCCCGGATTGGTACCACCGCCTTACTTATTTCTGCCGCCATAACGTCATGACGTGTTTCGGTTCGGAGGGTAAGGTAGCCGGTAAACTTACTTTTGCTCGAGGCCTAACATCTAGACCTCAGGTTGGCAACGCACAATTACCGTCTTTAGTGTCTCTAGGCGGCGTGAATTTCTTACCATCAGGAAATTCGTCTGCTTGTATGCCTTCCTATAACATAAAAAAAAGATTGTGTAATGGATGTCGAATGCTCTGGCGAAGTCAGCAACAAGTGTTAAATACCCAGTGGAATCGTATCCAATATAATATAGATGCTTTCAATCTTTCTAACCTTGACCGACTCGGTGTTGCCATAAATAGAGGCAAAAAGTATTTGGATGATTTCACAATTATAAATTATGTTACCGGGTTCTTTCGACTGCAAGTTTCTTTTTTACACAAGATTCGATCATAAGAGTGAATGAATAAGATTTCATTTGGGATCTGATTCATCAGGAGTTAATAAAATTAGGCCTTTCTTGTGACTTGTATTGTGCAATATTAAGCATATATACTAAACTCGCCATTTCCCGCGACTTCGTTCGCTCTGCAATCTCTCATTTTATATACAAATTATAAATTATGTTACCGGGTTCTTTCGACGGCAATATTCAAGTTTCTTTTTTACACAAGATTCGATCATAAGAGTAAATGAATAAGATTTCATTTGGGATCTGATTCACCTCTAGTTAATAAAATTAGGCCTTTCTTGTGACTTGTATTGTGCAATATTAAGCATATATACTAAACTTGCCATTTCCCGCGACTTCGTTCGCTCTGCAATCTCTCATTTTATGTACAATTATAAATTATGTTACCGGGTTTTTTCGACGGCAATATTCAAGTTTCTTTTTTATACAAGATTCGATCATAAGAGTGAATGAATAAGACCTCATTTGGGGTCTGATTCACCAGGAGTGAATAAAATTAGGCCTTTCTTGCGACTTGTATTGTGCAATATAATCATATTTGTATATTAAACTCGCTATTTCCCGCGACTTCGTTTGCTCTGCAGATTGCAGAGCATATTATATTTTTTCTTGACTTGGAAAAATTTCGCTCCCAATTAACAAACTTTATTACAATTATTGAAGTACCTACTGGAAAACTGTTTAAAACCAACTTTGATTTCAGTAATTAACTAAGCTTTTAGTAAATAATTTAAGTAGATGAAAATTGATTTTCTCGGATTACATATGATTCCATCATCAGATTCAGACTTAGTAATCGGACCACCTCGGTGGCACTACTTTATTAGGTGGTAGAGTCTCGCAGCAACTCGCCCGGATTAATACCACCGCCTTGCCTGTTCCTGCCGCCATAACGTCACCGCTTGCCGTTGACGTGTACTAGTTAAGTGGATAAGGAAGCCGGTAAACTTACTTTTGCTTGAAGTCTAACATCCCGGCCCAAGGTTGGCAACGCACCATTACCACCTTTGGTGTCTCTAGGTGGCGTGGATTTCCACCAAACGCATTCCCTGATTTTAATCCATCAGGGAATCCGTCTGCTTGTTTGCTTTCCAATATAATAAAAAGTACGCGTTTGCAAATAAAAAAGAAAGGTAACTGAGAAATCAATTGACATACATAAAAATGTATATCGAACATACATTCTCTTCTTTTTTTGAAATCGGTTAAAAATGAGACTACTATTTTTATTCAAATCTATTTGGCATTAGGTGTGCAGACAGACATTAGCATTTTCACTTTTATTATGCACTTGATGAGTCAGCGGACGGAGACTTTAATGCATATGTGAGAAAATTTAATATTAACCTACAATTTTAGGATTCCGTGCAAAAACAGTCGTCTTTTTTATCCTCCGATGGATTAAGAGGGGTGTTATGAATTTGACGTGTCTGTGTGTGCCTGTCTGTGGCACAATAACTTAAAAACATAACATTTTGAGCGGATGCACCGATTTCGATTGCAACTTTATTTCATGTGTCGTAAAGCCGTTTTCCTTAGATACTACTAAAATTATATTGTTTTATAGTAATATAGTTCATAGCTCTATTTATCCTCCATACCAGTGGTGGGCAAATTATTTTGACCGCGGGCCTGTAAATTAAAAAAAAATCTAGTGGCAGGCCAGTAAATTATAATTAATCTTGAGGCGGGCCGGTTTATTAAGACACCTAAAAATGGCAGTAAATATTACGATTATAAAACGTTGTTACATACAGATAACATAAAGCAATTAAATAAAAATAAATATTAAAATAAAATAAATAAAAAAATAAAATATATTTATGAAGTCTTAACATATGAAATATGCAATATATATGTTTGAAGTATCAATTCAGTATCTTAATTGTTCAAATGTCAATAGTCTTTTAACATTTCGACCATTGATTTTTTTAAGGAGGTTCATATTTTTTCTAAAAAAACCCTCGGCGGGCTTGATTAAAACCTCTCAAGGGCCGGATCCGGCCCGCGGGCCGTAATTTGCCAACCCCTACTCCATACCATCAAAGTTTATGTGTTCGGTTTCCAGCCGGTACCAATCACATAAATAGTACCTATTCTCACTTGTTCCCTCCCATTAAAAATGCTCTGATTCATCTATCTTAGTACGTGAGGTTTTGGCAAAAAGATACATTTCAACGTTGAAGCATGCGTAATTCTCGCTTTCGCTAACTTGGCTCTGCGTGATTGAACCGCAGCGAAATAAATATTGGCCTGACGTTGCTGCCCTGGTCATTGCACTATGAAGTCTCATAAATCATACTCCACACTCGCTTACAACTAGAGCAAAATGTGTTTCCTTCGGTCAATTCATTTACTCCTGGTATTTAGTAAAAATAGATGCACTATAACTTTCTGCATAACTGGAGCATGTTTAGATATATTTTTATCGGTCAATTCATTTACTCGGTATTTAATAAAAAAAAGATGCACTATTCTCATAAAACAAAATGTAGGTATATTTACTTCGGTCAATTTATTTAATCCTGGTATTAAATAAAAATCAGATCAGGTCAGAACGTAACCTAGAATGATGGCTGTCATCATTCTAGGTTAGGTTCTGACCCTTATCAAACAAACACTAGAGCGGGATATTCTTTCTTGTTCCAATTCATTTACCCCTGGTATCTAGCAAAAATCTTGTAATTTATTAAAAACTAGCTTAACCGACATATGTTGTCCTGTACTACGATTTTTACATGATTTTATAACACAACAAAGAAAGAATTAGCAAAATTGGTCCGTCCGATTAGCCGAGATGCGATGACCAAGGGAAATGTGTATTTATTTTTATATGAAGAAAGATAGATAGATGTATTTATCTAAGTAAGGTTCGATTCTTTACGTTTACTCATAACAGCTGTAGCAAGATATATATTTTCTTCGGCAACGCATTTACTCCTTGTATTCAGTATAAAATGTATCGTTTACTATAAAAAAAAGATCTTGCAATGTATATATATAGCCTTGTCAAACGAGGCAACACAAGAAATGCTTGCTAGATGTACTGAAAAGGAACATATGCCCCAATTTACTCTTTATTAAGGATGCTGAAGACCAATGGAAGTGAGGAGTTAGAGTAGGATAGCGGAACCTGGGTTACCACGCTTAAACGTGAAGAGCTTCCGGTATTAATACTGGGATGATAATGATGTATTATGTGTCTCTTTTTTATGATATTGGAAGACAAACAAGCAGACGGATTTCCTGATTGTAAGCAATTCACGCCGCCTAGAGACACCAAAGGTAAAGAGGCCGGGATGTTGGGCCTCTAGCAAAAGTTAGTTTACCGGCTACCTCATCCTCCGAACCGGAACACGTCAACGGCAAGCACTGACGTTATAGCGGCAGGAATAGTAGCAGAAACGCTTAAAATAGATGCTGGAAAAAATATAATAATCACATCTTATATGTACATGTATGTGATATGCTAAGCTAAGAATCTTAGAATATCTAATAGTCATAATAATACATAATTATAATTTAACACAAAATGGTTTTAATGATTCATCTATCTCTCTCTATCTACTACTCTACTCTATCGTCCGGGCCTTACATTATTATTACATGGTTTTTAAGTTTGTTTGGTTTAAGTAATATTTTTTTACAATTCAGTCCAAAGCTAAACTATGTAACAAAGTAAAGTTCACATAATCATTGCCTTAATATTGTCCATTAGCCCTCGAAAAAACCGCTCTTCAATGTAGCTAAGAACCATCTCGAAAACATTAGCTTTTTAACAAAAAATCCTCATTTATAACGGGTAATTCGTTTTACAGTTATGATGCCACTGATACACACGCAGGCAAACACACGAAGGCACACAAACACACCGACACGTCAAACTTAAAACACCCTTCACCGCTCTTTACAATAATTCTACATTTTTGGAAAAGTTATTTTCAGTTCAGGTCTCATAAGAAAGGTTAAAGTTCAAGGCCTTGGTGGAAGATTAACGTCAAAGTGTTGGAGACTCTTTTATTCGATAAGTTTCCTGACCACTTTATTACTGTACCAGCTGATCTCCGCCGTTAGACTCATACTCGCACTCCGGATGAATGTGACATTGATAGTAATTCTGCTGTTCACAAACTAAACTTATTTTAAATGCATTCTATTTTTTTCAAATCAAACAAAAACAAAAGAGATGGAACGTTTCAGACATGTCACATTAATCCGAACATGTCAAATGTGATGTTTTTAATCTACGTTTATCGAGACTTACCAACCGACAGTAGCGCTACAATGTCAAATTACATACCACCCAGGTGCCAATTATATTATACATACAAAATTTTATTTATAGGTATTGTTCCAGCCGTTTAGGAGTTCGGTCACAAACATACGTACAGAATATTCACTACACAATATTAAAGTCGCTTTCCGCTGTCTATCCTTTTTTATACGTAGATCATTAAAGCTATGCAATGGATTTTGATGCGTTTTTTATAAATAGAGTGATTCAAGAAGAAGGTTTATTATAAGCGTAACTAGGGGCACGCCCGGGCTTCGCACGGTTATAATATATAGATACATGCAAACATTCCTCTTCAATAACTTCTATTAAAAAGAAGCGCATCAAAATCCTTTGGTTTATTTTAAAGATTTAAGCATACAAAGGGACATAGGGACAGAGGAAGTGATTTTGTTTTATACTATGTAGTGAAAACATAAAAGTTTGTCCACCCTTGCGAGGCTTGGACTGGCTGCTAGTTACGTACTATTAAGATCAACTGATACAGAAAATATTGTTCGCTAATAGTGATAGCTAGATTATTGGTGGTTAAGATTTATATAAAATGAATGTTTTTGAACCCCAACAGAAAAAGAGAGGCGGTATAAGTTTGACATGTCTGTGTGTGTATGTCTGTGTTATTATATTATTAAAGCAGATGCAGCGTCTGCAATTTTGACAAGGATTTTTTATTTATTTAATCATTTATAGTACGCAAAAAAATTTACATAAACTTTAAAATTAAAGGACTTGTCAGCTTATCTCAGATAAAGAGATTTTTCCTAGCTCCCCCAAAAAGGAGCTGATAAAATAATTTAATTGGTAGAATTTATCCCCCGTGTTGGTCCGGGCTCCTTTGTAGAATAGACCATCTGCCTTCCTTGCCAGCCAGCTCGTAAAAGGCGAGCAAAGGCTCACCGTCACTAACACCGTGAATTCTGACTAGGTGCTTAGCAGCGACTCGCCCGGATTGGTACCACCGCCTTACCTATTCCTGCCAGCATAACGTCATGACGTGTTCCGGTTCGCAGGGTAAGGTAGCCGGTAACCTTACTTTTACTCGAGGCCAAACATCCCGGCCCCAGGTTGGCAACGCACCATTACCAACTTTGGTGTCTCTAGGCGGCGTGAATTTCTTACCATCAGGAAATCCGTCTGCTTGTTTGCCTTCCAATATCATAAAAAAAATACAGTGCACAATAAATTAAGTATGAAATTATAATTGATAACTGTTCAGCATTATACATACATATGTTATATACATCAAACCCAGGAGAAAAACATAAAACAAATGAAATGCATAAAAAAACCATTAAACGTGCATTTATAAATACATATACTTCCATACATAACAAAAATATAAAGCTGACCTGAACCTGTACCATGAGTTGGTATCACGTTCATGGTACCACGTTCGGTAAGTTACAAGTCGAAATCTATGACACTTTTAGTACTAAAAATGTGTTTCCCTTAGTTGCCAATAGAGGTGCTGTTCAAAGTTTTCATACAAATAATTTGCAGAGATGGTAACGAGTATAGTAAACTTGACAAGCCACGGAACCCTTGACGTACGAATTATTCGGGTGTTAAACCGGTTTTAAGTCAATGCGTAAAATATATTTAGAAACCGGTGACTGTATTAATTGCGATGCATTGCCTTTCACTCGTGGCCATATTATTTGGATGGCTTCGATGGTGGTGACAAGGAAAAGTGATGAGGACGTCGGCGACATTATTAATTCGAAGTGATATGTTTTGGTTTTTTTATTATTATCTACACTTATAAAAAAGCCTTTCACTCGTCTCTGTGTGTTAGCGGTCCGGTGCCGGGCTTAAATTCTTCAGGTCCCGGATTCGATCCTCGGGTCGGGTATAAAAAAATGTAAATGTTTATTTTATAATAAAAAGTAACGATGCCCAGGATTGCATATGTGGTCGAATGGGGATAGGCTTGCCATCTATCACATTGTAGGACTTTTAGTGTCTTCGGTTAGTCGTGGGTGCCCTGGTTGTGCTTCTGCCAACCACAACGGGGCGTATGGGCGTGAAGATAACTTTCACTCGTGGCCATATGATTTGGATGGTGGTGGTAGCAGCTTCGATGGTGGTTACTAGTTAAAGTGATGACGACGTTTGCAAGATTGTTACTAACATTTTATCTACATTTATAAGAAACTAGCTATTCCCGCGAACTTTGTTCCGCCCGTTCAGTTTGTATGGGGAAAATTAAAAATGTTGTTTTTCCCAGTTTCCTCATAATCGAACAGGATAACATGTATCTTATGTCCTTCTCCTGGTTCTAAGCTACCTCCCCACCAATTTTCAGCCTAATCGGTTGAGCCGTTCTTGAGTTATAAATAGTGTAACTAACACCATTTTCTTTTATATATATAGATGGTAATGAAAATAAATCTGTACATGAAACGTTGTTTAAAATCAATTATTGCTACGTATTGTATACAGTAAGATTACTCTTGAGTCTCGATTACATGCATAAGTACTCTCGAATACAATACTACAAAATCACAAAAGAGCACAAAACGACACGAATACGATTTCAATTTCCTATTCGTCTAAAATCAAGATTTAAGAATCCCATAGAATATAGAAACCGAAGCAAAGTAATTGACATTTTTGTCAGATTTTCTGTTTTAATAACTAATGACCACCTCTTTGGTTGAGTGGCTAGAGTACACGCCTAACTACATCGATCAACCGCGAGGCTCGGATTCGCTTCACGATTGGGGCAGGCATTTGTGTGATGAACATTTAGATGTCTGTATTTTCGGGTCTGGGGATGTTTATTTCTATGTATTAATATAGTTGACTAACGTCCATAACAGAAGCATATAATTTGCTTACTTTGGGGGGAGATTCAATTTGTGTAAATTGTCCTGGGATTTTTATTTATTTAACTATTACAGGATTTTTACCAAAAAATTGTGTAGTAGTAGTAGTAGCATAAAATAGAAAAAAAAACGTATTGAAATCGTTACATCCTTTTAAAAGTTATGCCTCAGACAGATACACGCACACAGACACGTCAAACTGGTACAAACCTTTTTTTTCTGTCAGAGAGCATGAGGCAGATGTGTCATCAGAACTGTATTTTGAATTTTGAAACTTATTAGCCAAAAGTGTTATTTTCGCGATCCCGTATTGTTTTAAACGAACCAAAAATCTTCTAATGCGGCAATAGTAGTTTTCGCTTAAAAACTTTAGTTTATTAAAACAATTAAGGACTTTCATGTCTTTGACAAAAAATATTGAATGGTCTATGCTGTACGAATCGTCGGCATAGTGTCCTTTGAAATATAACCTCTTAAATGCTTGATTTAAACTAACGTAGGCTGTTTCAAGAGCAAAGAAAAATATTATATAAATATTGCGTTGCTACAGAAAGAAAGCAATAGGTTACTAGTGCTTTACTTTTTTAGTATGATACTTTTTTTAAACGTGGTTCGTGGTAAAAGGAGAGGTGAGCGTCGCGGTCATCCAGCATTTTATTTTTTATAACGATATTAGTTGTGACGCAGGGCAGGGTCTCATTCCGTTTTTAATTCTGAAATTATTATAGTATTTTAGATATCTTGCGTACGTCAAGTTTAAATCGTCAGAATATTTGTAAATGTACTTATTGTCATGCAATAAACTCAGCTTATTTTAATTTTACATGGATGCAATTATTTTCTCGCCAATAACATTTAGATATACTACCTTTTATCTTCGACTATATGCAGAGGTTTTTTGGAGTACCATGGTATCGTAATCTAACGCGCCTTTTTTATGACATCGGAACGCAAACAAGCAGACGGATTTTTTGATGATAAGAAATTCACGTCGCCTAAAGACACCAAAGGTGGTAATGGTGAGTTGCCAACCTGAGGCCGGGATGTTAGGCCTTGAGCAAAAGTAAGTTTACCGGCTACCTTACCCTTCAAACCGGAACACGCTATGAAGTTATGGCGGCAGGAATAGGTAAGGCGGTAGTACCAATCCGGGTGAGTCGCTGCGAAACTTTACCACCTAGTCAGATGTCACGGTGTTAGTGATGGTAAGCCTGTGCTCGCCTTTGACGAGCTGCCTGGCGGGAAGGCCGAACCAACACGGAGGGCGTCTGAGTGAATATCTCATGGGCTCCCATACTACAGATAATGAAGACAATAGATAAATTAATAAATATGTTTTTTTTCTAAACCTAACTAGTTCGCGAGAATTAACTTAGATATAGCTTTAAAATCTACATATATGTTATTACAAGTCACGACCTATGAGTGTGCCAAATTTATGCCAAACCCGTTTAACTGTTTGAGCATGAAGTAACAAACAGCCATACTAATATTATGAATGCGAAAGTGTGTTTGTTTAGCTGTCCTTACAGGTCGCAATAGAGCGTACATTTTTGAATTTTCGTGTGCGAAGAATGGAGATAGAAGGCTGAAGACAGACACAGGCCACTTTTTGTCCTGAAAGAAAGAAAGAAAGAATTTAATTATTGGGTGTGGAGATAGAAGGCTGGAGACAGAGACAGCCCACTTTTTGTCCTGAAAGAAAGTAAGAAAAAAAAGTGTGCTGAAGTTGTTACAAAATTATTTAAGCTTTCCAACATATTCTACCACATTGTGGTGTGCAAATATTTTAATATTTTTAAAAAGTGATTATTTAATTATATACACAACGTTTTAATATTCATTCAACAAATAGTTTTATTCTTATTACAATTTGAATTATAACTTACAAACAATTTTAAAATGTTAATAAATTTAATCCTGTCTACCGTAAACTACTGATATCTAAACTAGTTACTGCGGGAGATTGAACTCGTTCGATCGTAGCCGCGTGTAATATTTAGTCTATTTGCCTATTGTCGTAAACTTTCGTCATTAATAAGCCAGTAGATTTCAATTTTTTTCTTCCATAGCGAAAAAATGCGGACACCAAGTCATTGATTTTGTAGAGAGGAAAAAAAATAGGCGTAACATCGTTACTTTCGCTTTCACTGTATTTACGATACGAATGATTGATATTCTCAATATTTCAACTGTATATAAAGCTAACGTTTGCGGAAACTAATTCTTCATACATGTTATGTCTATTTACTATTCTTCCAAACTAGGTATATCCATCAAAACTAGGTAGGTTACATTTTATAGAAAGTGTTCCGTACATCTACCTCTCCGTGTTGGTCGGAGTTGACTGGAATAGGCTATGCCTCTCTGTCAGACAGCTCGTAAGAGTCGAGCATAGGTTTAATGAATGAATGAATACACTTTATTATGCACCAAAACATACAACATAATACACACTGTTTCACTTATAATAATATTTAACTCAGGTGCACAAAGTCTTATCGCTTCAGAGCGATCTCTGCCAGACAACCTTAAATTTAAATGTAGGTTATTCCCAAAAGAACCACATTTGATGAAGTGTTGGACAGCTCTTGTCTTGCCTGGGCTTGCCAGGGTAGTAGTGAACTGCCTAACGAATTCCTGCCGCCATAGTGACTGTCATTTTCTGGTCTGAAGGGTAAGGTAGTACAATAGGCCTTTTATAAGTATAGGTTATTACCAATAGGACCACTGGTGGGAGAGTGTTGGACAACTCGTGCCTTGCCAGGGTAGGAATCAACCGCCCCACCTATTCCTGTCGCCATAGTGACTGTCATGTTCCGGTCTGGCGGGTAGGGTAGCTGGTAGACTTGTACTATAGGCTTTTTATAAGTACAGGACCACTGGTGGTAGAATATTGGACAATTTTTGTCTTACTCGGGCTTGCCAGGGTAGATATCAACCGCCTCACCTATTTCTGTCGCCATACTGACTCTGTCATTTTTCGGTCTGGAGGGTAGGGTAGGCGGTAGACTTGCACAATAGGCCTTTTATCCCGGCCTCAGGACAGTGACGCATCTGTAACATCTATGGTGTCTATAGGTCACACTCTCACCCAAAAAAATCTTTTGAAAGTTATCCACACAAAAAATCGTGACTATGGCACTCTTCCAATTTTAAGTACTCTATGCCGAACGAAATCTTCCACAAAAAAAATTGCTCGATCAGTAAAAGACGTACCTCAAATGCTCAATCTTCCATTAACTTTATTAAGTAAAAGGAAAAAGAATCTATGTGAAGCAATTCAAAAGAGAAAACGTATGATTTTTCATGATTTTTTCTTGTTTATACCTTTTTTTAGATGTATAGTAGTACCACTTAAATTATGCGCTTCGGCTATATTCGTCAAGCTTCGGAAATTCGAATGTATTTTATAGATATCTGTATAGAGTTGGTATTATACATAATTAATCATTTTGCTTAAATTTAGATTAGGTCCGCCAATTTAAAAATAAAAGTATAAAGTGTAGAAAGAGTAAAAAGTTTAAAGCCGAAGCGCATACATAAGCATAGTACAGAAGCATAGTAGTACTCTACGCTGTTTAAACATCGCAACCTTTATTGAAAGGGCTTTCGTGCACTATTACGAACATTGGAAAAGTATAAAAAAACTATGTTTAATAAAAAATCTAGGCGATTGCCACAAGAAAACGATTTGCGTATTAATCATGTATGCATTAAGGTAGATTCTTCAAGTATAAACTAATACAATTAAAAAATCTTCACGCCCGTATCTCTTGAAGATATATGCAGAGGTACAAGGGGAACCACGAAGAGCTGAAGATACTCAGTCCCACAACGTTTAAGATGGTAAACTTCCAGTCAGCCAATCGGTTGTTATTCCAATGCCGGGCAACGTTGTTATTTATTAGTAAACAAGCTGTCCCGGCGAATTTCGTTCCACCCGTTCACTTTGTATGGGAAGTTTACCTAGTTTCCTCGTAGTTTTTCCCTTTTTCTTATATTTTAAACCTTTCCTGGACTTGAACAAGAAACAAAACAAAAATTCAAAAAAATTCAAATCAAAAATTAGCCAAATCGGCTAATTCATTTTCGAGTTTTAGCGAGACTAACAAACAACAATTGATTTTTACATATATCTACTAGTTGACCCAGCAAACTTCGTATCGCTTGACATTAACAGCTACTACATAATATTTAGCGCAGTCTGCCGGATCCGATGTAAAACATTCCAAAGTAGTCACTTACAAATAAAAAAATAATTTAAAAAAAACATTCCAGTGGACCAAATTGTGAATCTAAACCATTCTCGAATGTCCTTAAACACACAAAAAAATTCATTAAAATCGCTCCTGTCGTCTAGCAGGAATTCAGCGACATACACACTAACACGAAAAAATTATATATTAAGATTGATAATACACTTGTGTTGCCCGACCCTGGAAATCGATCCCGGGATCGGGGGGATCTCATGTAGCTAACGCCAAAACCGGACAGGACTACAGAGGTGGTCAAGTATTATCACATGCACTTGTAGTTTTGAGTTAAATTATAGGTAATCTTATCTAGCTTAGTATTATCGGTCAAATTTCGAGGAATTTAACATTATTCATTGCATTATCTTCTGTTTCTTCCGTTATGTATTACTAGCTTTCACCCGCGGTTTCGCCTGCTTGCTATTTCTTTATGATATTGGAAGGCAAACTAACAGTCGGATTTACTGATGGTAAGAAATTCACGCCACCTATATACACCAAAGGTGGTAATGGTGCGTTCCCAATCCGAAGCCGAGATGTTAGGCCTCCAGCAAAAGTAAGTTTACAGTAAATAATTACCAAATTTACCGAAAGTAATAGAAAGAGAAAAAGTATTTTGTCTCTTTCTATTACTTTCGTCAAAAGAAGATAGCGATATAACTTAAAATTAGTTTAGTGAGTGCGCAATAACCATTTTCGTTTTGTGCTAGAGGGTAGGGTAGCTGGTTGCACATGTGGGCCTTTAGACAGCGGTGCACCAGTAACGTCTATAGTATCTATAGGCCAAGGTTGTGTATTACTTTTGAAAGAGCCGACTGCTTGTTCGCTGTAAATCTTATATATAAAATTCTCGTGTCACAATGTTCGTTCCCGTACTCCTCCGAAACGGCTTGACCGATTCTCATGAAATTTTTTGAGCACATTGAGTAGGTCTGAGAATCGGCCAACATCTATTTTTTATACCCCTAAGTGATAAGGTGACTCACCCCAAATTTTTTTTACTTATATCACATTAAAATATAGCAGAACAACGTCTGCCGAGACAGCTAGTAGTTACATAGATTTAAAAAACGTACTCTGCTTTGGTGCTTTGTCAGGTAGGTAACGGAATTGTAGGTATCTCAAAATCAGTCACAATCGGTTATATATGGTAAGATGGCGAATATGCACATGGCTCTTCCGATGGTAAGATATAACAGCGGCCTGTGATGACCGAGCCATGGATGTTAAAGGTGCGTTTCTGTCTGGTGGCCGACGTGTTAGATCAACTATTGTGCAAGTCTACTGGCTGCTCTACGCTTCAAACCAGAACATGACACATAGCGGTGAATCCCTATTAGAACGAGGTATAGCCCGGCAGTCTACCAATAGTTGTTTTTTTTTTATTAGATTCATCCGCGAGTAAGTTCACGGGGTCTTCTATCTCCTACCTCCTACCTAGTATAGATATTGCAGGTGCGTCTCCGTTCTTCAGGGTTTTAGTCCTATTGCGCAAGTCTAACTTCAACCCTATCTTCCGGAACAGAATATGACAAGAGTCTTTACGGCGGCAGGAATAGATAAGGCAGTAGATCCCTACGCGGGCAAGTTGCCACAATTGCAATTATTGGTAATGACCTATTTAAAATTTGCTAGCCTCTTACGATCTACCAGTCAATGACGTTAATAGTCTACTCTACATAGGGGATACTGGCCCGCACTGACTGGCTTTTTGTAGTTAACACTTGTACTTAGCCACAATATACTTTGTTTAGCACTTTCTGTTACTTTCTAGCGAACCGGTTTCGCTTTTTACAGCATCATCAGGGCTTTGAAACTAAAGATAAAAAAGACTTCTTTAATTAAACGTTCAATACTTATTTGGTTGGATGTAGGGTTACATGCAGGCACCAAAAGCCCTGATGATGCTGTAAAAAGTGAAACCGATAACGATTTGATATAGCTTGCCTAGCACTCGAATGAAATATTCCTACGCTTTGAGACTTAGATTGATATTCCACGATCAAATCGCTCGTTAGATATTGTTGGGTCGTGTTAAAGTTGTCCGGGGTATTTGTTTTTTTTTATGTTATAGGAAGGCAAACAAGCAGACGGATTTCCTGTTGGTAAGAAATTCACGCCGCCTAGAGACACTGGTAATGGGTAATGGTGCGTTGCCAACCTGAGGTCGGGATGTTAGGCCTCGAGCAAAAGTAAGTTTACCGGCTACCGCACCCTCCGAACCGGAACACATCATGACGTTATGGCGGCAGGAATAGGTAAGGCGGTGGTACTAATCCGGGCGAGTCGCTGCCAAACTCTACCACCTAGTCGGATGTCACAGTGTTAGTGATGGTAAGCCTATGCTCGCCTTTTACGAGCTGCCGGGCAAGGAAGGCAGATGGTCTATTCTACAAAGGAGCCCGGACCAACACGGGGAAATTTTTAAAATTTGTTCGAAAAAAAAATGTCAATGTCGAGGATGCTAAGGAGATCTTCAAGGATCGTGATATGTAACACTCGTTACTCTCTGCCTACCTCTACTCTCTTACAAACTTGCGAAGATGTATGTGGGTATGTATTACCCAGTACTCCATTCAAACTATTTTCTTAACACACTCTCCTTTCTATATGTGCTTTATACATTTCATCATCTAAAATTCTTAGGTATTCTTCTGGCTCGAGATGCCTTAACTTTTTAATTTTAAGTAAAATTTACGGCTGTACTCAGAGATATCAATAATCTTTCAATCAGTCATCAAGTCAACATTTTTCATAAAATAATTGTGACTTAAAGAAAATTTAAATGTTAATTACCATCTTTGAGTGCGGTAACAAGCAGCGTTTTAACAACTGAGCAAACAGTACCTACTCAACATAAATGCTAACTAGTCTAAAAATAACCATACATTTTGATTGCGTAACGTTATTAAAACCATCGACTGACATACGGACATGGTTGCATATGACGCTATAAAATCGGAAGTGAGTTTTTAAATTCAGGCCGTCTGTCATTGAACAATGATGCTACACACATGGCAGAGAGAAATATATTGATGACTAGCTTCCGCCCGCGACTCCGTCCGCGCGGATGTCGGTCTTCGCGTTGAAACTGTAAAATTAAGATTTATTTTTTTCTACGTACTTTTCCAGGATAAAAAGTATCCCATTTTATAACCAGGATAATAAGGTATAATTATACCAAGTTTCATCGAAATGGAACCGTTAGTTTTCACATGATGCCTAAACATACAGGCAGACATACAGACAGACAAAAAATTTTTTAATCACATATTTGGGTTTGATCGATCCAGTAACATTGCTGCTATTTATTTTTTCAATATTGTCATTGTACAGAATTGACCCTTCTACAGATTTAGTATATGTATAGATAAGTATACTAGCTGTTACCCGCGGTTTTGCTCGCGTGGCAGTTATATTTACTGGACTAAAGTTAAATTAAAAACTAAGAATAATTTATTCCTGTTTGAAAAGTATTAATTATTTATGTTAATCAATAGTTAATAAGGACTTTCATACAAACTTTTAGCCCCTATTTTACCCCCTTAGGGGTAGAATTTTCAGGAACGCTTAAACACGTATCTACCAATGTTTAATAAGTAACCCAAAAACATAGTTTCATTTTTTTTAAATAAAAAAATGACGATCTTCCATACAAACTTTCGATAAGGGTAGTATTCGATAGGGGTAGAATTTCCAGAGACGCTTAAATATGTATCTACTGATGTTTAATATGTAGCGCAAAAATATCTATATATGTAAAAGAAAGTGGTGTTAGTTACACTACTTATATCTCAAGAATGGCTGAACCGATTAGGCTGGAAATATGTGGGGAGGTAGCTTAGAACCGGGAGAAGGACATAGGATACTTTTTATCCTGTTCGATTGTGAGAACGCTGAGAAAACAACATTTTAGTTTACCCATACAAACTATACGGGCGCAACGAAGTTCGCGGGAACAGCTAGTAGTTTCATGTTTCTAACTTAAAAAATGACGATTTTCCATACAAACTTTCAACCCCTATTTCACTCCCATAGGGGTAGAAATTCTAAATTTACGTCCTTAGTGGGTGTCCACTCAATAAAACGAGCCTAGTCACCAAATTTCATGTCTGTAACTTTAACAGTTTTTGCTCGGCGGTGATGAGTCAGTCAGTCAGGACATGTTACTTTATAAGTGATTTATAATTGAATTACCGCTGATATGTGGTTTGTTCTATAAGTATAACGGGCTTTACAAAAGCCACATATCGTTGCTCGGAGTTTTGTTTGTAGTCGAAAAAGGAGGAGGTTCTCAATTCAAATGTATGTTTTTTCATCAAATCGCCTCTGTGGTCTAGCGGTCCAGGCGTTGAAGTTAACATCATTAGGTCCCGGGTTTATATCGCGGGCCGGGCAACAAAAAGAAAATGTGGTTTTTCAAATTTTCTTCTTAAAAAATGCTGCTCAGGATTGGATTTGTGCCCGGCTGGTGATAGGCTTGCCACCTATCGCATTGTGGGACTTCTTGTCTTTGGCTAGTAGTGGGTGACTGGTTGTACCTCTGCCTAACTCTTCGAAGATGTGGCCGTGAAGATACTTGTATGTTTAATACGCGATTACGCCGTCAACGTTGGTTGACTGTCAACCGGTTTTGATGGTTCTTTTTTAGAAAGGTAGGCCATGATTCTGAGGTGGTCCAATTTTAATTATATCATGATCCGACTAGTGGTTTTTGATATATTTTTTTTACTCACCGTGACTTCATCAATTATGTGTTATTCAAAAACTACAAGTAGGATGTTGATAAAATGTGGGACCGTTTCGGAACAATTTGCTATCTTTCGAAAAAGGAGTTATCAAAACGCGACGTGATATCCAATGAAATAGTTGCAGCCGGTTTTTGCAATTTTACCGCACTTAATTATTTTTATATTAGACAGCGAACAAGCACACGGCTCTTTTAATGGTAAAACTGGTAAGAAATAACCATGTCCCATAAAAACCATATATGTTATAGGTGCGTCTTTGTCCTGTGAATGGGAGTGTTAGGTCTATTCTGTAAGTCTATCGACTTTTCAGAGGTTTCGGAGACTTTTGACACACCCTCGGATAATACCCTATTAATTTTACGGTGGATTGTCAACGTAGGTCTTTCCTAGTATCCACATGCATGTTCATTCGCATTGTATCATCTGTTTTGTCAATCTTTAATCGGTCTTTGATGGATGACTTTGAAACACATGCATGTTCATTCGCATTGTATCATCTGTTTTGTCAATCTTTAATCGGTCTTTGATAATTCGATTACATTGAAAATATAAATTTAAGTTATGTAATTATGTTTAACTTGACTGCTTGTTGTGTAAATTAAAATTGTAAATATAATCTGCAAACGCCAGATTTAAGCGCCGTCGTCGTCACGGAGACTTATTTAAATGAAACTGCGTACATTTGCAAACATTTTGTCTAAAATTAATGAATACTAGCAGCCTGTCCCAGCTTCGTATGGGGGACCAATTTCTATGTTATCCGTACTAATACAATACTGTATATGCGGAATTCTGTCTGCTCTTCTGTTGCTCTTTTAACCAATTTTTTTTAATCCAGTTTGATCTAATTTGATATATTCTATATGTATATGCTATTATTGTTCAAATATGGCCTATTGTTTTTCTTGACAAATCTACCATTGAGGGTCTAAAATAAAGAATAAAAGTAACTATTCTACGCTGAGGAAGTCGCGGGCAAACAGCTAGTTAAACATTTAAATCTTCTTAGGTCACTCTGTTTGTCAAATTAAACCTGATCATAATTCGTTGCGCAATTTAAAAGATCTAAGCATACGTAGGCAAATACAGTGTAAAGCGACGTGGTTTTATACTATGTAGTGATTTAAATCGACATACTCTAAATACTGAATACGGCGGACTTCTGGACAAGATGCTGGTGAACACGAGAAATCGAGTTGCCCATCTGGTATCATGTTAATAAATCGCTAGGAAAGATCTACTACTTTTACCATTTGACCAAACACATATTGGCAGCGAGGAAGGGACGAGCTAAGGCTCAAGTGTACGAAGTTGCTGCCAACAGCTGATAATCTGTATATTAATCGCTATTTACCTTGGTCTTCGCATCACGCGTTACCACATGATACAATTTCCTTAATTCTTTTATAACCTCTGTGGTCTAGCGGCTCAGGTTGGACTTGACTGCATGAGGTCCCGGGTTCGAATCCCGGGTCGGACAACAAAACGAAAATTTAATAAAATAAAATGTTGCTCGGGATTGGATATGAGCCTGTTTGGCAATAGGCTTGCCACCTATCACATTGTGGGACTAATGCCCGATTTCACCAAGAGCCCCTATACTTTAGGGGACCTTTTACGGTTACTTACGGGACTGTTTCAATATAAAACTGTCCCCTAAAACACGTTAAAATGTCCCCTAGATATAGGGGCTCTTGGTGAAATCGGGCATTAGTGTCTTCGGCTAATCGTGGGTGTCCTGGTTGTGCGTCCGCCTGCCTCTTCGGGGATGTGGGCTTGAAGATACTTTTTTTGTTATCTTAATTACTTTTCAGAAAAATGTTGTCATAAATGTTGTCGTCGGTGTGGATTTCAACAAAAAAGTCTTAATTAAAGAAGTCAGCCTTATTTACTCCCTATTACTTATCAGCTACCTGCCAGTTAAAATCTTGTTGACATCAGTCTAGCCATTTCCCAGATAAGCTGGATCACAGATCGACCAATAGACATATTTTGTTATTTAATATTACAGACACTCCAAACTATATTGATTTAGGTATATAATTTTATTTTAAGTTTTATAGATGGGCTATGATCGAGGAAAATATAAATTATTTCAAAGTTATTTCAACTGTTCAACAAAAGGACGACCTCCAAAGATTAAAACTGGATGTGGAAATAAAACTGCGATCTTTTTATTTAAATATAATGCGAATATATATTATTTTAATATAATAGTAACTGAATCTAAGCAATCCTATCCCATTAATGTGATCAATGCGAAAGTTTGTCTGTTTGTTTGTTACTCCTTCAGGCAAAAACTGCAGAGCCGATTTTCATGAAATTTGGTACACACATAAAAGGTAACTTGGATAAACACATAGGATAGTGTATATCCCGCAAGAATGTTCCAGTGGGGCCACGCGGGCGACGCTGCAGTCAACAGATAGGATTAGTGACTAACACCCATAACACAAGCATATAACTTGCTTACTGTGGGGTTAGATTCCATTTGTTTTTCTTGTCCAAGAATATTTTATATTTTTTTATAATTATTATATTATAAATTATATTAATATGTTATGAAAATATTGTGATAGAAAATCAATATTAATAGGACAGGGCGTCTGCCGACTCAGTTAGTTTTATGTATAAAAATAGTTATATAGTTCAGTACATTACTAATAATAATAATAATTAGGTAGTCTCAATACAGCTGTTTATTTCAACAAACATTGTACTTTACACTTTATGTACTTGCATTATAAGATGTGGTTAAACAAACAATATAGTCATTTTGCGACCTAGACTTTTTGCGATGTAGTCAGTATTTAGGATCTAGAAAAAATCATAACTAGTCTTTTTGCGATATACCTAGCAATTTCAGTGTTCTCATATTACTATCTAGACATCCTGATACTGACCCCTCCGCTTTACGCGTTTTGGATCAGGTCACGTGTCCTAACGCGAGTGTAACATTTACCCATCATAAAAAGTGCACAACGAAATTTTTAGCATATTTAATTCAATGTTCATAGTTGAGATACAACAACGTCTGGCAGATCAGCTAGAATCTAGATTGTAAAAAAGTATAAGAAATAGTGTTATTGTTGTCAACTGGCAAGTTACTAGTGGTCGTCCGTTGGTCAAAATTCGACCATAGTAAATTTTAATATCTTCTTGATAAGAACGCCATCTTGATTTATCAACACTAAATACTAAACTTTATGAATAGTTAGTGCGCCATCTGTGACCTTTTATAGTTATCATCAATATATTTGTTTGTGTGTGTCAAATGCATAGTTGTGTGGGTAATGTTTTATTTATTGATTTTATGTACTTTATAAGCATTATTTTTAAAAAAATATTAGCGTTCAGTAATTCTCCTACATATAAACTATAAGTGTCCCAAATTTTATGCTCCTCCGTCCGCGCAATGTTCGTAAAAATGGGTCCAAAGTTTTGGCATCACGTATTAATATATAGATTTTTGTAATTTTTAACGTCACAATCACAAGCTCTGAATATGATTAAAAAATGAAGGTGTTCACGAAGGTCGTCGTTGATTATATTTTCCGGCAATAAAAACACTTGTTTCGGAATGTTAATTTAGTTTTTTTCTATCGCTATTAACCTTTGAATAAAATAAACTATTCAACGGTTGTTTCGATATACGTGTAATTGCTGGTATTATTTTACTATCGTCCGTATTTAGATGATTTTCCGAATACAACAACCATAAAAACCTGTTTTATATAAGAACGATTGTTTGATAAACGTATGGTTGGTGGTATTATTTCAGTGCCATCTGTAGTTGGTTGATTTTCTAAACCAAAACCAAAAGGTTTACCTTTCCCTTCACCTTTTGAACTGTAAAGGATTGTAATTCACTTCAATTCCTCTTCAATCTTGGTCGGGGAATAGACCGTCTGCTTCTCTGTGCCAAAAGGTGAATGTCATTACCGACTGACCACTGATAGTTAGAATGCTGTGCAACTAGCTTGGGTGAGGATTGTAATTCACTTCAATTCTTTTCCATGTTAATCGGAGAATAAACCGCTTGCCTCTCTCTGCCAGGCAACTCGTAAGAGGTGAATGTCATTACCGACTGACCACTGATGGTTATAGTGCTGTGCAACTAACTTGGGTAAGAACCCACCGCTTCACCTATTCGTGCAGCTATAATGAATATGTCGTGTTCCGGCCCGAAGGGTAGGGTAGCCGGTAGACTTGCACAATTTGCCTTATCTCGGCCACAGGACAGCGAACGCACCAATACCATTTGTGGTGTCTGTACGCCACGGTTGTCTGCCTTGTGTCTGTTATGCCTTATATGTCTTAAAGCAACTACAAAAAAATTACTCCGAAATCAGATCCTTAATTCGATTATATTTGATTGATCATTTAAGATCTTAATTTGGTAGTTCACTATATTTATAGATATTTGACCGGTTCTATAATCTATATATTATGTCTACATCCTAGTAATATGTATAAATTACGTGTCACTTTGTCCGCGATGGACTCCCTAAACTACTTAACCGATTTCAATCAAATTTGCACACAGATTGCAGTTTGATCCAACTTGAAAGATAGGATAGCTTACATCTCAATTTATGATCAAAGCGAGTGAAGCTGGGATAGGCAGCTAGTATAATATATGAATCCCCATTTCGCTTCGCATCACGCCTAAACGGATGGACTAATCGTATCTATACTTGCTATCGTCGGCACTTGGTGGAATTCCATTGTATACATATGTTTTTTTTTATAGTTAACACTTGTATTTATCCACAATATACTTAATTTAACACTTTCTGTTACTTTCTAGTCAACCGGTTTCACTTTTTACAGCATTTTTCATTTTCCAACCAAATAAGTATTGAAAGTTAAATTAAAACTGTCTTTTTTTATCTTTAGTATCAAAGCCCTTGATGATGCTGTAAAAAGTGAAACAATAAAGAATTCAGTTAACTGGTTAGTTAAGGACCTTAAAAGTTAATTACGTTACATAAATACGTATCTTCACGCCAAGACCTTTTAGAGGTAGTCAGAATCCTTACAGATCTTTTTCTTCCACTATATAAATTACTCTTTTCATTCAAACATGCCGGCTGGCTAGAATTTAGCAGAAGGTGTTAAATAAAGTATATTGTGGATAAGTACAAGTTTTAACTACAAAAAAAAAAGTGTGGACTAATTTTTCTTATTCTTTTTTGTTGTATCAAATTTCGTCAGAAGAAGGTTCTTATAAATAAGAAAAACGTGAAAAATTGTTAATCTATACAAATTGTTACAATATTATATTATTAATTTCAAGCGATGTAAAGTTCGCCAGGTTTGCTAGTAAGTTACATTGATTACACCATCCCTACGCTGTTGGCTAATCGTGAGTGAACTTGTTTGTGGACAATAGGAGTGACAGATTAAAAGTTGGTTCATGATTGCTATCGACATAAACCGGGTTTGTATTTCTATCCGGCTATGGAAGTCGGTAACTGGACAAACCCATGTTGATATGGTTGCGAAACTATGTTTGGTCTTTATCGGTAAGATCGCCTCTGTGGTCTAGCCGTCCGGCGTCGGACTTCCCGGGTTCGATCCCCTCGGGCAATAAAAAAATAGAAATCGTGAAATTTAAATTTTCTAATAAATCTAACGTTGCCCGGGATTGAATATGTGTCCGGTTGGCGATAGACTTGCCACCTATCACATTGTGAGACTTAGTATCTTTGGCTAGTCGTGGATGCTGGTTGTACCTCTGCCTACTCCTTCTGGGATATGGGCGTGAAGTTACTCATTTATCGGTACAATGGTACACATTTTATGTGTGCGAATGCGATCAGCGACAACACATGTGGTGTTGCTCATTTTGACAGCAGCAGCAGACATACCCAACTGTCGCTTCCAATAATTTAGTCGTAGTAGCAGCTGACATTTCACGAT
>NJDD01001034.1:411983-433890 GCA_002245505.1 Calephelis nemesis
ATTTTCTAATAAATCTAACGTTGCCCGGGATTGGATATGTGTCCGGTTGGCGATAGACTTGCTACCTACCTCTGCCTCTGCCTACCTCTTCCGGGATATGGGCGTGAAGTTACTCATTTATCGATACAATGGTACACATTTTATGTGTGCGAAAGCGATCAGCGATAGTAACACCACATGCTCATTTTGACAGCAGCAGCAGACATACCCAACTGTCGCTTCCAATAATTTAGTCGTAGTAAAACTGCAAAAAGCCATCTCTGATTTCAATAAGTAAATAAGCTACCTACACAAAAAATAATTATTTTATTTTTTATTGTAATTTTTGGGATTTTAAAATTTGGAATTTACGATTTTATTTTCATATTCAGACTTCGTGGCAATAGGACCACCTCGCAAGTGCGCTGTTTCAAATAAAAATAATAGTTTGAAATCGATTCAGAGATGACTGAGATATCAATTAATATCGATACATAAGTAAACATGGAAGTGGAGCATATAACCTCCTCCTTTTTTCTAACTCGGTTAAATATAACTTCGGAATAAGCACTGTCTAGTGCTCTAGATGTTAAAGGTAAATGACATTGCTCTCAACTGCCAGGTAGACAGGAAAGTGGGCTATTTTCCTCGTAGGATGTGACATCGGAAACGAATTAATTGGACAATATTAATGATTATAATTTTCTCTTTGTTTCAGGCGACATCACACAAAAGGGATATGAAAAGAAACGTACACGGCTTCTTGCACCATATGCTGCCCAGCAACAACCACAAGGTAAACATGTAACAGTGTATATTATACTGGATAGCTTCTAACACTGCCTGTACTAATAACCTATCAAGACCCGCGAGTACTGGCTTAGCTTCTGAATAATAATTACTCATACACTGTTGCCGTCATGTATAATTTTAGAGGACCCCCTCCCAGTACTTACGAGTCCAAGGTCGCGGCAGAAGCGACTTAGGGTCAGGTGTCAATTGGTAGCCGACGAACGCTGGACACTCGCGATACTGTTCAGATCCAAGTCACTTGTCCTGATTTTTGAAGCTGGGGTCAAATGAGAGACCGACGTTCTGGCCAATCACTTTTAATTATTTGTGTTGCTATATGCTCGACTTGGCGGGGGCACTCCCCGTGCTCTGTTCTATATTTTGTTGTGTTTTGTGGTTATTTCGTCGGCTGGCCGAATTAAAATAATTAACTTGACCGTGCCAAAGTAAAAACTACATTTACTGTTAGACAGGAAGTCGGGCCGCGCTGAACCCTTTGTTTTAGAGGTTTTGTTCGTTTCCTTAATGTTTGTCAAGAAAAAACTACCGTTATTATAGTCAGTCCAACACAGCCCTTACCATGAGTCTGCGTTGCTATACTCGCAAGTTATTGTCTCTGTAAAAGATTTGTATGAAAACTTTAAACAGCGCCTCCACTGGTAACTAAAGTCCACTTCCTATAATAAACGAACCGTAAACCGTCAGTGCAACCATTGGTATTTTGCCTAAAAGTAACGAAGCGTTGCTCATAATTATACAACATGTTTGGAGTTAACAATCGCAAACGAAAGGCTGTAGTTAGATTTCGTACGATTTGTACAAAAAACAACCATTCGGAAGCAAAATGACTCGTTTTTGAATATAGGAACAGAGTTTAAGAGAACAACGTTTTCAGACCAAAATCGCAATAGATTTCGATACGTAAATTACCGGACGTAATCTATAGCAACTCATGGTAAAAGTTCAGTGCCCTTACCATGATTTACGGCTAGTCGAGTTAACTTTACTAGCTAGCGTCTTCGTAAATTATTTGTATGAAAACTTTGGAGAGCGCCCCTATTGGTAACTAGGAGTAAACATTGTTAGACCAAAATCGCTATAGATTTCGATACGTAAATTACCCAAAGTAATCTATACAAACTCGTGGTAAAGGTTCAGGAAAGAAAAAATATCGAGACCGCAAATAATGTAACATCAAACCGCCGCCTGCCTCGTTGGTCGAGTGGCTAGCGTACACGCCTAGCTACACCGAACAACCGTGAGGCTCGGGTTCAATTCCCGACGGGGCAGGCATTTGTGTGATGAACGTTTAGATGTTTTGCATTTTCGGGTCTGGGTGATTATTAAATTTATTCTTGTATCTGTTTAAGTATTTTTTATGTATTAGAATCGTTGACTAACTCCCATAATACAAGCATATAATATGCTTACTTTGGGGTTGGATTCAATTTGTGTGACTTGTCCAGGGATATTTATTTATTATTTTTTATCAAAAGCAATACATGACAATTTTTAGATAGTCTAATTTTTTTATCTGAGATGATTTTTGCTTCAAGCGCACTGACTGGGTTATGACCTTTCAATTTTTCGGCCTGTTCTGTTTAAATATTAAAATTTGTTTTTGAGTTTTACTCTCAATTTTTTTTAAAAAAAGTATTTATTTATGGATATGTTACTTAAACTCGTGCAAGAAAATAACTTAGTTATCATATTTTTGTGTTAATAATCTAATTTGTTATTCAACTATGCTTTATGTACTGTTTTCATTTATACCCCTACGCTATACACCGTTTCATGCGAGCTTTTATTAACATGCTTTTAAGCTATCACATCAATGGAAAGATATATATAAAATAACTAGCTGTTACCCTCAGCTTTGCTCGCGTGGAAGTTAATATATTAACTGATTACAGCCCATTTATAAGGATTTTCATAAAAGCTTTCAACCCCTATTTCACTCCCTTAGGGGTAGAATTTCCAGAAACTATTAAATACGTATCTACTTATTATTATAGGTAGCTCAAAAATAGTCACATGTTTTTAACTTAAAAATGACTGTCTTTAATACTAACTTTCAACTGCTATTTCACCCTCTTAGGGGTAGAATATCCAAAATTCCGTCTTTGGTGGGTGTCTACTTAATAAAACGACCCTACTCACCAAATTTCAAGGCTGTAACTTTAACATGTCAGTCAGTCAGGACATGTTATTTTATAAGTATATACATATAAGCATATGCTTTTGATATTACATGTTTGAATTTGATTAGGACTATAATTAAAGCAGGGATTTGGCAAGGTCCTTCAAATAATAATAGTTACTCCACATGATTGTTAAATTGTCTATATTTGACCATAATGACAGAGTTTGGGATGCTGTGTTCCATTTGGTATACTTGCAAAATAGATTATTAGAATACCATGGGCATAGGACGACGATCTACTTGTCCATGATGTCTTACACTATACCAAAACGTTATTTGTCAATTTTAGACCATAATGACAGAGTTTGGGATGCTGTCTTCCAGTTGGTAAACTTGCATTTTAGATTAAAAAATACCCCGATTGTATTAGTACGGTAATTTTTTTAAACCAAATTATATGCTCGTGTTATGAATGTTAGTCAACAATTCTTATACATAGAAATAATTAAATAGATACCAGGATAGATTTAATAAACACCCAGACCCGGAAATGCAGACATCTAAATGTCCATCGCACAAATGCCTGCCCCCGTTGGGAATCGAACCCGAGCCTCGCGTTTGGTCGACCAACGAGGCGGTCAATGTGTCTATAATGCCTATCTATGCGTCCATAATGTCTATAAAAAAAAGATCCTGAACAAAGTGACTCCCACCATTCGTCGGCTACTGTAATACGTTACTGTTGTGCAGCTCCCCCTTGGGTTAGTACCCCCCCCACCAAGTTATTTTTTGTTTAAATTACGGTTTTAATTTTAGTTAGTCGGTGCTTCATGCGCACGTCAACCACACTTATCATCACGACCCTGTATTATCAATAGCACGTAATATTTCACTAGATAATTGGCACACCTAAATATGGCTTTTACTTGATGCAAGTCGGACAGTAATTGGAAAACCTTGGTACGAGGTGGAACGTGACAAGATGTTTATGAAATATGAGACTGTTTAGATGGTCACGCGAACTATGATAAATTGGTGCCTATTTTGACACAATTTAACGGTCAATTTTAATAAGTTATTAACGGCCTCACTCAGACGTCAGGTGTCTTTTACTCAGGTACTAAGTCAACGTTTTCCGCCTGCCAGGCAACTCGTAAAGGCGAGCATGTGCTTACCGTCACTAACATCGTGACTTTTGACTATGTGGTAGAGTTTCGCAGCGACTGGCCTGGAATGGCACGACTGCCATAACATCAGCGCTTGCGAAGGTATCTTGTTGCAAAGGTAGCCGGCAAACTTACTTTTGCTAGGGGCATCCTAGCTTCAGGTTCGGAGTGCATCATTACTACCTTTAGTGTCTAGGTGGAGGTAATTTCTTTCCATCAACAATTATTTTTTATAATTACAATCTTAATATCTCTGAGTGCGGTCGTTAGACTGGTGTCCCACTTATCAAATGTCTTCGTCCAATGTAGATTTGATCAAATAAATTTATTATATTTCATCCTATTCACTAGCAACACTAAAATTCTATCACAAAATTTTTCTGTTGTAAGGAAGTCTTAAACAAATGAAAAAAAGGCATTGAAAATGATTAGGCATCAAAGAAATTTGATCAGAAATTCGTCATTAAAATTGGGCAAAGATGTTTAAACAGAATCTCAAGATCTGATTCTGAGATTCTATTTTAGATCAGTAACCAGGCAACCACTGTTGTTTTACAATAATTGATAAATATTACAAGAAAACTAAAGTAAAGTAAGCCTATCACTAAACGTAAAAAGTTATTGGATACTGTCGTAAACTATTTTCTGCTATCTTAAAATATAAACATCTAAGATGGAGTTAAGACGTGTAAAATTAGTCAGGGCGTATTAACTCGTACAGTTTCAATCGACATATTCCGATTAATATACAAAATGTCGATAGAATTGCGTACAAACTAATATCACTAATCGTGTTTCGTCTCTTTCTGTCACTTACGACTGAAAAAAGATAACTTTAAAATGAGTAGATAGCGCGGCGCTACCATTATCAAACTATGTAATTGCCCCCACCATTTTATTATTTACAATGGGATATATAATAAGTATAGTTTCTATTATTGTTAAGCACGTCCACGTTTCCTGTGTATAAATGTTTTTTTTAAACATTTAATTAATTGACTTCAGTTAATCATGACTAATTGTTGTAAGCAATTCAAAGGCTAATCACCAATTAAAGTGATTATGTACGAAGATAATTAATTGGGTAATTAAAAATTGAAATTTTCGAAGGGAAAGATTTTTGCAATCTTGTGACAAATCAAGTTACGAAACGTGATTCGTTATTGATTTGTTCATTTGTGGTTAAACGACCAATGCCTAGAATAAATATTTTTTCAAATCTTTATACAATAAAACAGTAATAAAATTAAATCTGTAAATGATTTTGTCGACATAAATTCTAACATACATACATATCTTCATGTCAAGTCCCTTTCGGGCATTTAACAATCCTTGTTTTGGTTTCTGTATCGTGTAAATAAGACGATAATTAAAAAAATGCTATTGAAATAAAACTTGCATTTGTTCCTGTATCCTATTTACTATAAGTAGCATTAATTTTTTTTAAAAAATTGATGTACAGATTTAGTTTTATTACTTTTTTTATGGTATGTATGGATACACCAGTGTTGTATTTAAAAAAGCCGAAACGACATCTTTAAGTGTTTTTTTTAAACTTTTTCATCGATGCGCTTGATCCAGTACATTTTTTTTGGGTAATTGGGTATAAACAAATAACTTAATTATTCTCAACGAAGTACACTCGCCTTCAAAATTATCTATTACGTTTACACGTGATACTTCTGGTACTTGGGAATGATGATTGTGCCAGCCAATTATAAACTCGATATTATTACCGGCACCGTAGCGGAACGATATATATAAGATATTTTTTTATGTTGGCAATTTTTACGCACATTTTTCAACGTTTGATGCAGTTACATCTGATGTTAGCGCACACTTAACAGTTTTAATGAGATATAATCTAATAAATATAGATATCAACTTTTTTATAAGGAAATCAGGAAACGGTAAACGTATTCGTAATTTATTATTTTAGTTAAGTTTTCATACAGACTTTGGCTACGTGGTAATGTTACGTTTTATATTGATCCAGCCCTTTTAGAATAAACAGACGGACAAAAACAGTATAAAATATTATTTTGGTATATCTACCGTATTACATTTTTATACGTATGTAGTAAAAAGCTGTTATTTTAATGTGCAGTTTTGGTTGATCATGTAGTGCTGGAACAAGTGAATGAAATTGTATATCTTGGTTGTGCTTTTAGCAGGGATGGAAGGTACACCGCGGATGTAGAGAGGAGAGTGAGTGCAGGGAATAGTGTGAATGGAGCGCTGGGTAAGCTATTTCCAAAGCGAGATTTTGAGTCAAAAAGCTAGACTCGCTTTGCATAATTCTGTGCTATCCCAACGTTATTGTATGGAAGCGAGAGTTGGGTATGTCAGAAAGAGCATGAAAGTAGGATAAATGCGGTCGAAGTGAGAGCACTACGGAAAATCTGTAGTGTAGCGCTCGCTGACCGCATTCGTAACAGTGAGATCTGAGAAAGAGTGGGAGTGAAAGAAAGTGTTGGTGTTAAAATGCGAAAGGGCATGCTCCGCTGGTTTGGTCATGTGGAAGGAATGACAGATGAAAGACTGACAAAGCAGATGTACAATGCGAATGTGGATGGATGTAGGTACCCGGGGAGACCAAGGCTGACATTTCACGATCAGATCAATCGGATATTATCCGAGGGTGGTGTCAAGAGTCTCCGAAACCGGCGTGTTAATGTTAAAAAAGGGGTTGAATGTGAAGGAAGCAAGACAGGTTTGTCAGGATCCTGAGGTCTGGCACTCGATACTCTAGTAGTCCCGTAAGGGACTTGGCCTGAAGATATGTATGTATGTATTTTAATGTTACAAATAAAGACTAATTTTATTCATTTGTATAGATTTTGTTGTTGTAAAGTTTTTGTGTTTTTGTTTACTATTATTGACTTAGACATTTTTTTATTTACATTATTATTTTTACATTATACAGGATTTTTACATTATACAGGATGTTCTATTTTTTTAATTAATAGATTATAACTTCATTGGCTCGTTAATTTCAACCTGTTGCATGGCTAATACGTGACCACTTTGTCATCGTCAATTAAAGTCTGAATCATTCAATTTCATCCCATTCTATAATTGTTGATGTTTCACTTCAAGTATTGCGTCAAAATGTATCCAATGCACGCGCCTTTATCACCAGAACGGTGTCAAGTAACCGTTACGGTAAATAAAGCTATTTTCCCAATTAATTACATTGAAGATGTTTTACGGTGGATTTCAATAAACTATCTACAGATAGAGATAGGCCTTCTAGAGTTTTGTTACGAAGATGTTTTTGTTAATTATTGAAGTGATAATTGTTTTATTAAAATTGTAATTGTGTTATTGAAAAATAAATAATTTAATTGAAATTGTAATTGTTTCATGGAAAAATAAATTGTTGAATTTATGATGTTATGTGGTTGCCCGGCTACTGATCTACAGTATGTTTATTATGTCATATATTTTAGATATATGTAATTGAAATTGACCTTTTGAAATTTCAAGGCTTTTTTGTTCATGCCCCTCCATTAATATACAATGCTGTTATACATCTAAGATATATTTATATTAACAATAAATTAATGCATTTATATATATTTCTTCGATAACTTGAAGAAAGAAGCGTTAAAAACGAAGAACGTTAAAAATGTCCTTCAAAATTCAATTTTTGCATTAAATTGTAATTGTTTATCTTCTAACAAATATCTTAAAAATTAAAGAATAGTATTATTAAATTTTGTTAAATCAAAAACATAATCTCAAATTTGTTTTGCGGCTTATAAAAATTAATATCTACAGGCCACTTGCACGTTCGTGTGTTGAATATTTAACTCTGAGTTGATTTATAACTAGGGTTAAATTGCTTTGTATTCGACAGTTTTACTCATTACTAATTTAATCCAGAAACTCGAAAGTGGCCCGTAAAGTCTTGTGTAACTAATACTATTACTTATAATCGATGGCTATGTATCCATGACATATACAGGCAGTTCCAAAAAGTGAAATAAATTAGCAGGATAATCCAGTAGACGGTTTAGAATTAAGTTTGTGCACAGGAGACACGAGTATGCCATTATGTACGGCGGGTATTGATCGGTTACCTCTCGAAACGCCAGCCTTTAGGTCGAGCATTTTCGGGTCTGCATTGCGCCATCTGATAACGTCCTCACCTCGGCCCTTATCAGACGCAGAGGTTAATGATCTCGCGTGATAACCTACAACGTGACAAATGCTAAAGGTGTGTGTGACTGTTCGGTGTCCGTTTCGACGTCAAAGCAATACGTAAATAGGAAATTAGGTTACATTATTACGACCAGTTCTCTGAACACATTACAATATTCATTGCCACTCCTTCACTAAGCGTATTAAGGATGTGCCATGTACTCAAACGTTAGTGCACTGTATATTATTTCTAGTTAAAGTGATACTTTTATTACATCGTCTCAATTTATTGGTGTGTGTGTGTCGCATGTCGCGTGACGGTGACGTCAGAGCAGCCGAGGCCAATATGGCGGTGTCTGTAGTTTATAGTTATAGATCAAGTTTTACCGTGATTTCACTAAACTATACAATCCTTATGTTTTTATTAAGGTCTTAAAAATGATTTTGTTTTATTATGGCCGATATGCTAATTTGTAGTGTAATAGATTTATCTATATAGCAACCGAATGTATACTTGGTGTACTTGGGATCGGATATTATATAGGATGTGTTAAACAGCAGGCAACCAACTTCCCCGCGGTCCGCGAGGTGACGGCGGCAGTAGCAGGCAGCATACCAGAAATCGGCGCACGCACCGTCGTGTCACGCATAATGAGAAGAGATACCACTCAGGTATCTAGGGGACTGAGGGATTGGTAGTTGCCATCACGATAAATGAATCTTGTTACCAACGTTGCACCTATGTGCCATTTATTTGTGGATGTTTGTCAATTCAGTAGTTTACATTTTATAAAAAGGTACCTGTATATCGTCTCTCACGGGGACAACGTTGGACAGGAGATTCATCAGTTCTCTGGTTACATTGACAATTGACATACACACAACCTGAATGATTTCCAGAGTTAGTAGTTACACGATTTGCACGACTACACTCGTTTGCATGATTTGCATACTTTTGAATCCTATTTTGCATACATTACTTAAACATTATATTCTGTATTGATTTAATTTACATATTTTAGTATGATACGTGGTTGAGCTATGAATTCTGTTAATTATGGTATAATATGAAATAAGCCGTATAATTTAAGTCAGAAAGTGTAATTAGGATAGGTTTATGGGTTTCTGAGCTTATTTTTTTATTTGGTCTCTGCCATACGTAGTGTAGTTTATATGTAGTCTTTTTAAAATGCATGAACTAGACTTTTTTTGATTAGGTTTTCAGCATTTGAAGATTAATGGTAACTATGCTATGTATGATCGAAAGAACCAAAAACAGATGTTAAAGGAAAAATATAATGATTTTAGGATGAGCGGGCATGGGCGGACTAGTTCTTAATGAATAAGCATGAGAATGTAGATATTGGAGCTTAATGGACTTAAATTATAGTCCAAGAGTCTAAACGGTACAAACGTTTAAATTTTAATACAAAAATAACTTTATTTTAATTTAACTTTTTTAAATTTAATATAAAACTCTATAAAGAGAAATATTTAAGCAAAATCAAAGCTTGCGAGGTTTTGTCAGTATTAAAATCTAACACATCAGCTATTGAAATCAAAGTCTGTTTGCAATATTACGCGTAAAGTATAATATTTTACTTAGCTTAGTGGACAGACGTCCTGTCGTAAGTATGAATATTGATTTCTTTTTTATATGAACTTTTTCAGCAATATCTAGCATAGGAAAAAAAATAAAATTAATCCCTAAGTTAAGGCGTAATGCGATGATGAATGGAGATAGAGATTCATTTTCATATATGAAATTTAATTAACAATATTTTTTTCTTACTATTTTAAGCAATAGTTATGAGAATCTCGATGGCACCAGTCCAAACAACTAAACATTATGTCTGAAGGTTGTATAAAATCTACCACTGTCTAAGGCTGCGATTGTATTACATATAATTATTTTAACACTTCTATCCTACATACATACTGACGTATATCGATGTTTAAAGAAAGATAATTCTTCATGATCCCAAATGTCTTCTATACTTATAATAAATGTAAAGGAGAATCTCTCTCTCTTTCTGTACATTGAATATATTTAAAAAAATGGTTGCAAGTAAGAATGGGCTTCAGAACACATTTTTAGCGTTTTTAGTATTTTTGTTGGTCTGTCTGTCTGTATCCTGACCGCCATTTACACCGAATTTACTAAACCGATCGTAACGAAAATTTTCAAGTATGGCATTGAAACTTGGCAAGATACTTTATGTTCCGAGAAAGGTTAAATAATACTTTTAATCCTCCTTACTAAAATGGTTCCCGCGGAAGAGTGTTAGAGGCAAAACGTAAATTGGGCTATAATTAATTAACGAGTAATCCAATTTTTTATAGTACGTGCTTTACAGATAATTCCCTATTTTTTCGTGTAAATTTTGTGGTTTCCTTGAAATGCGGAATTTAGTGAAAAATTTGAACGTACATGTCATCTTACACGATCTCGTATATCTTCACACTATTTCTCTCGGCGTTATAGGCTGAGAGTATGAAGTGCTAAGTGAACAAAGTTCGCCGAGTCGGCTAGTATCTACATATAAACTAGAGTTAAATTTTATAAAGTACTAGCTGACCCAGCAAACTTCGTATCGCTTGACATTAACAGCTACTACATAATATTTGATGCTCCGATCTCCGACAACATTCCAAAATCAACGATTAGTTACAATTAAAAAAAAATATTTACAAAAATCTTTTCCAGAAGACCAAATTGTGAATCTAAACCATTCTTGAATCCCCTTGAACACACACAAAAAAATTCATCAAAATCGCTCTAGTCGTCTAAGAGGAGTTCAATGACAAACACACAAGCACAAGAAATATATGTATTGAGATAAAAAAATTAAATTAAAAGCACGAGCCGGGCGCCGAGTACGCCAGGATAGGTATTTGAATAAAGATTTCGTATCCTTCCCCCGGCTTCAATCTATATCCGTATTTAATTTCGTCGCAGTGGTGCGGGTTTAACCGTGAACGGCGAGCAGACGGAGAATTATTGGCGTAGTATAGATAAGCTAAATGCATTCGCTCCCTAGACTAACCGAAAACTGTGGAGTAGTTTTGTTAGTATAAAGTTTATAAAAATTTAAATTAGAACGAGCCGGGCGCCAAGTACGCCAGGATAGGTGTTTGAATAAAGATTTTGTGTCCTTACTCTGGCTTCAATCTATATCCGTATTTAATTTCGTCGCAGTCGCGGGTTTAACCGTGAAGGGAGAGCAGACAGAGAATTATTGGCGTAGTATAGATAAACAAAATGTATTCGCTTCCTAGACTAACCTAAAACTTTGGAGTAGTGTTGTAGGTACAAAGTTTCAAAAAACTCAAAATAGAACGAGCCGGGCGCCAAGTGCGCCAGGATAGGTATATGAATAAAGGTTTTATGTCCTTATTCTGGCTTCAATCTATATCCGTATTTAATTTCGTCGCAGTCGCGGGTTTAACCGTGAACGGCGAGCAGACGGAGAATTATTCGCGTAGTATAGATAAGCTAAATGCATTCGCTTCCTAGACTAACCGAAAACTGTGGATAAGTGTTGTCGGTATAAAGTTTCTACATACATACATATCTTCACGTCAAGTCCCTAACGGGGTATGTAGAGTATATCGAGTGCCAAACCTCACTGTCCTGACAAACAAGCTTTGCTTCCTCCACATTCATTATCTTTTTTATACAAACACGCAAGTTTCTTAAAGTTTAAAGTTTCTGAAAACTTAAAAGTGGTATTTGTTAATGAAATACAATACTTATTGTTTAGTACCATTGCTTTTACTAATTAAAATAATGTCAACGTAGTGACTGAATAAAAGATAATTGACGTCCCTGATTGTCGCGGTTATACGAATATATGCTTTTCGTAAAACGCTGGTTAATCTGATGTAAATTGTATGTGAAGAGGGGAAGAACGCATGCAAGTGGCGAATGGGCAAAATCTATGCCCAACAGTGGACCGGAAGTTCGGAAATTAAGTCATACGGTGTCGATAAATTGTATGTAAATGACAGTGCGGAATAATTTAGTACTGAGAAATCGAAGCATAATTTCGAATCCAGCAAATAAAAACAAACCGATTGACCTACTCCATGGGTCAGTATTTTTTTTAATGGATATTTGTACGTACATCTATACCAGTATTAGTATACAATTATGTACATATATAGATAACTTCTGTGCTATTACTGGTATAACAACGCAAAGATCCTTAAAAAAGAAAAGAGGTTTCTTAGCTCCGAGTCTAAGCTGCCTTTAAGCGACATGTACTTTTTACCATTAAGAAGCTATTCAGAAGCCAGGGTTAGCATCTGCACGCTTACCACCTGATATTGTTCTGGTACTTTCATTGTTATACCATAACAATGAAATGTATTAGATCGCCTCTTGCGAACAGGTGACAACCATTGTTTCCAAGTAGACGTATATGGTTACATGGGGAGAGTTTCTTAGTTTAAATTATTTTAATGTATTTGTAATTTCTTTGTATTTTAGTGCACAATAAAGAGTTATTGTATTCTATATTCGACGTCGAATGTCAACTAGGGTTTGTATAAATAAGAGTTCTTCCTTTCTTTAGTTTTTGACATAAGCGTTAACATTTGCCATTAGTCAAGTAGACATTTGCAGAAGATTACCCGATTTTACGAAATCGGGTTTAAATTATTCAAAACTAAACAAAAAACAAAACTAGTGAATGAAACATTTTTAGGATAAAAATCGTTTTAATATTAATAATGCAAAAGTTTGTAAGTTTAATTGTTTGTTACTCCTTCACGCAAAAACTGCTGAACTGATTCATGAAATTTAGCACACACGTAAAGAGTGACTTGAATTAACACAGGATAATTTTTATCCCGAAAAAAAGATCCACGCGGGCAACGCTGTGGGCAACAGCTAGTAGACTATAAATGTTAATGTTTGTATGGAAATCTATTCCCTGACAAAGTCGCGGCTAAACAGCTAGTATGTAACAAAAAGGTTAACACCAATAACACCAACTAATACAAATATTGTTACAGGAGTATCCATTTTCACCAATAAAATAATTGATAGTAGCTAATGGAACTGACAAATATACTTGACACGCTCTGTGGTTCCACGATCATGTTACGAGACCATTTAGGTTATTTTGTTGAGTAATTAGAACGAACAGCTCACTTGTTGTCTAGCTGTGAAATAATATAAGACTACGTTCGATCCCGGGTTCTTTCGAATGACATTTTTCCACTAAGCAGCTCAAAAGGCTGCGTTTCCACGAGAGATGTGCGAGGATACGTAGCGAGAGATGAGAATTTACCTTGCCTCGATATTGGAAAGCAAATAAGCAAACGGATTTCCTGATGGTAAGAAATTCTCGCCGCCTAGAGACACCAAATGTGGTAATGGTGCGGCCAATCTGATGCCGAGATGTTAGGCCTCGTGCAAAAGTAAGTTGACCGGCTACCTTGCCCTCCGAACCGGAACACGTCGCGACGTTATGGCGGCAGAAATAGGTAAGGCGGTGGTACCAATCCGGATGAATCGCTGTGAAACTCTACCACCTAGTCAGATATCTGTCTGATCAGATATCCTCTGAAATAATGACTGTTCTCTGTTCGATCCCTGGTTCTTTCAAATTATATTTTTTCATTAAGCAGCTCGTAAGGCTGCGTTTCCAGCAGAGATGTGCGAGAATGTGTAGTGAGAGATGTGTTTGTGACCAATATGATCGCTTCATTTACTTCGCCTCCGTTAGCACAGTTCTAGTGGAAACGCCTCAGTGGAGCTAGATATTTGCGGATATAAAAAAGCGAGGGATATGTGCGAAGGATGTGTTGCGAGGGATGTGTGCGAGGGATATCTGCGAGGGATGTGTACGAGGGATGTGTGCGAGGGATGTGTACGAGGGATGTGTGCGAGGGATGTGTGTGAGGGATGTATTGCGAGAAATGTGTGTTGAGAAGGATGTGCTGCGAGGTTAGCGCATACTGTACCAGCCAATCCATAGACGGAGTTTGTTGGAAGTAGCTACCCCGTGTTGTCCGGGCTCCTTTGCAGAATAGACCATCTGCCTTTCTGCCAGGCAGCTCGTAAGAGGCGAGCGTAGGCTCCCCGTTACTAACTACGTCACATCTGACTTAGTGGTAGAGTTTCGCAGCGACTCACCCCATTGGTACCACCGCCTTACCTATTCCTGCCGTCATAACGTCATGACTTGTTCCAGTTTGGAGGGTAAACTTGCTTTTGCTCGAGGTCTAACATCCCAGCCTCGGGTTGACAATGCACCACTACCACCTTTGGTGTCTCTAGGCGGCGTGAATTTCTTACCATCAGAAAATCTGTCTGCTCGTTTGCCTTTTAATATTATAAAAAGTAGAAGTGCGCGACACATTTCACAGCTCCGCTTACACATCCTCGTAGGCAAATTTTTATCGCACAGCTTAGGTGGAAACGCATCTTAAGAAGCGAGCATCAATTCGTTCTCACGGACAACGGACGAACTGTTAGCCGTAAATATTGTGTCTTAAAGCGATGAGGTTTTAGCTCTACAAATGTATTGACTGCGGCAACAACCGTTTGATATTTTACCGATAGTTTTTTTATGATGCTGGAAGGCAAAGAAGCAGACGGATTTCCTGATGGTAAGAAATTCACGCCGCCTAGAGACACCTGAGGCCGGGATGTTAGGCCTCGAGCAAAAGTAAGTTTACCGGCTACCTTACCCTCCAAACTGGAACACGTCATGACGTCATGGCAGTAGGAATAGGTAAGGCGGTGGTACCGATCTGGATGAGTCTGGAACTGTACCACCTAGTCAGATGTTTACGTACAGATAGTTTTCATAGAGAATGAAAATTAGCTCTAAGACTAAGAAATGAAAGCAGTATTTTTACCTACCTTTCGCACTTTGTTCCTGTAAATTTTACGTCGGCCCCTGCTAGTATCAGCATATTCTAACACTACGTTATTCTATACCTTTTATTTCTGAGAAAATAAGGGACGTCTGGAGCGTCTGGGGACTTGATGAATGAATATAGAAACTGGATACTAACTACTGGACGATACAGTAGAGTTTCAACACGGTTAGTAGATTCGCCTTAACCTCAATTAGCAAAATAAATATAGTAGATTAAACTAAATAACAGAACAATTGTTAAAATATCGAAAACAAAAATCTATAACGTAGAAGACCACCTCGTTTGCCGAGGGATTAACGTACACGGCAAACTACACCTACCAAGCGCTAAGCTCCGTTCGATTCCAGACAGAGCCAGACATTTATGTAAATGTTTGCATCTTTGGATCGGGATGCTTATTTAATTTATACTGGTTTCTGTGTATGCATACATCCATACATAAATACATATCTTCACGCCAAGGTAAAAAGTATCGAGGTATTCGTACGAGTATAATTATCTTTTTAATTTAAATGACTAAGAACGAAGCTGTGTGAAGCTTGTCAGGTCAGCTAGTATGCCAATATAAACGCCTTATAATAAGTAACTGATTTAGATCTAATGTTATCTATTATTTAAACTTATGTGTATTTTTTCTAAACAATTAAATGAACAGGTGACAATTCCGGTGAAGTTGTAATAACGATGAGGTTAGCAACGTAAAAGCCATTAAAAAAAGACTTTAAAAGAATGCTCCGTGAGGATAAAACTTTTGAAACTGTCTTGTCGCGTCTATGAACTTTGTACTTCAAGATAAAAGAGTGATGCAGCTCATGATATATAACATACATCCATAATACATACAGTATCTTAATGAGTAACTTACGGCGCGTAATTTAAAGTTACGCTCGACATAATATTATGTGCAACATTAGCATGTCAGGTACACACCAAACAAGCGGGAGCGAACGTAAGATCTTTATTCGTGTTCATTTGTTCGGTATTCGAAAATAAGTGAATACTTTCGTTATCATTTGGTGACTGCATTTCGATTTCTGTCTCTAGAACTGGCGGTAATTTTATAGAAGACACATATTAAACGCTAGTAATCAGTCGCGTGACATTTTTACAAGGTCAATGATGTGTAAATTGTTAGATGTTGCGAATTATAATTTTAAACCCTCGAATGTAAAAGTTTTGTTATAAGTTTGACGTGCCTGTGAGTGTGTCTGTCTTCTCGTTCTTTGTTCTGTTCGTTTGATATGGACAAGTTAGACAACGAACGGACTCACTTATTTTCTTTCGTCGTTGCATGGTGTGTACCAAGCTTAACGTGACAACCGAACGTCGGCTGAAAAGTATGCGGGTCCTTTAAACGCAAACATACCTTTGCTTTTAATACACTTATTTCAAATTCAACCGGTTATTTTACTACCGTTTTAACGTTCGTTTCTAGTTATAAATTGTTCATGCTTAAGGCTTTTGCCGGGCATGAGCAACACTTTTTGAATGTATGCGTTAGAATTTCATATTATGAGCTCCATTAATTTAAAAGGCTTCCAAGTGGAATACACGTAAATATTCATTTTCCTTTTGAAGTTTGTTGGTATTGAATGTTTTATTTTGTGTCTTAATAATTTGGAAAGTAATACATGATTTGATAAAGAAAAGTGTACGCATTCCTTAAAAGTCGGCACCGCATGTGATTAGTCCTGGTATTGCGGATGTTCGTGGGCGGCGGTGATCAATTTCCATCCGGTAGCCCATTGCTCGTTTGCCTCCTCTTATATATATAAAAAAAAAATTAAATAAAAAAAATGCTTAATGAATTTTTTAAACTTGACATATTTTGACTATTTTTCCTTATTAAATTTTAAATATGTAACGCGCCTGAACGTGTGTTTTTCATCTAACTCCTAAACACCTGGATCGATTTGGATTTATTTGAAATTTTGTATTTATATTTCAATGGAATTGTGGATGGTTTGTAAACAAATTTAAATCTGGTAGACGGTGCCGTTGTTGGTATGTCACTAAATTAAGATGGTATGATGATCACCGGATCGTCCAATGACATGGTAAACATTGTAATGTCATAGGTATGTGTACCTAGCAGTGTAAAGTATACTTGACTTTTTTTATTTTTTTTTCGGTGGAGCGAAACAACAAATACTGTAAAGTTAATTTTTTATAAATCGTTTCATCCTTGTAAGCATGGGTATCCAGTACTGCCGTCTTAATTAAAAAGCTCTCAATTTACATTTTAAATTCAATTAAAAACCTTCATGTAAAACGTGGCCAAGACGAGTCAAAATAACTCACTGTCAAAGAGTTATTAAATGTCACGTAGAGCCAAGCTTGTAACTCTATAAGCTTAGTCAAAATATTATAAGAATTTGCTGTTTTAGTAAGTTTATTGCCGGCATCATACCCAAAAAAAAACAATCATAATTTAAACAAAAGCTATAAATACGACGAAATGATTTGAGAAAAGGCTTTGCTTTGATCGTCTTGGCTAGGGCACTTCCGTGCCAACATATTCGAAATTGAAGTACATAATATTATGTCATCGTAAGATTATACAATGTTCTAGTATATTTAAGTGGCAATGTTTTATTTGTAAATGACAATAAATTTGCGAAGAAGAGTTGAAATCGCTTTTGTGAAAGAGGAGGTCTTCGAAAGGCTTAGGGACTAATCACTGAAGTCCAATGCTTATTTAATTATTCTAAACTAGACGAACCAGAAAACAGCAATGAATGTGGAGGAAGCTAGGCAGGTCTCCAAGGATAGCGGAGTCGAGACATTTGCCACTCGACATTAAAGCCCGGTTCCAACATAATTCCATAATCAACGAACCGTAATCCGTTAGTAGTTTGCCTAAAAGTGACGAAGCGTTGCTCATAGATAGACAAAATGTTTTATTTAACAGTCACTACCGAACAATCGTTAGATTTTTTACTATTCTTTAAAAAAACTACCATTCGTAAGCAAAAACGACTTTCTTTCTTGAATATAGGAACAGGTGCATAAATTATATATAAATAAAGGACCGTTATATATAAATAAAGGTCCTCCGTAAAGGACTTTGCGTAAATATATCATTTGTGTATCGTGTATGTGTGTGTAGCATTAGTTGCGTAATATGTGGGTGCCCGGTGCACAGGGCCACAGGAATGCGGAATGAATAAAGGAACAGAATTGGATCATATATAATATATAGTCCAGATAGGCTACCAGGAGAGCCGGGTGTGGCAAGTGCGTGGCTGCCTTATCCAAGGAAAGAAAATCCTAATATCGCGGTTTAGGATTTACTCGAACTTGGCTGAAATAGATGCCTTATCCAATGAAAGAAAATCGTAATATCGCGATGAAGGATTTGCTCGAACCTGGCTGCAATCGATGTCACATCTAATTAAATAAAATCTTAATATCGCGATGTAGGATTTACTCGAACTTGGCTGAAATCGATATTTCTAGCGTCGAATATCGCTTGGTCATTACAAATTCTTAACTTCATCCTCTACATTGTAGTAAACATGAACCTCTGGTGCAATGAAAAATTGTTCTTATTATCGCTAAACCTAAAAACAATGTATGTATGAAAGTTAGTCACGCGAGCTTACTACAGGTAGCAAAGCGCTAAATGAGCGAATACTGCGAAGTGCGAGTAAGAAATAGAGTGTAGCTTATTACAGAGCTATTTTTATTTAGCGCATGCAGTTCGTCATACATTTTGTTTTAAAAATATTGGATTTATTAGAATCTTTACTTGTTATCGTCGGCACTTGGTGGAATTCCATTTCAAACACACTTTTTCAAGGTAAACATCTTCTTCACATCTCCAAAGAAGTAGGCAGAGACACAACTAGGGCACCCACGGCTAGCCGAAGACACTAAGTCCTACAATGTGATAGGTGGCAAGCCTATCGCCAACTGGGCACATTCTCAATCCCGAGCAACTATTTGTTTATTAGAAAATTGGAAGAACCCAATTTTCTTTTTGTTACCCGACCCGGGATTGGAACCCGGGACGTCATGCAGTCAAGTCCAACAACTAAACCGCTAGACCATAGAGAACGCTTAAACGCTAACGCTTGTACTTTTCCTCTATACACTTTATTTAACACTTTATGTTATACTGTAGCCAGCCGGTTTCACTTTTTACAGCATCATCATTATCTTTAGTTATAAAAATAAAATCATAATTGATTATATATAAAAATACATAAAAGCCCTGATGAAAAGTGAAAAGTGAAGCCGATTAGCTATAGCACAAAAATAAAGTGTATAGTCGAATAATACAAGCGTTTACCTTAAAAAAGTGTGTACTGGATTTATTAACTTGTAGAATATATTTTTATTATACAATATTTTTCTAATTTGATTTGCAGACTATATCTTTATCAAAATGCAAATCTAATTTCATCAAAATCGGTTTGGCGTTCTAGTCTTGAAAACGTAACAGACTGACAAGACTTTCGCTTTTTATAATTTTAAGTGAACTAATGGTCGCCCATTGGTCGAAATTAGACCATAATAACTTTTAATATCTTGTTGATAAGAACTCCACCTTCATTTCTCAAGATCAACTAATTTGTTTCCATACTTTTTAGTGCGCCATCTGTGATCTTTTATCGTTATCATGAATATATTTGTTTATGTGTGTGTCAAATGCATTGTAGTGTGGGTAATGTTTTATTTATTGATTTAATGTACTTTATAAGCATAATTATTGAAAAATGTTAGCAGCGTTCTGCACTTCTCCTAATCTATAAATGTGCCAAATTTCATGCTCCTGCGTCCGCGCAATTTCCTAAAAAGGGGTCTAAAGTTTTGGCATCACGTATTAATATATAGATATTATGAAGTACTATTTGTTTGCCCGCAACTTCGTTAAAGTGGAACAATTATCATTTTCATACAAGCTTTCATTCTCTATTTTAGTCCTTTGAGGGTTGAGTTTTGAAAAATTTTAACTTATGTTTGAACTGAATCTTCAACTGTATGCATATCAAATTTTATCAAAATTGGCGCAGCGGATCAGATGTGAAAGCTTAACAGACAAATAGACTTTTGCGTTTATAATATTAGTCTAGATGTAGGGATAGCGCTTAATTCCTTTTTTAGGGTTTTATCTAATTCTGTACCAAAAGTAATTAAAATCAGCAGTCATGTAAATAGAATGTACAAAATATACACACTCTTTTGTATAAGAAAAAAGAACTATCAATATCGGACTACAACGGGAATGTATTCACGGAACAAACATACAAAAAAATGCAGAAAGAGGTCTAGACGAGGATTTTAGAAGGTAGCCATAGGAACTCTTAAATTTCCGAACATTTGTCTGTCTTGTTTAGAGTTGTATGCCTCAAGTCTACTATTTGTAATTGCAAATAAAATAAAAATCTATATATTCACGCTCGTGTCCCTAACATAGTAGGCAGAGATACCGCCAGGACATGATCGCAACAATACGCTAGGTGGCAGACCAAACTCCAGCCGGGCTTATAATACCCAATAACGTTGTTTTTATTAGAAAGTGAACAAAGCCTATTTTTATTTGCGTTGCCTGACCCGGATCGTACCCGGGACCTCATGAAGGCCTAACACCGAAACGCTTAGACCATAGGGACTATACTAAAAAAATACTTTTGATAAAGACAATTATTACGGTCCATAAACAAAACCATAGAGAATGATCATTCAACAAAAACAACAATTATTTGCGCTATAGATTGGAATGTGTACGATATATACATCTCATGTGACTTTTACTTTTTTGTACTGGTAATTATCTGAAGAATTGTTCTGAGTATATCTATGGAAAATGGGAAATCAGAAAGCTAAAATCTTTAGATAAGATTTAGTTAGACAATATTTCATTAAAATTTGTTAAGCCGACAGACGTAGGTACTAACTGTATGTTTTCATATAAATCTTCAGACAATCCTATTGCTATTGTTTTTTTTTATTATTATTTTTTATTCCTGCCACCACAACGTCTAATGCTTGCCGTTGACATGTTCTGGTTCAGAGGGTAAGGTAGCCGGTAAACTTACTTTTGGTCGAGGCCTAACATCCCGGCCTCAGGTTGGCAACGCACCGTTACCACTTTTGCTGTCTCTAGGCGGCGTGAATTTCTTACCATCAGGAAATCGTCTGCTTGTTTGCCTCCCATTATCATAAAAAAACTTATTGATTTCGCTTTTACAATAAGCGAAAGTTTGTATGTTTGTTTGTTAGTTACTCCTTCACGCAGTCTTTTGTGCAATTGCGAGGATATTAACTTATGGTTTAGATTAATTTAACATAATATATAGTATATGATTATTAGCGGTTTACTCATAGGCGTAGATTTTTTTTTAGTTTTTGTCCCGTCGTTTGTTAATTAAAAAGTAGCCTTCTTTTCAATTTAGATCCTTAAGTATACGCGTATCAAATTTCATCCAAATTGGGACGGCGGATAAGCCATTGAAATAGATAAGACAGACTTTTGCATTGATGATATTAAAAGCACGATTGTGTTCCTGTTTGAAGAGAATGTGGAGGAAGCTAGACAGGTTACATGACGGTCAGGTAGGAGTTGTTATACTTGCCACTCGTTATTCTACCTAGTTTACAAGCGAGTTGGCGTGAAGATATATAAGTATGAATGTTCTCGTTTCCTATACAGGCTGCACGAACTATTTGAAAATCCGGCTAGTGGCCTGGCGATGGTATAAAATAGCCAATGATTGCGAGGATATTAAATGGTTTATATTAATTTAACATAGTACTAGCTGCCCGTTCCGGCTTCGCT
>NJDD01001034.1:438791-453212 GCA_002245505.1 Calephelis nemesis
CATTTCACTTTGCTCGATAGAAAAAAATCAGAAAGTTAACCCTTTTTTGAAAGCTTTTGCTTTCTGTCTACTTCAATTGTGAAAATATCGACACCAGATTTAACATAAACATCGATAAGTACTATACCTGAAAGATGAGTGTTTCAGTTTTTATACTTTTTTTTCAAATTACTTTAATTAAAAATAGTGATTTGTCGCTTAAGACGTTTACTTTGTGGCGCAATTGTTCGTAGTAATCATGGAACGGGGGAGCGCGGTGATTGGCTCTTCTGGCTGACTGAGTATGGGGCCTAAGACCCTAAATATATCCAGCTCCACACAACACACGCCACTAAACTGTTTTATTAGCATGAACAATAAGTCGTAACCTAAGCATTATCAGGATAATTTGACTGCACTAAATAATTTTAAAACGCGGTCATAGCCGCTGACAACATTTACTGGATTGAAAAAGCAGCTATAGACGCAACAGGCAAGATACATCCATATTGATGCTATAAATACTAAAGTCTATAGAAAATGTATATTTTCAATTTTCTATTAAAAATACGTTGCTTGGGGTTGGATACGTGCCCGGTTGGCGATAGGTTTGCCACCTATCACATTGTGAGATTTAGTGTCTTCGGCTCGTCGTGATTACCGTGGTTGTGCCTCTGCTTATCTCTTCGGGGATATGGATGTGTTAATACTAAAGTCTACCAGACAGACATGTCTCTTTGGCTTTAGGACGGTAAGCCTATGCTCGCCTTTTACGAGCTGACTGACAGGAAGGCAGATGGTCTATTCTGCAAAGGAGCCCGGACCAACACGAGGAAAGTTATTTAAATATTTTACTAATAAAAATATTTCTTTACTCGTAAGAGTTTGAATGTAAAAATAATCTAGCTTTTTCTATTGTTCACCAGCCAAGAATTTTGTTAGGCATCTTAGATATTTCTAGCGTGGATGTTGTCTAGATTGCTCTGATTTATAGATAAACGTTCATATTTTTGGAATGCGCCGGGTACCTACATCCATCTACATTCGCATTATACGAGTATATCTGCTTTGCCAATTTTTCATTTACCGTTCTTTCCTTATGGCCAAACAGCAGAGTATGCGCTTTCTTATTTTAACACCAACATTTTCTTTCAATTCTGCTCTTACTCGGTTATCATGATTACGCGCGATGTGAATAAATGAAAAGGAGAAGTACGTATTCTAATTTTAACTGAATCCAAAGAAGAGGAGATTCGCAATTCGAATTGTTTTTTTTTGTGTATTTCTTATGCGACTAGTCGGCCAATAGCCAACTGCTTTTATTGGATTGGTTCTTTTTATGATAGATAGGTCTTGATTCCGAGGTGGTCCCATATTATCATGATTCGACCCTTTAGATTTTGAGTTATACGTAATTTTTTAAACTAAAATATATGCATTATCAATTACTAGTTGTTGCCCGCGGCGTTGCCCGTGTACTCCCATAGGAACATTGTTTCGGGACAAACAGTTTTCTATGTGTTTATAGAGGTAACCTTCTATGTGTGTGCCAAATTTTAATGAAAAGTTGTTCATCATTGTTTGCGTGACGGAGTAACAACCGACAAATATACCAACTTTTGCATTTGTCATATCAATAGGACAACTCAAAAACTACTAGCGGGTCGTTGATAAAACTTATATGGGACCGTTTCGAAATCATTTGTTATTTTTTGAAGTAATAATTATCAAACTATGACGTAATACGTAATGAAATGGTTGGAGTCGTTTTTTTTGTAGTCTTGTTTATGTAATTCTTGACTTTTATCCGGAGCACGCCAGAAAGTTAGTAAAAAGTATCCTATGTTACTTGTAATACCTCAAAAAATAAAGTATTTTTACGCCCATATCCCCGAAGAAGTAGGCAGAGGCACAACCAAGGCACCCAGGACTATCCGAAGACATAGTCTCACAATGTGATAGGTGGTAAGCCTATCGCCAAATAGGCACATATCCAATTCCGGCCAACGTTCTTTTTAATAGAAAATTGAAAATACCCAGGGATCGAACCCGGGACCTCATGAAGTCAAGTCCGACACAGGACCACTAGACCACAGAGGCGATAAGAATATGTGTACAAAGTTTTATGTTTCATGGTTCCATGGTTTAGTATTTTTCGCGTGAAAGTGTAACAAACAAACTTACATTCGTATTTATAATATTAGTAGGGAGTATCATGATATCTCAACTGGTTCCAAAAAGAAACTTAATTATTTTACGCAGACGAAGCTGCGGGCGGGTTCATCCATCACTACATGTTGCCTTGGGCGCAGTCTCCGTAATGATGTTATTCATGTCCCTGCGGGAATCCTTTTAGATGTCGGGGATAAAAAGTAGCCTATTACATTTCCCAGACTCCAAACTACGTATATAAAAGAAAGGGATTTAGCAGTACTATCTTGGCAATGTAGTATGAACGTCGCGTTGGTAGAGGGTTAAGGGGAAAAAGCTCCATCACGTCTTATCCCCAGGTAGATAGAGGCACAACCATGGCATACACGATTTCCCGGTAGATTTTTTTTCATTTTTCACTTTTTTTTTGATATTGGAAGGCAATCAAGCAGACGGATTTCCTGATGGTAAGAGATGCACGCCGCCTAGAGACACCAAAGGTGGCAATGGACGTTGCCAACCTGAGGCCGGGATGTTAAACCTCGAGAAAGTAAGTTTACCGGCTACCGTATACTCCGAAACGGAACACGTGAACGGCAAGCGCTGACATTATAGCGGCAGGAATAGGTAAGGCAGTGGTACCAATCCGGGCGAGTCATTGCGAGACTAGCACCTAGTCAGATGTCACGGTTATAGTGACGAAAAACCTATACTCACCTTTTACGATTTCCCTGGCACAGGAAGGCGGAGAGTCTATTCAGCAAAAGAACCCGGACCAGCACGGGGGACTTAATGAGAATTGTTAATTACTAATTTGTTTCAAAATTAAAACGAGTGTAATTGATCTAAATCAGTGGTTCCCAAAGTTATTACATGTAACGCCCACTTTGAAATTCAGTCGTTTCGTAGCGTCCCCACCTTGTTTTTCTTGGCAATAACCTCAATAACATATTTGTTTCGCCTGGAGTTTTAAAAAAAACAGTAGCAGTCGTGGGACTGCCGATAGAAGTAAAAACGGAACTATTAAGTTGAGAGTAATTAAAACTATATGCAAAAATTATATGAAATTTATAAAAGCGTCCAACGCGCACATAATACAGTCAGAAAGTTTTTAGTGTATACGTGTACACAGGCTACTGCGCGTGCGCTAGTCTGGCTCTCCATAGCTATAGATATACTATTATCATTAGCATGTCGGTGACGCGAACCGAGGATTTTACCCTCTACCAAAACGCTCAACGCGCCTACAGAAGTTTTCACTTCAAAAATTATTTTTCAAGATTTATACCGCCCCCCTCTAAGCATCCAGCGCCCACAAGGGGCCGTTATCGCCCACTTTGGGAAAGGCTGATCTAAATAAACGATTTATGTAACTTTCAAAATATTTGCACATAATTTCATTTCATTTTACTAGTATATAGAATTTGTGAAATTAGGGTCGGTAGAGTTAGGCCGTGTAGATTCAGAAACTTAACTCTTACATGAGATTTGATATATTTTTCACAGGGCCATGAGTTATACGTGTGTATAAATTAAAAATTTCGGCAACGGTTATTATGTATAAATTCAAGCATACTATTATATATTGATAAAATTTGTATGAGACCATTTCGGAATCACTGGAAGAATTATCGAATCGACTGATTGGGTACCTACCACCCCAATGAAAAAAAATGATTTTCACTCAAATATCCCTGAAGGGGTAGGCAGAGGCACAACCAGGGCACCCATGGCTAGCCGAAGACACCAAGTCATACAATGTGATAGGTGGTAAGCCTATCACCAACCGGGATTGGATATGTACAAACCACCTGGGATTACGTTTTTTTTGTATTAAAAACGTTATTTTTATTAGAAAATTGAAAATAAACATTTTCTATTTTTTTTTGTTACCCGACCCGGGGTTCGTACCCGAGACCAGTAGAAGTCAAGTCCAAAGCCGAAACGTTAGACCACAGTGGCGACTACCCAATACCCAATGAAATAGTTGGATTCGGTTTTAGTAGTTTACCTTATGTGGCCGTCTTAACAACATTTTACATGATTAAAGCCTTTAATGGGATTATGTTAGTATAGAACAAGGGTGGGCAAATTCTTTTGACCTCGGGAAGTAAGTGAAAAAAAAACCGTTTGTATGGGAAAATTTTAAATGTTATTTCTCCTAGTTTCCTCAAAGTGGATCGATGTAAAAAGTCTATGTCCGTCTCCTGGTTCTAAGTTATCTTCCTTTTAATTTTCAGCCAAGTCGGTACAGCCTTTCTTGAGTTATAAATATTGTAGCTAACACGACATTCCTTTTTACATTAATATTAAAAATGTGAACTTCTTTATGTCACACTATCATGGTTAAATCAAGTTTGAAGAAATTTGATAAACAAATAGATAAAAACACGAGTTCGAAAAGTTACTAATTTACTATTTCAATATCTCCCGCAGGGCTATTATCGGAGATAAATGATAAATATGAAAATTATATTGTTTCCCCGTGTTGGTTTGGGCTCCTTTGCAGTATAGACCATCTGCCTTTCTTGCCAGGCAGCTCGTAAAAGGCGAGCGTAGGCTCACCGTCACTAACACCGTGACATCTGACTATGTGGTCAGTGTGGACTCGCTCGGATTGGGACCACCGCTTTACCTAATCCTGCTGCCATAACATCCAATGCCGTTAGCGTGTTCCGGTGCGGAGGGTAAGATAGCCGATAACTTACTTTTGCTCGAGGCCTATCATCCCAGCCTCAGGTTGGCAACGTACCATCACCACCTTTGGTGAGGTGCCGTGAATTTCTTGCCATCGTCAAATCCGTCTGCTTGTTTGTCTTCCATTATCATAAAAAAAAGTTAACCAAAGGCGACTTTGCTATGCTATATATACTTAGATATATATAACTTAAAGTCCTCTAGTAGGGCTTCGATAAAATTATTTAGAACTAACTTTGAACCATAGCCTGCGTTTCGAAAAATCATCAAATTATTCCGTTATCGACCTATTAATCGCGTATTTACAAAAATATATGCAAACGTACCTATAACCTCTTTTGTAGTCGGTTAAAAATATCCGCGAAGTTCCACCGACGGCCGACCTATATAATAGCCATTTTTACACTGGATTGTAAATGCAGCCGCAAATAGAGGTTGCCAGTTGGTGGTTTTGTCGGCTAGTTTTATTGGACGTTGGTCCTTCACGTTTTTTACCAACACACAGGTCAGACTATAGTGGCTTACGAAAATAAAGATATTTGCGGCCATATATCGATTGACTACCCGTCTGACATGTATTCGTCTATTAATAATAACCACGATTGGTACTCGTCGGTTGTTGATGAAATTTTCATGTTCTATATTCGTATTCATATTTGAATGGTAGATGTACCCTGGGTGCTGATTATGTATCTCAGTTGCCAACTCAAAATGAAAAAGTGGACATCAAATAGTGAAGTCATTTTATATTTGCTATCTCCAGTGAGATGGACAGACGACCTTATGAGGGTCGCGGGTCTCGCTGGATGCAGGCCGCTTCCATCCGGTCGAAGTGGAAGTCAAAGGGGGAGGCCTATGTTCAGCGGTGGACGTCCTATGGCTGAAATGATGATGATGATGATGATGATCTTCAGTGACCAATAGAAATACAATACAGATAGCAAACACTAATGACGTCATGTGACAGCTATTTGATGTACATTTTCCACTTTGAGTTGGCAACTGAGGTACATAATCAGCACCCAGACCAGTGACTATTTCACGACCAAATTGCTAGGGTCTTATCTAAGGGTAGTGATAAGAGTCTCCCAAAAGTCTTATCTAAGGGTAGTGATAAGAGTCTCCCAAAAGTCTTATCTAAGGGTAGTGATAAGAGTCTCCCAAAAGTCTCCGAAGTGGTTTTATGATAACTCTAGCTCAGAGATACCGACATAGATACCAATAAGATTTTTTATGATATTGGAAGGCAAACAAGCAGATGGACTTCCTGATGTTAAGAAATTCACGCTGCCTAGAAACACCAAAGGTCGTAATGGTGCGTTGTCAATTTGAGGCCGGGATATTAGACCTCGAGCAAAAGTAAGTTTACAGGCTACCTTATCTACTGAAACGGAATATGTCAACGGCAAGTGCTGATTTTATGGCGACAGGAATAGAAAGCGAGTCGCTGCGCGACTACCACCTAGTCAGATGTCACGGTGTTAGTGACGGGAAGCCAATGCTCACCTTTTATGAGCTGCCTGGTAAAGTAAAAGTTAGTCATCTATTTAAAAAAAGAGTATTTTCCGCGTTTTCCTTGGCATTGCCCCTTTCAAATACAAAAATAACTGTTAAACTATGTTCAGAAATGATAGATAATCGATAAATATAAATAAAAGTATTGTGTAAGTTAATTTTTTTAACAGAAATAACGTTGCCCGGGATTGGACATGTGCCCAGTTGGCGATAGGCTTGCAACCTATCACATTGAGGGACTAAGTGTCTTTGACTAGTCGTGGGGTGACTTGGTTATGCCTCTGCCTATTTCAAGGATATGGACATGATAATACTTTTTTTTTAAATTCGAGTCGAAGACTCCTTTTTTCGAAGACGGTTAAAAAAAGTCATTAATACGGAGGAAGATAGTTAGATCTGGTTATAAGTATGCATCAGTAGTTCAGTAGTTCATCCAGGTAATAAGCCTTATTTTATTAAGGTGTGTATAAAACGCTGAGCACGAGGTCGACCTGCCACGGCGGATGAGGATTATCACATTACACTGTCAACTTGATGCAGGGGTGTCACGTCCATCCAAAGGTGTAGGTTTACATGAAAAAAAAAACTCCATCTGTTGGTTTGTAAGCCCTTCATATATTGGCGTAGCCCTAAATTAAAAAGTGTCGAAGTGAATATTGCTATTGGATTAGCTTCACACTTCGCGAGTATTGATTTTTTTTTGATCTCGTCTTTTGTTTGTTAACACATGGACCGGATTTAGGGCCATGGACGAAATTTTTACACTGCCCCGAAATGTATTAAATGAATATGACAAAAGCAAAGTTAGTCATTTATAAAAAAAAGTAGACTTCGTGCAATTAAGCGATCAAGCGCTTCTTTTCAGCGTTCTTTGCTAATGTATATTAGTACTATTTAAATTATGCGCTTCGGCTATATTCGTCAAGCTTCGGAAATCCGAATGTATTTTAAAGATATCTATATATAGAGTTGTTATGACTTACTTACTCATTTCGCTTAAATTTAGATTAGGTTAGCCAATTTAAAAATAAAAGTATAAAGTGTGAAAAGAGTGAATATTGTAAAGCCGAAGCGCATAATTTAAATAGTAGTACTATATTTAATTTTAAAAATTGGCAACGCATCTCTGATACTATGTACTTTGGGGGTGATCTTTTACGATCAGATAAACCACTTACTAGATTTCCTGCTCCCAATATAATCAATCTCTTTTTTAAATGTACTCCAATAAACTGACTAAATTACACCAGTGTTTAAATTAACATTACAACAAAGGCTATGTCAAATTAAACCTTAGAGTATTTTCTGTTAATAACAAGATGAAAATATATAAGATTTCGACCATAGAGTTCATGGGTTTCAACGGTAAATTTTTTTTGACATTCTTAGTGACATATACATACAGCAACTTCTTCATGCCACTACTTCACGCCAAGTCCCTTACGCGGTAGACAAAGAAAATCGAGTGTGAAACGATCCTGGCTCTTAGGAATTGTTTAAAGAACTTCGAATATACATGTTGGACTTGGTTCTTATTCTCTATGCAAAATCATAATGACGTTATTAAGTTAAAAAAATACTTAAGCTAACAAAATAGAGTTACGCTTGAAGCATTAATTAAACTGTAAAAAAGCACATATTAATATAACATACAAATATTGTTCCATTAAAAGCAAAAAGCTTTTAGTGAACATTTATAAAATATGTATTCTCTTTGACGAATAGTCGTGTGATATCCTATTTAATAAATTTTGTTAAACCTGCCTTTGTTGTTAGAGTAAACTTTATTTTACAAGCACTCTGTATTTTAAACGAAATATAGATGGGCTGGATTGTCATGAGTGTGCTAGTTACACTTCTACCCAGTAGATATTGAGCGTGTTCTTGTTTTGAAGATTTATTTCTAAAAACTCATTTTTGTAGTACAGGAATGCAAATAAGTGAACGGATTTAATGATAGAATATCATGTAACTAATGTAATATCGCCTCTGTGACCTATTGGTCCGGTGTTGGACTTCACTTCGTGGGGTTCCGGCTTTGGTCCCGGGTCGGGCAATGAACTTTTTTTTAATTTTCTAAGAAAAACAATTGTGCTCGGGATTGAATAGGTGCTCGGTTGATGATGGGTTTCCCATCTATAACATTGTGGGCCTTAATACTCTTATTTTCGGCTACTCAAGGGTGCTACTATATGTACTGTACTATATACTACCTCTATAGCTACCTCTGTGGGAGTAAGTCAGCTTTGCCGCAGTTTGAATTGACTGCAGATAATATGGCATGTAAGGCGGTGACCGAATGATCCGTATGAGATACTTTTATTATATGAGAATAAAGATGGTCGTTGTGTATTTTCTACTTGAGGCTAAGATCTTAGCTTTTTACTTGAGTTTACTACATTTACGTTACAGGGACTTGCCATGTATTTTAATTGACAGCACTAATTAATTTTCCAATAATTTAAAGTGCAAGATAATTCGCGTTTCATTTATACATTCATTTAAAACAATCCGCAAAAATGCTTTACTTATTGTCACATTATGTCGTACCTAGTACGAGTCATGACGCCACCAGCCTGCGTGTGCGACTGCGGGCGGTGGGAACCATATATTGCTTTGTTTACATTAAAACCGTGTGTCTTGTATTTTGAATTTTTTTTCTTAATTTTTAGTGTTTTCATAAATCGAAAGTGTTATAGAATCCGAACCGTTTCTCATAATTTTCGCTTGTGCTTTAAATGCAACCCTGTATAATATTAATATAGGTATGTACTTCTTTTTATATTGTTACTATGTTTAGTTTATTTACTTAGGTATATCAATTTTGCCTTCCACTGTTTTATCACATATTCTTATTTTAGGGTTTGTATGGAATAAATCTGTAAACCTAGAGTTGAGCCCACCTTTTATTTATTTTCATTTATATTTGTCCATGTGGTTTTGTCAACTTTGTGTACAACAAAGAATTGAATAAATAGAAAATTCTTAAAAGAAATCTAGAATATACAATGTGCTAAGTATTTTGTAACAACTTCTTCACACAAATAGATTCTGCAAATATTTTCGTTTTTCGTATTCTACGTAGCATATATCAAACATAGTTATAGGTAGGTAAGATCGTAGTCGGAAGGCGTAAATGGAATTGAGCAATCAATGTTTGGCTGCATCCGTGTTGCTCGATAATATGATTTAGTTGGTACTCGTTATCACCTGTCGTTTGTCCAATCCGAGCCTTTACCATGAGTTGCTGTAGATTACGTTCGATAATTCACGAATCGAAATTTATAGCGCTTTGTGCACAGAATAAGTAATATAATTTAGTACAGAATACTCAGTAGTGTTGGTCCGGTCTCCTTTGTAGAATAGACCATCTGCCTTCCTTGCCAGGCAGCTCGAAAAAGGCGAGCATACGCTCACCGTCACTAACACCGTGACATCTGACTATGTGGTCGAGTTTAACAGCAACTTGCCCGGATTGGGCAACTTACCTATTCCTGCCTCCATAACGTCACCACGGGTTCCGGTTCGGAGGGTAAGGTAGCCGTTAAATTTTCTTTTGCTCGAGGCCTAACGTCTCGGCCTCAGGTTGGCAATGCACCATTACCAACTTTGGTGTCTCTAGGCGGCTTGAATCCGTCTGCTTATACTGTAAACAAAATCTCGTTTTTACTTTAGATATAGTTTTAATCAACTTCTTAAAGGAGGATGTTTCCGATTCGACTGTATTTTTTTCGTATGTATCTTACGCGATTACTCGCTCAATAGTGAACCGTTTTTTGAAGTTATAATTCTTTTAGCGAGTTAGGGAAAAATGATGAGGGTAAATTTTTACGATGCGCGCGCACACCGTCACGAAAAACCGACATGATGAAGTTAGCTATAGATAACATTTTAGTTTTTCAAAAAAGGTACCAACAAATTAAAAGTAAGGACATCTACGTATGTTTGCGTGAGAACTGACAACTGTATTCAAAAAATTTCTTTATTTAATTATGTAGAAATATTTTTTTGTGATATTTTTATAAAATATTAAATAAACTTTATTTAACTAAATAATGCATTATAATAAAACTTTTAATGTATTAAATACCTTTTTTCTATGGTTAGTGTCATTTTGTCTACAAATGTAAAATAAGGCAAAAGATAAAATTTTTGAAAAGATTTTTATCTTATTACGCCGAAGAAGTATAACTTCTAACGTGTGTACATAAGTACACACACAATTTTTATTTTAGATATATTGGTAATAATCTCAATGTTGTCATGTCCCATGTTAATTTTATTGTGATTTTTGAATTATACTGATATTATCAAATCACAACGTGGTACATGACAAAATCGTTGTAGTCAGTGAAAGTCGGTTTTGCAGTTTTACTGTGCTTAATTAACTATTGGATTTGACGTGAAGGTGCATCCACACCATGCCCTGTGGCAAGTGTTTCTTTACTTGCGACACTCGCGGCTTTTGATTGCCGGCGGCAGTTCGCGTGTGGCTTTGATAATTACCTATTAATAAAAAAAATGGTTTGACATATTAACGATCACGTATACGACTTCGACGATAGTCACAACACTACTGCAAAAATTGTAAGTGTAGCTGAAAGCCGCCGGGTTTACCGTCGGCAAAGAAGCGGTGGCACGTGTCGAAAAAACCGGCGGAAAGCTAGTGGTAAAGCCGTCGGCATGTGGTACGTCACCTGAGTCTGCAAACTTTGAAACCTCTGCTTTTAGTTCAAGTTCATTACTTTATTTTCAATATTTCATTAAAAATAACTATGGAGACTATCGAACGTTAGTTTCGTAAACTCATGGTAAGGGCTCCTTCCTCTCTAAACTCGGAACGTTCTAAATACATTAGTATTGAGTTTGACTATTTTTACAAGCTTTAATTTAACTTGTTCGTTTGTTAGTTAGGGACAAAGGATAGTCTGATTTCTAATCTAGTGGCTTCGATTCAATCGTATTTAATTTCATATTGAATTCTCTGGGGTTTATCTGTGCCCGAGGCAACCAAATGAAAATGTGTTTTTTCAATTCTGTTTAGTATATACAGGGCTACTTAAAAAGGACACATTTTAAATATCATTTGTATTATTTACGTTTATTAACATTCATTGAAACCAGTCCGCAAAAACGCTTCACTTGCTGTCACACTATGTCGTACCTAGTAAGAGTCGTGACGTCACCAGCCTGCGAATGTGTGTGCGATCAAAACCTGTTTTACGCTTTTTTACGTTGTAACCATGCAGCTTGTATTTCATTAGATAAAAAACAATAAATTGTTTTTTTTTAGTTTTTGTGTTTTCCTTGGTCGAAAGTGTTACGGATTCCGAACTGTTTCTCTAAATTTGACTGGTGCTTTAGATGTAACCCTATATAACGTTTCCCGGAATTTGATAAGTGCCCAGTTGCCGATAGGTTTGACATCTAACACAAGTATTCTTCGGCTAGGTAGGTGCCCAGGTTACACCTCTGTCTACCTCTTTGGGGATTTTGAAGTTACAATATGAAAATATAAACCGAATCGTCAGTGATTAACCTGAGTGCTGACGTCTATTTCAATTTGTTATACAGAATAATATAATAATCCTCGCTGTTATTATATTGCCCTGTATTTTCGAGTACATTTCGTTGGAAGCGGATTACTCACAAATTAATATATTTGAAGTACTGCTAGTTAATGAGCGCAAAAACAATATTATACTTTGAGCCGTAAATCAATAATTTCAAAACAATTATTCAAGGAAAACACGACTGCGATATATATATGCATATATATGCATCTCATGATATATGTTCGGTATGGACTGCGATATTAATGAATCGGTTTTGATCAAATTTAGTGACTGTGTTGTCCAACTTAAATGGTTGGATAATTTTAACTATATTTTTCAATCGACTCAAAAAAGGGAGAGGTTCTCAGTTCGACTGTGTTTTTTTTATTTTTTGCATATTTGTTACCACTTACGCGATTACTCGGCCAATAGCTAAACCGATTTTGAAGATTTCTTTAGAAAGATAAGTTATGATTCGGAAGTGACCCTGTACTAGTTCATGATCTGACTAGAAGTTTTTGAGTTATACTTAATAGTGCATAAAGGACAGTGGGCAATTTTATATGGAAAATGGACCAAGAAGAAAAACTGGTGGCCACTTCTGGAAGTATTTTTATTTAGGCGGTGTGAATATCTTACCATCAGGAAATCCGCCTGCTTGTTTGCCTTCCAATGTTATAAAATAACCTAGGTCTGTTTAGGTATCTACATCCATTCACGTACGCATTGTATATCTGTTTTGTCAGTCCTACATCTGTCATTCTCCACATAACCGAACCAACGAAGCATGTTCTCTTCGACTCGTTCGTTCTAACTCTTTTGCGGATCTCACTGTTGTGAATGCGAATCTTAAGCGTTAAGCTACAGATTTTTTGTTACACTCTCCTTTCGACCGCATTTATACTACTTTGACGCTTTTGGTGACACACCCAATTCTACTATAACATAAAATAAAAGATTGTTAAAGTCTCTATACCTTTTAATTTACTCATAAGCTTAAAAATAATCAGAAGTTAATTTTCCTGGCAGTATTCTAGTTTGTTAGCATGAACATTCTTCATATGGCGGTTTAAGCTTGACTTAGAAGCAAAAGCCTTGTGACAAAAATCACATCTATTACAGTCCGTTGTATGTTTATACAAAACATGGCTTTGGAGAGCTGGTGCAGATTTGAATATGCGCTGGCACGAGTTGCAGTCGGTTGCTCCTATCGGATGCATGGCCACCATGTGATTGGCCAAGCCTCGTGTGCTGCACAAAACCCGCCGGCACAACACACAACAATGTCTGGAACCCTCCGGGTGTTTATACTTCATGTGGTTTCGAAGAGCAACTTTCGACCCAAATATCTTACCGCACTCTCCACATGGAGTTTCGCATTTTTTGCAGCTCATTGCGTGATTTTGTAACAAATTTGATGTGGCAAAAGTTCTATAGCAAACTGCACAGCTGTGTCTATACTTGTGCATGTAACGGTAATGTTTATTCAAACTCATGTGTGATGGATACACCTTATCACACTCAGTGCACTGGATCGCCTTTTGATTTTTTGGATGCTTGAGGGCGTAATGCATGGAGAGGGTGTTCTTCGTTTTGTACAGCTTACCACATTTGGTGCAAGTTTTTCCACCTTCGCCTTCGAATGCTTCAGAATCGCTGTTATCTTTCATTATGTCATGCAAAACTGCGGTGGACGAACGCAAATGCTCATCTATGATGCTGGAGTCCAAACGGACCACGTCTATTTCCACTTCAGCTATTTGATATTTGTTATTCATGTTTGTAAAATTCTTAAAACGTTTGTGAGAAATTCAAACGTCAACGCAGAAAAAAATCGTTTTATTTTTTTCTTTGACAATGTGCTTATGTCAAATAGCGGAGGTTTAATTTAAGCGAAGTTAAATTTAGAAAAAAAAAGTAAAACTTGTCCCCTTACATTGATTACATTAATATTGATTGATGACATAGACGAAATGTCATATACTTTCAACATTATGATGTTGAAAGTCTACCACCCCTTATGGTAGAGTTCTGATTAACTTTTAAAGTCTCTTTACCCAATCGCCTTACCCGTTTTTTTAATCTTTCTTTAGTTTATACGGTCGTGTGCGGATCGTTACAATTGCATGTGCTTTAACATAACTGGTGATATTTTGCTAACTTAAATTTAACTTGAAACATATGTTTACCCCGTGTTGGTTGGAGTTCGCCGACTAGAATAGACCCTCTGTCTATCTACCAGGCAGTTCGTAAGAGGCGAGCAAATGTTGAAACAGGTCATTTAAATTGTAGGTTACAGGTTATGATATTGAAAGGCGAACAAGCGAACGGATTACCTGAAGATAAGAATTTAACGCCGCCTACAGACACCAAATGTGGTAACTGCGCGTTGTCAATCTTAGGCCGGGATGTTAGGTCTAGAACAAAAGTAAGTTTACCGGCTACCTTATCCACTGAACCGGAACACGTCAACGGCAAACACTGACGTGCGTTTCTGTGCATGTACTTAGGAGCATATAGCTTG
>NJDD01001034.1:456341-470352 GCA_002245505.1 Calephelis nemesis
GCTTCGTTCTCCGCCAGGAAGGACGAACAGGCGACTGACGCGGAACGAGAGCCGCTACCACTCAGGTGAGTCACGTTGGCTTCCACAGTTCACCGCCGTACGCATCGCATCAAAAGAGATTCGGTTTTAAAATTTTAGTGTATAATTTATCAGTAAACAATTGTTCGTTTTCGTTATTAGAACCCGAACTATGTGAACGATATTTGTACTTTTTACAAAGGGATGTAGCGCTTAAATCAAGCACTTAGATGATATTTCGAATTAGGATATGCGTTTACGATTACGTCAAGGTATTTCTTTTCGTTCAGCGCGTCGACAACATGATGCCTAGATAGCAGATAGTAGATAGACCTTTATAGATAAATAGATAGCAGATAGTAGATAGATATAATAGTAGATAGACCTTTCGTGGTAGATATTATAATAATAAGTCTTGATTGGAAATTTTACACGGTGAATGTTAAAACGTCTTATTAAAAATGTATTTGATTTATTAATTTACAAAATAACAGAATGTGCCAAAATCGACATTGCAATTGTAATTATCGCTTTAATAAATAAGCAGTGAATTATTATTGCTTCAGTGGACGTTAAATTTTCTCAAGTTAGCAACAAACCATTACTTTTTACAGTGTATTATTACCGGTAGGCAATCCGTCTCCTTCTTTGCCTTCCAACATTAGAGTACTAAAAGGTATATATTATTAAGACTTACGATGCGTATGATTCTGAACTGAGGAACACAACCTTTATAATACATTCGCGGATATGGTGGATACTGGATTCGTTTGTGTTCTGTTCGTGTATGTTTCTTCTAAATCTTGTGTAGGGTTTGTTTGCTTGTAGATTAGATAAAGGTTAAGGTTTTTATTAACATTAGCTTTAAGGGGAGTTTTTTCGAAGCTTTTAACACATTAACCAATTCTTCAAGCTCAGTCTCTTTATCTTTTGGTGTCACTTACTATTGTAGTTATTTACGTCATTGTGTTAATGTGTCTTGGGTTAAGACATTGGTGTGCTAGTTTACCTGCACTAATATAAATGTGGAAATATATTTGTTTGAGATTCAACAATGTCTGAACTTATCATAATGAAATTTGTTAACTATGAATTATGCATCCTCTATGAATTATGTCGCCTCTGTGGTCGAGCGGTCCGGGTGTTGGACTTGACTGCATCAGGTCTCAGGTTCGAATCCCGGGTCGGCCAACAAAAAGAAAATTGAAAAAACTAATTAAAAAAAATAATGTTGGTCGGGATTGGAAACGTGCCCGGTTGGCGATAGGCTTGCCACCTATCACATTATGGGACTTAGTATCTTCGGCTAGTCGTGGCTGCCCTGGTTGTGCCTCTGCCTACCTCTTCGGGGATATGGGCGTGAAGATACTTACTTACTTACTTACTTTATGAATTATGTAAAAGGAGAAGCACATTAGCTACTTTATTTACGGTAAACGGATACGTTAGGTACGGGAAACAAATCGTTATTGAACATGTGCGAAAGAAGTTGTAAGTAACTTCGATTCAGCTCAACGATTATATTTTTTTAGAATTTAGATTTTTAAGTTAAAGATGAAAGTATTATAAAGTAACTCTATTATTTTATTCGACAACGAAGAGCAATGTATCGCTTTTAACTTTCTACACGATATGTTCTAAACCCTATTCTCATGTTAAGCCAGACATAAACTTCTATAAAGCTTAGTATCTATAATAATTGCCAGTATTTGAATTTTAATTGCCAGTGATTGTTTTCCCGTCAACTAAACAATTATAATTTTATTACAATATTAAAGTCCTAAATATCTCTGCTCTAGAACTCAAATAACTTCACAACAGGTTATAGTGTCATGTTTGCGAACGATTAAGCCTGCGCTGACCGAATTTATTGTGTAAATGCTGGACTTAAGATATATTTACTGGACCGGAAATACCTCCCGACTGTTTAGAATGAAGTTTCTATTGACCATTGGATATTGAACCTTATGTTAAAGGATGTAAAACATAAATTTGTGAAGTTAGCATGAAAGAATATAAGATTTGTGTCAAAGCACGGCCAGGAACTCGAAAGCCTGTTTGAACTTCGCGAAGCCCGGTTGGACCACAGTGACTCCATCCCTTAATATCTCTAGTTACGTTTTTTTATGATATTGGAAGGCAAACAAGCAGACGGATTTCCCGATGGAAAGAAATTCACGCCGCCTAGAGATACCAAAAGATGGTACTAGTGCGTTGCCAATTTGAGGCCGGGATGTTAGGCCTCGAGCAAAAGTAACTTTACCGGCGACCTTACCCTCCAAAGCGAAACACGTCATGACCTTACGGCGGCAGGAATAGGTAAGGCGGTGGTACCAATCCGGTTGAGTCGCTGCAAAACTCTACCACCCAATCAGATGTTACGGTGTTAGTGACGGTAAGCCTATGCTCGCCTTTTACGAGCAGCCTGGTAGGAAGGCAGATGGTCTATTCTGCAAAGAAGCCCGGACCAACTACTGGGGTTTCCTTAAAGGTAAAAAACCTTATAGAATCGTCTTGTCTATTTTGTCTATTCGTCCGTCCATAAAAATCCGTACATAAGAAATATAGGAGTCGAACCACCTCCTTCTTTTAAATTCAGTTAAAAATTATAATGTGTGCCCTCCGTTATGAGATTGCGATGTTGAATTTTAATGAAATGTCAAATTTGATCTATCAGATTGGCCCTATTTTACATGGTATACGAGTTTTGCGGCACCTTGTTGCCTATGTATGAATTTTTTTTTTATGTGCAAATAAAGTATGAATATTAATTTTTAATACCGTTGTTTTTTCCTGGTATGATTCGGGTCCACTAAGTAGACTATCTGCATTTCGCCAAGAAGGTTATAAAAGGCGAGCACTGGTTTTAGGAGGAATTTTGACAAATTCCTTTCTAGTCGAATTTATGGTCCAAAACATCTCATATCAATAATTACATAATAAACTAGCTATTCCCGCGAACTTTGTTCCGCCCGTTCAGTTTGTATAGGAAAAATTAAAATGTTGTTTTTTTCCTAGTTTCCTCGCTGTTGAATGAGATAATATGTATTGTCCTGGTTCTAAGCTACCTCCCCACCAATTTTCAGCTAAATTCGTTCAGCCGTTCTTGAGTTATAAGTGGTGTAACTAAGACCCCTTTCTTTTATCTTTGAATTAATACGTGATGCCAAAACTTTGGACCCCTTTTTAAGTAAATTGCGCGGACGCAGGAGCATAATATTTGGAACACTTATAGTTTACGTGTAGGAGAAGTGCAGAACGCTAATATTTTTCAATAATAATGTATATATAGTAAATTAAATCAATATATAAAACATTACCCACATTACCATGCATTTGACACACACAGACAAATATATTGATGATAACGATAAAAGATCACAGATGGCGCACTAAAATTTTGGAAACAAAGTAGTTGTTCTTGAGAAATGAAGATGGCGTTCTTATCAACAAGATATTAAAATTTATTACGGGCGACCACTAGTATATATATAGATATGTGACGAGGTAATGCAGTTTTACAACGCAGAAATCATTGTATATGTATATCCATATCATTGTATATGTATATCCATATACATCAAATATAATTGTTTAAATTTATTTGAAGTTCAGATACAAATATGGTATCATAAAACTTGACCTGGCTAAAAGCTTTGCATACGTCTCGTTGCATAGGCCATCGACTTGTCCGCATGGGAAAACGTCTCCACACTGCGAGACAGACATATTTTATCTTCCTCCCTTTAGTTCTCACTTGATCATTCATTTCCATTAGCGATAGATATGATATATAGATGTTATGATAGATAGAAGTTTTTTTAAAATTAATACAAAAAATACATATTTTGAAAGTAAAAAAGCTGTTGATATTTATACATTATTATACAGTCATCTTTATTTGTCATTCCTTATTAATTTTATTAATTACTAGCTGTTCCGGCGAACTTCGTTTCACCCGTTCAGTATGGGAAATAATTAAGTATTGTTTTTCCCAGTTTCCTTGCAACTTTCCCAGTTTTTCCCTTCATAAGAACCTTCTCCTGATAATAATTAACATAATAAAAAAAGAATTAGCCAAATCGGTAAAGTCGTTCGGAAGATATGCGCTTACCAACACATTTAGCGATTCATTTTTATATTATAGATTGTTAAGAGTTTGTCGTAATATTCTTATGGATTATGATTTATCTTTCTGCACAAGTTTGTTTTTGTTCATTTAAATTTGTGATTTTCTCAGAAACTTTATTATAAAACCAGAAAAAAAGAAAAAAAATTGATTAACATTAAAATTTCCGGATCTGGATGCTTATCAAATTTATTCTGGTGTACGTTTAGTAATACTCTATGTATTATAATCGTTAAATAATACCCACAACACAAGAGTATAAAGTACTTACTTTGGGGTTAGATTAAATTTGTGTAACTTGTTCAAGGATATTTATTTATTACTAGCTGACCCGGTGAACTTCTTATCGCTTGACATTAACAGATACTAACAGTTTGTAGGGATTAAAGCACCGCTTTCCCCATCTTTTCTGTAATTTTGCCTGTTCTCCTTACAATAACTAACAAAACAAAAAATAATTAGCAACCCCGTCGACCCTTCACGCGTGATGCGATGACGCCCGTTGGTCGATAAGAACCAGAAGACCAACTGCTTTGTTTCCAAACTTTTTAGTGCGCCATCTGTGATCTTTTATCGTTATCATCAATATATTTGTTTGTGTGTGTCAAATCCATGGTAGTGTGGGTAATGTTTTATTTATTGATTTAATGTACTTTATAGGCATTACAGTTAAAAAATATTAGCGTTCTGCACTTCTACACATAAACTATAAGTGTGCCAAATTTTATGCTCTTGCGTCCGCGCAATTTTCGTTAAAAGGGGTCCAAAGTTTTGGCATCACGTATTAGTTTATAGATTATTTGTAATAGTAGGATTAACATGTGAATATATCGGAGTAACAAAAGTTAACTGTCCGCTTTGCATGTGGCACAACTCATCGGCCATCGACACGCCATCATATAGCGTTTTCTTTATGCCAGTTGCCGTAAATTACAACAAACTCATTACTTATCGCGCAATGATTGTTCGTCTAATTTTGTATTTTCTTTTTACATCTTTATCTATCCATCCCGGCCGCAAAACAGCGATGCACCTGTAACATCTGTGGTAGGTATAAGCCATGGCTGTCAATAGAAGAATCAAAAGAAAGAAAAGAAAAGGTTCGCTTAACTTTTACATAAAAAATCCTTAACCCAGTTACGTAAGATATAGATGCAAGAAATGTGTACGAAAACATTCTATACTCTTTCTCTAATTAAAATATCACTGTGTATTTATTCACAAATAATGATCGTATTTTAAAATTTATATTATTTACTAGCTGCCTGTTCGCTTCGCTCGGACGGTAATTTTTTTTTAACATAAAATTGAGATGTAAGCTATCCTATATCTCCAGTTGGACCAGACTGCTCACGGTGAGACAATTCAATTTAAAATCGGTTATGTAGTTTAGGAATCCATCGCGGACAAACATCGTGACAGGAGATTTATATATATTAAGATTTTATTTTTTGATTAAATTTATATTATTTATTTTATTATCAGTGAAGATTTTTATTTTATTTTTCATTAGCTACTGATCGAACAGAAGTTTTTTTTCGATTATATGTATGATTTTTATAAACAATACACTTTGACCTTGATTGGAGCCTAACAGTGAGTTGGATTTAGGGTTTTTAATATATGAACTGGGATTTAATGTTGGTAGCTCAGATGTCACAGAATAGGTAAGTACACTGAAGTATAAATAAGCAAAAAATACATAAAAATGAAAACAAGCTTTCTTCATACTTTTTCCTTATGTCTTTTCATTTGAAACCTAAATTATGTGGGTTATGTTATACAAAAATATGTATTCCGCCATTTTGTTGCGGCGGCCATTTTGAATTGGCAAATATACTTATTTTGTAGCACTGCTACTCTCCTCGGAACTAAAGATGTATTCCAATTATGACTCACTCGGTTAAACTGAACTGGTTCAAAGTTTAGTTTTAATATTTGTCGCTGATCAACGAAGTTACATCTCAAGGTTAACAAAGCTTGTAAGGATAACTGATTGCAATATTGTAAACTCGTCATACAGGCTGCATCCTATTCTACTACGCTACTACTGCCCGATTATCGGTCCCACAAAAAAGTCTGATTTACCTAAATATCTAAAACTATGACATTCAGTTGCTATGCGAACATGTGTGGTTCGCTTTCAATTACGTTACAACGACATTTTACGATTTACGACAATTTTAGTACGTCTGGCGTTAAATACTATGGTCTAAGACGCATGCATCTTATCGCCTAAGCGACGGTCTTCAAAAAACTTGAATAATAAAAAAAAACACGCGGAAGTCCAAATCCACTTTTCAATTTTTAAATTTTTTTTGCGCTTTTAGTCCTAAAATACTTGATTTATTCGATTATTTTCGCCAAATTGTAACATATTAAAATGTTCTCTTCCTCAATTTTTTGTTTATGAAAGGCACGAAATATTTCACACGAACACAAAGTGCGCGAAAAGCGGATTGAATCAGCGTGCGCCAGCGACATGCACTGTGGTCGCTACTCGTTCTAGGGTTTGCAAATGCGCTTTAGCCATGTGTCATGGTTGTCCAGGCGTGTGGGAATTATAAAGACGCCACTTTTGGTGCCAGAACTGCTAAAACTTGACACGTAAAATGAAATTGAAAGGTAATTGAAAGCGCACTGGTGTAGACATACCCGTACTGCTCTCAGAAGTGTAAACACAGAACTTTGTAATAACTTTTAACGACGTCTCGCCCTACACTTTATAGTTTATAGCTTCGCAGCATGTCTGTCACACGAACTCATAACTTTTGTCCTTACTGAAATCACTTGACGCGGTTAATTATTTATTCGGTTGAAAAAGCAAAAACCAATTCTCTTTATTAATAACTAGCAGTTTCATGCAGCTTCGCCTGCGTGAAACTGATAGTTATTAATAGGAGAATGTGGACAATGTGGTTTTTAAAATCGGTCCAGTAGTTTCAGAGCCTATTCATTTCAAACAAACAAACAAAAAATCAAACATTTTCTAATTATAATATTAGTGTAGACTAAATGTCCCGGCGAATTGCTTTCCGCATGTCTTGACGTGCCATGTGATTTTTGTATCTTACATTTCTAATAATGTTTGGTAAAGTTGACCTCTATGGTCTAGTGGTTTTGACTTCTTGAGGTCCCAGGCTCGATTCCCGGGTCGTGTAACAAAAAAGAGAATTTGGTTTTTCCAATTTTATAACAAAAAAAATGTTACTTGAGATTGGATATTATGTTTCGCGTACAAAAAAATGCGACTTTCTTATTTATTTCGTATATGCATTTCTTATTTCGTACGTATAATCGGTTTAAATTGTTCATACATTGATACGGCCCTGTTCGAAGTACAGAGACGCAGTTAGTTTAATGTAAATGGTAATGCCAGTCAATGTGAAAATAGATTTATTCTGTGTTATATCTGCAGTCATGTGTTCATTGATTGAGGTAAACAGTTATAATTACAAAAGAGCTAGCGCATACGAAATCGTTTCTACAAAATATAACAGATTGGGTGTAAAATAGAATCTATATTGGAGATTTAGAATTAAAACTATCAATTCTATTGGTAATACCAAGTGTTAGTTAACTCGCCAAAATATACTGCTTCTATGATATACTATCATATGCTAAATCCTGCTTCTAAGATACTATTATTGAAAAAATATTTAAATAAACGCAATTCTTATTCTCTTCTATCTCAAACTATCTCATTTAGATAAGATGTTATAACTATTTGAAATGAAATTTTTGAAACCAGAAAAATTACAGGTCACAATAATCTCATTATTTCAGAATTTTCGCAAAAAGATAAAAACGTTTTTTCCTTACGTTCTTATGACTTTTTATTTAAAAGAATATTTTTTGTGAAATTTTTAATACTAAACTTTTTTTATTGTTTTTTTTTTAATAGAGTAATATATATTTTTAAAACATAATTTTATGATTTCTTTATGTTTGCGAATTTTAAATAGTAATCTATTGGCATTTTTACAATCAAATGTGGAATTTTAAAGTTATACGCAACATGAGTCGTGGATTCATGTGTTTGAAAAGTATTTGAATAGTTCATTACTACGTCAAAGTGTAAAAAGGAGTAAAGGAAAAAATTAGACTGCAATTTAGTCTTTTAGCGTTAGCATAGTGCTAATTAAGCATTTCATAATATCTAGTACAGTGCTACCAACTTACTTGTTCAGTAAACAGTGTCGCTAGTGTGACGTTTTTTAGTATTTTATATTGAGAATTTCACCTCAACATAACGATGATAAAAATAAAATTGTAGCATATTGTACTTGAAGGAATTTCATTTTCGGTGCTTGCTCTTTAGAAGCTGACAGTGAAATGACGTTTCGCAAAATAGCGATTTAGTTCCGATTTTCACTACTGATAAAATAAGTTAGTGGCATTATACGCAATATACGTATGGCATTATACTTATCCATACCATTTATAAATTTTTGACAGATATCAAATTCTAATCATGTAAACTAACGGCCAATGTTAATAATGTATCCCAATCTAATGGATTTCAAGGAATCTTGATAGCTGCGTATCCGCCGGCCTATCCCAGACGTAATTGCCATACTTATCCAGCCCACAGATATGTTATTGGCAAGCGATAACATAAAAATGGATCAAAATATCAATCTTGGACAGCGAGTTTTGGATTAGGATTGATTATTAATATTGGCCGTAAGACAACCACTTAAACTGACGTGACTGATTTAGAATTTTATCCATATAAGTAGGTACTGTAGCTGTTTCTTTTATTCGAATGATGACTGACCAGGGCACCCACGACTAGCCGAAAACTAAGTCCCACAATGTGATAGGTGGTATGCCTATCAGCGATAGACATACCGGTTAGCGCCGGGGAAATATCCAATCCCGAGCAACGCTATTTTTATTAGGAAATTGGAAATACACAAGTTTCGATTTGTTTTTGTTATCCCCGGTCCAGGGAACTCTGGACTTCAAGAGTTTATCCGACGCAGGACTGCTACACCACAGAGGTGATTTTCAGCGATGGGTGCACACTTGAAATTTAGCTACATATTTATGTAACATGTAATATTCGCAGGATATATATTAGTCAGAGATAGCACACTGCAGCAAGGATGCAACAATCCTAGGCCGCCGACATTATTTAACAATTGACATACTTTCTTAAATGTTGAATTGAGACAAGTGGATGTGATTGTAGAGTGCGTACGCGCATGATTCGTAACCATTACTATTACTATTACCAAACTGATATTACATACTTCAAATGTTGTTAGACAGTAAAACATCTGCTGCTGTATGTTGAAAATGATGCGCAGTTCAACAGCAAAAAATCGACTTCATTTTGACGTTATTTCGTCGTAGATCCTCGAGGATGTTTCCTTTATTATCTATAATATAAAAATGAATCGCTAAATGTGTTGGTAAGCGCATAACTTTCGAACGGCTGGTCTGATTTGGCTAATACTTTTTTTATTGTGTTAGTTATTATCAGGAGAAGGTTCTTATGAAGAGAAAACTGGGAAAAGTTGCAGGGAAATGGGAAAACAATATTTTAATGATTCCCATACAAACTGAACGGGTGGAACGAAGTTCGCCGAAGCAGCTAGTTAGTTGATATTTTGATTACACATAAATGAAAACTTATTTCCTACATCAAAAATCCTTGAAAAAGTTTGAGCGAATGTAGCACTTAACACTTTATAGTCAGTAAAATCTATCCATTCCATTACCAGGTCTAAACTTGGTGGGAATGGGCTATCTCCACACTTTCAAGATATCATAACATCTCTTAATATTTATTATGTTAATATACAAACACACTTTCGCATATATTATATTAATATGTTAAAGATAAAGTATAGCAAAATAACTAAGATAATTATAGACGACAACTCCAAGCATTTTCTTTTAATTTTATTGAACTGATGCGCCAATTTTGATCGCCAATGCATCGTAGAATAATCTGATACTTCTGTTTTATCAAAATTGTTCAAGTTATTCCTAAAGTTTCCATATTTTATATTGAATATTGGTTGTAAGCTTTGGTTTACATCCGTTTGGATCCAACGTAGATTTAATTCAAATTTTTAATTGTTTCAAACAAGCTTCCATTTTTTTTTTCATTTCAAATTTCCATTTCAAACACCTTCGTGAAGGCGTGATTGGGGCGTAATTACAACCGTCTGGATGATGCTTAAATGGATTTGACTATTCTTCTGTAATCGTGAAATACTCGAATAAACTTAGATAAATAGAGTGGGAGCCCAATCGGCGTTCGCTTCGCTGAGCGTAAATCTTGTTAATCCTGCAGGATGTTGATTACGCCCTATCAGTCCTATCACCTATCTCATTCCAAGACTTGATTAACTGTTATTTGAAATATTGTTAGAATATTAGCTGGTCATATAAACATCGTTTTACTACATAGATTAAACTTGTCGCCCGGAAGAACTTCGTTCTCTTGCAACTCATTACTCTGCCTCTTAGGCTAGGGCCTTGGCGTGATGTGTGTATATGTAAGAAGACCTATGTGTTCAAACGTTTCTCTACATTACGGATTTCAATCCGGTCACTTTAAGTAGTGTTACGTTTGTAATTTTTAAACTACAAAACTTGATTTGGCAAAAATTGGAGAAATTTTTAAAGCACATAATATAAAAAAATACGTTTTGATTTTTAGCTGTCGCCCATGGGAAACCCTGTAAAATTCTTCGGCCTGCTTGATCGCTATTTTAAAAAGCAAACTCAAACAGGAAAATTAAATCAGTATTTAAAGATACAATGTTCAGAATATGTGTAATGTAGCACGTATTATATCGTATGCTTTCAATTGATATCTTGGTCAGTGGATTTTGCACGAATTTAGAGCTTAGCCTCGATCGCCGTGGGAGATTTTCAATATGGCTATTTTAAATTGCACCAGATACGGAATCGATCAATTTTCTCATCGCAACGTTTCATATTCTGTTTGTGTCAAACTTAAACTGTACCATCTTAAGCATGAATGTGAAATAGCCAAGTTCAATATCAGGAAGAAATCTATCTTTGTCGACTCTAGCGTTGATTGAGATCTGTACGATTACCACGTTCTGTGTAGGAATTCCTTAAACTTATATCAGGGCATGTAATTCAAAATAAAGTTTCGATTCCCGACAACGACAGGCATTTGTGTGATGAACATGTAGATGTCTGCATTTCCGGGTCTGGGTGTTTATTAAATCTATTCTTGTATTTATTTAAGTATTTCTATGTATTGGTATCGTTGACTAACACCCACAACACAAGCATATAATTTGCATATTTTGAGGTTAGATTAAATTTAAAAAAATAGTAAAAAAATACTTAAAGTTTTTATGTTCAAGTTCGTTAAATCATTTACAAGTTTGTATACTATTAGGCGCATCTATATTACTAGTGAATACAATAGTTGCTAAACATTTTTATCTTATCCTTTTCGCATCTTTTACACGTGTTTCGGTCTATGGTACTTTGACCTGATACTAAATTAACATGAAAATCTCAGTGCGTCAGTCGCGAATGTGAACACAAGATAGGTACACAAGATACGATAAAAATGTATAAAAGTAAAATTATGTAAGAAAATCTATAATAAGGTCTCAGAGTATTTGGAAGACGAATACGCTTAGTTATAGAGATACCAATTTCGCACTGCAATTTGTAATGTAATTTGTCATACTTTTTATTTAAGTTAAAATTAGATTGTAATTTGTATTTTTTATCTTATTTATAATGTTTTATAAAATTACTGTTAGTATTGAAAAGAAAAAACAAGCCCGCTGAGTTTCTTTCGTCGGATCTTCTTAGTGTGTGGCCGTGATTCGGATCTGGTGATCCGGTTCAAGTTTTTTCTGATTCTGTTTCTGAGATATTTACTTTCTGCAATATCTTTTAAACTGTTATTATACTTTAGTAATGTTTAACAACAGATTTGTTACAACTATGGGAAGTTACAAGATTTAACTTGGATCAGCTACTATTTAATTGATTGTTGCAATATGCAAAATATTTTTTTTTAAATGGGTACAGATGTTATCAAAGTATCATTAGTTCAAGGTATTTTATGCGATTACGGTCGCTAATGTTGTGCAGAGTTTTGGAGATACATTAGGTCATTTTTTAATGTTGAGCCTTGGCACTGTCGAAATGTTAGTGTTTTTGCGTATCTTTATAATAATCAACCATGTGGTCTAGCAGTCTGGCGTCGGACTTGACTTCGTAAGGTCCTGGACAAAATAAATTAGGAAAATACATTTTCAATTATCTAACAAAATTAACGCTGCCCTGGCTTTGATATGTGCCACGTTGGCGATAGGCTTGCCACCTATCACTTTGTGATAGGCTAGTCGGCTAGTCGTGGGTGCCCTGGTTGTGCCTCTGCCTATATGGGCCTATGTATGGGCGTGAATATACTTTTTTTCCTATTACAATGTCCATAACTAAGCTTACAACAGCTAACGGAGAATTTTCTCATTCGTTTGCTTAGTTTGTTCCTGGCATAAGAAGCGTGACAGCGATGGTGCTCATGATAGAGTTTCCCCTCGAGTTTTCCCCGTGTTAGCTAGGATACCCAGTGTAGGGTAAATCATTAACTTCATTGACTGACAGTCCTTTAGTCGCGTGCATTGGTTAATTAGGTTGTACATTATTGTGCATAAACTTTGAATAAATAAATAAATAAATAATCAACAACGCCAGTGGTGGTATAATGGCTTAAAATTTGCCAGGGTAGGGCAACCTTACTTTTTACTCTGTGGTGTAGCGGTCTAGTTGTTGAACTTGACTGCACGAGGTCACGGATTCGATTCCCGGTCGGGCAACAAAAAAAAATATTTTTTCCATTTTTCTGATAAAAAAAACATTGCTCGGGATTGGATATGTGACTGGTTGGCGATAGGCTTCCTACCTATCACATTGTGGGACTTAGTGTCCTCTTCCTACCTTTTCGGGAGATATGGGCGTGAATATACTTTGTTTTTTAATTTTTAAATATGTAATCCAGTCGCCATAATCGTGGAGATACTTTGTTTTTTACTTTTTACTTATGTAATCCAGTCGCCATACTGACATTGTTTATTACTATTGTATTTTGATTTCGGATATAAGACACACCATCCCGACCACATCTCAGTGATGCACTTATAACATCTATAGTGTCTATAAGCTATGATTATCTCTCACCATCAGGAAAGCGGTGCTTATTCGCTGTTTTATGACATAAAAAATGTTTATTGAAATTACGAACTTTGATGTAGGGTAAAAGTAGTAGTAATAGTGTTAGATATTAAAAGGACTTTATGTGTGAATTTTAATCGCTTACACAGCAAAGTGCTAGACACCACAGTCAATACAAAAGATTGCCATCTCGTAAATGCAAAAACAAATGACTAATTAGCTTCTTAAAGCTTTCACTTTGAATATCGGAATTTCTATCTACACGCCTAGATTTTAACGCCCTACGATAACATCTTGGCTCGAACGCACAGTTTGTAACTTACGGTATATTTTCTTAAATAAAAAACCTTGACCTATGTAGATGGACTAGTAGCACGAGTTCGGAGGATAAAGCCGATAATATATATAAATAAATGAAATAAATAGATATTCCTGAACATGTAACACAAATTGCAAAAATAAGCAAATTGTATCCTTGTGTTATGGGTGTTAGTCAACGATACTATTACATAAAAATACTTAAACAGATACCAGAATAAATTTAATAAGCACCCAGATATCTTCACGTCAAGTCCCTTACAGTAGGCAGAAAGAATCGAAAGCTAAATCTACCGATCAGTGCCAGTAATAAAGACCGAAAGAAGAAGAATAACCAGGTTGATCTTGAAGTTA
>NJDD01001034.1:473468-490443 GCA_002245505.1 Calephelis nemesis
CCTACGTACACAATACATAAAATGTAAAATATGTTGTACCGATATCCAATGCCATCCGCGTAACTTGTTGCTTATCATAGCGCTGACATTGATACTTAACATTGCGTGTTTGTTTTGTTCGATCGCGTATATTAAACACGAACACACGTGCACAAAATGAATGAGTTAATATAATTTATAGAACTAGTTGTCGCCAATTGGTCGAAATTCGACCATGATAAATATAAATATCTTGTTGATAAGAACGCCATCTTCATTTCTCAAGACCAACTACTTTATGAATAGTTAGTGAGCCATCTGTGATATTTTATCGTTGTCATCAATATATTTATTTTAGTGTGTCAAATGCGTGGTGGTGTAGGTAATGTTTTATTTATTTGGTTGATATATTATTATTGATTGATATATATTGATTTAATGTACTTTATAAGCATTATTATTGAAAAATATTAGCGTTCTGCACTCCTCCTACACATAAACTATAAGTGTGCCCAATTTTATGCTCCTGCGTCAGCGTAATTTTTCTAAAATGTAAAAAGGGGTCCAAAGTTTTTTCATTTGGCACTTGATACACTCTGCCCACCTCGTAAGTGACTAGGCATCAAGATATGTGTGTGTGTGTGAAATTTTCAGTAATGGAATTCCCTCCCGTTTCTACACCTACAGGGAATAGTGTGGATGGAGCGCTGGGTAAGCTATTTCAAAGCGAGGTTTTGAGTCAAAGTGCTAGACTTCCTTTTATAATTATGTGCTTGTTCTAACGTTGTCGAATGGAAGCGAGAGTTGGGTATGTCAGAAAAGCACGATAGCAGGATAAATGCTGTCGAAATGAGAGCGCCCCGGAAAATCTGTGGCGTAACGCTCACAGTCCACATTCGCAACAGTGAGATCCGAGAAAGAGTGGGATTGAAAAAAAGTGTTGGTGTTCGGATATGTGGAAAGAATGGTGGATAAAAGGTTGGCAAAGCAGATATATGGCCAATATTATTAACCTACCCAAGATAAGAGAAAGGGCTACTTTAGATCAGTTACCAGGCAACTACTGCTATACATATTTCTATGATTAACAAAAATATCTTAGCAACAAAGCTCTAGAAGGACTATCTCTATTTGTGGATAGGATATTAATATGTACCGATATGATATGATATGGATAGATGTAGGTACGGTACCCCGGGAGACCTAGGTTGATTTTCCACTATCCAACATTCGGACATTATCCGAAGGGGATGACAAGAGTATCTGAAACCTTCCTGTTTATATAAACAGGATAATTAATTTGGAAGGATTACATAACAATTCGATTACAAATAAATACGATTTATCGCGCTGTTTATCTGTTTTAGTATTCGTTCTAACACCTAAATGGATAAGAAATTCCTAACAGCTTTTCAAAGTTTTATCAGTCCCTACTGACAGTTCGCACTAAAATACGACAAGCTGTGAAATATTTGTGTCCAGTTGACTTAGATTAATGTAAAGTATTTTCACGTTCGTATCACCGAAGGAGTAAGCAGAGGTACGATTAGCTGAAGCTGCTTTTTAGTCCCACAATGTGATGTGTGGCAAAGCTATCACCAACCGGGCGCTCATCCCAACCCAGGCAATGTAGTTTTATAATAAAACTAGCCCACCCGGCGAACTTTGTTTCGCTTGACATTAACAGCTGCTAACAGTTTGTGTGGATCAAAGCATTGTTATTCCCACTGCCCAATTTTTCTTTCCATCAGATCCTTCTCCATACAATAACTAACATAACAAAAATAAAAGAATTGAAAAAAATTGTGTATTCAATCGAGCGTGGTGCGATTGCGAAAAGGGGATTTGTTCTCATATGTGAAGATATATGAAAAATATCATATATGAAAAAAAAACACATTTTGAGTCGCCTGACACGGGAATCGAACTCGATGATGATGTCATCATGTAGTCAATGCCAACACCGGTCCACAGGTATAATAAATATTATACCCATCTTGGGTATAATATTTATTATACCCGTCTTAATTTATTTATTATTCTTTAATTTCTTTTTCTATTAGAAAAAGTTTTAAGTATACTAAGGGACATAGGGACAGAGGAAGCGACTTTGTTTTATACTACGTAGTGATGAAAATAGGTAGTGTATTTTATTCTCCGTCTATTCGAAAAGTCTATTCCAGTATACTTCCACTAAGCTGAAGTAAGGTCATTAAAATTTAGGACATTATCCGTTTTGTTAATAAACACGGAGTAATGTACTCCAAGGTTCAACCTGGTATCATTTATTACAATTTTAATATTGGTCTTTATTACAATTCGAAACTCTCTCCTCCTCTGTAGTTTAGCTGTCCAGGTGTTGGATTTGACTTCACGAGGTCCAGGGTTCGATTCCGGATCCAAATTGTCTAATAAAAACAAATGTTGCTCGGGATTGTGTAACATTTTTTATTAGAAAATTACAAAAAATTGTTATCTTCGTTCACGTTTGGTGCTACGACCAAGGCAAATAGACATTCATTTTTATGTAAGGTTGGTAAAATTCATGAACTGTAGACGCGCGAGAAAAGTCGCGGTCTATGTATAGACACTTGCATGGACTTGCACGGAACAATAGTTCGAAAATTTTTATACCAACAATCGTGCTGTTATTGCAACACATCACCCATGACAATGCAATACGATTGTTATAAAATGTATCTAGGTATTAACTAAAAATAAAAACTACGTAATAAGGATGTAAAATGAGCAAAAACTGTTACGACCTTGTTGGGTGTTCTTTTTTATATTACCGTAATAATACTTTGTATTAAGGCCCGCTACACACATAACGAAATAGTTCCGTACGGAAAAAGCATAAATACAAAAAAGCACAAAAAAGACACATCACACGCTTTAGTTTTAACCAAAGCTCAGTTAAGCAGTAATAGTCATTTAGTACACATTTAAAAAATAGGTCACATTTTAAATGAAACGAAATGAAAATAGTAATAGTTAGGTATATATTTATTTAAATTTGTTATATGCGTAAAATAAAAGAATAAATACACGTAATTATATATTTGCATTGTGAATGTTTAATAAAGTTGATATTTGCTGCCAGCTGGGTTACTTTTTAATCTCGATATCATGCGAATTGGTAAAAAAGGCAATTCTTCCATAGATTTAGACAGCTGAGTTGCCAATTTAGGAATTTTTAAATTATATCTGTAGGGGTCACCATAGAATCTCGATATAATGCGAATTGATAATTGGCATCGTATATGTAATTTTAGGTACTTTTGAACACAGTACTTAGCGAATTATTACCATTTTGTTACAAATAAATTTAACGAATCCGATGAAATGATTTATTGTTTACTTTTAATATAGTAATATTAATAATAATTCGCCAGTATTGTATTCATGAGTATTTAAAATGATACACTCGATTCCAATTTCCAATATAGCAATCGGGTTAAATAAAAATATAATTAAAAAATGGCTAAATTGGCAACACAGCTGTCTAGATCTATGGAATAGTGGCTTCGGAAACACTATTTTTCGCTACGCAATTTCGAACGCACTTACATCTTGCAAAATTTCGAAATGGAGAAATTCCGTACGGAATATTTCTAACCATGCGTAACATGTCCATTCTTTTGTATGGGAATTGCTAACTTCGTAGTTTCGTATGTTGCAAACCTTACAGGTGGATTTGTATTGTTTATGATGTAACTGTCAACTGTGAAATAATAGTTAACACTAACCTAACATTGACTTTAATGTCATCGGCAATGAGTGGAACTTCATTATTGATATAAAACATTTTTGCTTTTCTAGATATCCTTTATTATAACCACTTTTTCCGGGGTTGGGTAAGTACCCGTTTGTATGTTTGTCCGCCGTTTGCTCGCCTCCTACCACACTATTGTGGGAGTTATTTTTGGTTCTGGTTACATCTTCGGGGATAGCGATGAAGACTTTTTTTAAAAAGCCAATAAGCAAAAAACATCCTGATGGTAAGAAATTCACAACAAAGATGGTAATGGTGCGTTGCCAACCTAAGGACGGGATGTTAGACCTCGAACATAAGTAAGTTTACTGGCTAGCTTACCCTCCGAACCGGAACACGACAACGACATGCACAGTCGTTATGGCGGCAGGAATAGGCAAGGCCGTGCTATCCAGCCGGGCGAATGGCTGCGAAACTCTACCACCTAGCCTTTTACGAGCTGTCTGGCAGGAAGGCAGATGATCTATTCTGCAAAAGAGCCCGGACCAACACGGGTAAAGCCGAACTAGCACCGTGTCTGGAAATTGTAAGTAGCGTTTGTGACGACTTGCTCTGATTGGTGTTCTGCAATGATAGTATGTACTCACTACTCACCAGTGTCTTTTCCAGTTTTCAGAGTAGGGTAGTCGATAAACTAATAAGCGATAAAATGCCAGACTTTCAACATTCCAATGTTAGGTTGGCGACAACCATGACCATTTTTGAAATCTTGGCGACGTGTATATTTAATGCCGCCAGGACGTCAATCTATCTGTTTGTCTTCTAACGACCATTTTCAGTAAAATGAGTTCTAGACAGTTGTAACACTGGTTGTAAAGATTAGTTTACATCTGTCTGAACTAGAGAATTACCCCAAATTTAATAAAAATCGGATGGTGTAAAGATTAATCTCCAAGATTACTCTTGTTGGGAAGCGTGTTTACCACCGCCAAGATCGTCTCTAAAGTGTTGATAGAGCTACTATAGATCAGTTACAAAGTAACCACTGAGCTATTAGTCAAAAGTTACAAAACTGTCTTAGTAACAAATATTCGGTAAGCGTATCTCTTGCTGTAGTTAGGTTATTGAAGTTGGCTGCAACTAAAGAAGTGTTTAAAAGATGCACTAAAAATGATATTGCATAGTTTTACCTTTTAATTAAATTCATGTGGAACAGCATAAGTGCTTTATGCAAATAACAGCACAGAAGGACTTTTCACCAGTATCTTATTACTCCTCGATATTCTGTCGTGTGCATTTTTCAGCTAACTACACCTTCTATTAATCATAAATAAAATTTATCAACTCTGAGGTGTAGTGGTCCGTTGTTGGACTTGACTTCATGAGATCCCTTGTTCGATACCTTGTTGGGCAACTAAATATTTGTCATGTAAATATTCTCATCTGGACAACCTAAGAATTAATAAAGTGTCTATATGGTGTCAGTTTAGCCACCTATCACTTTGTGGGACTCAGTATTTTCTGCTAGTTGGATGCCCTGATTGTACCTCTAATTAACTGTTGGATAAGGGCGTGAGGATACCACTAACTAAATAAGAACTATTCCAAATCAAAATATTCTCCTGTTTTCCACAATACCTTCAGTTTTACAACCTTCTATTCAACATTCTCTAAATATGACTATGGGTGTATCTTTACAACAAAGTAATAATTGTAAAGCAGTTTTCATCAACTGACCAAGCTGAATGCACTTTGGCATACTTTAGTAGCAATGTAATTATGATAAAATTTTGCTGATATGATGATGAAGGCGTAGGGTCATAGAAAGTCACAAATGCTCATCATTCGATTGTGGTTAGACCTTAAAAATCTTGATGAGAATAACCCTTACAAAATGTATAAGCTTATCAAAAAAATACTGTTAAAAACTTTAATGTCGATTTATGGTTTGTTGGTATTTATAGTCTGTATCTTGTCATAAAAAAGGAGCCCGAGATGGTAGATTTGAGAGTTACTCGACGACGTCAGACTTTGATGTGAGAAATACCAAGGTACAAGGTTCCATTTCTAAAAAAGCTCTATCAAATATTGAATATCTATGTAGACTTACGCATGTAGGGTAATCTGTATTTTTTTGGCTTGAAAAAATAATCGAGCACGTCAGAACCACAGTGGATGCATTGCATGTTAAAAAGCGCATATTTTTTTTAAAAAAAACGCCCAAATTGTCAAGACTATAATATATACTATAATAGATACTTGTTGGTATGCATGGAACTGTATCTTAATTTGACGTGCTCCAGTATTACGTATTTTAAGCCAAAAAAAAGTCAGCTACGTGACTTACGCGGCTCTAATTGAAGAATTTATATACAATGGACCTGTTTCACAGCGGTACAAGGTATCTCCCACATCGTATTTTCGCGCGCTCTAGTAACTCCTAAAATCCCTCACTAAACCTCCCGTGCTATATGGATCGCTTTACATGCATGTGTGTGAGAACGTATCAATTACATATTTCAACTAAAGATCAAAGTGACGATCATTGTATTGTGTGCATTTTGCATTATGCATGTTTTACACTTTTGCATTACAAAATTAGTTTTTATTTTTTAAATTTAGAACGTTCTAAGGTTATATGACGCTTGGTATGTTTGACTTAATATTGTTTTGTTTAAAATAGTGATACATATGAATACTTGCAGAGGTGAGACAAGAAGCAGTCCAGCAAGCCCTAGCCGAGATGCAGAATCGGCCGAAGCCGTCGTTACCTATGCCATCAAAACGGACATCGATGATGGCGAAAAGTCCGGATAGAGAAAGACATGATCTCTGTAAGTCCTATTCTAATTAGCATTTTGACAATATTACCTTATTACATATGTGTGAGTCGCCTCTGCGGTCTAATGGTCCATGGATGGAATTGACTAGATGAGTACCCGGGATCGCTTACCGGGTCTGGCAAGTCAAAAATGTCGTCATTAAATTTTCTAATAGGGGACGTTATCCGGGATTTTATAAATGTTTTGTAGGCGATACATTTGTCACCTATCACATTGTTCAACAAAAGTTCCTTCGGCTAATGGGTGACCCTGGATGTTTCTCTGGACATCAGAGGATACGGACGTGAAGATTTCATTACAAATGTGTAACTTTGTCCCCTAGTTTGTCGAGGGACTGACTAGTTTACACGCCTGACTTCACCGTGCAACCGCAAAGTTCCGCTTCGGTTATCCCAAGACACTAAGTCCCACAGTGTGATAGGTAGCAAGCCTATCGTTAACCGAACACCAATATTATCAAAACTTAGGCATGACCTCGGAATTGAACCTGGGACCTCTTAAAGTCAAGTCCATCACCTGAACCGCTAAACCAGAGAGGCGATTTTGTTAAAACACGAAGTTCAAGCTGAACCATGAGTATCCTTATAATTACGAAATCATTCTTTGCTTCTCAATCAAAATATTTTAGATTTAAAAACGTCCCTCAACCACTTGAGCTAATTTTGGCACATACAATATCCATAGTCGCCTCTGATGTCTAGCGGTTCAGTTGTTGGATTTGACTGCATGAGGTCCCGGGTTCGATTCTCGGGTCGGGCAACATAAAGAAAATTGGATTTTCCAAGTTTCCAATATAAAAAAAAAATGTTGCTCGGGATTGGAAATGTGCCCGGTTTGCAAAAGGCTTGCCACTTATCACATTGTGGGACTTAGTGTCTTCGACTAGTCGTGGGTGCCCTGGTTGTGCCTCTGCCTACCTCTTCGGGGATATGGGCGTGAAGATATTTTTTTAACAATATCCATTCTAGTTTAATTTTTTTTTTTTTTGGAATGACTAATGCGTTGCCAACCTCGCGGTTTTTACAACTTCACCGGGCTTTACGAGGTTAGGATTCTAGTTTAAATGAGAATGAAATGTTACGAATATGACATAATAGAGCCATATGATGGAACCTGAAAGTGGCCATTCAAACCTGAAATTCTCAACATAATCCTAACGTTCTTGGGTTCACCCGTTACTTTACGAGAAGTACGTAAACTTCTCACGTATACAAAAAAGTTTTTTCACGCCCATATCCCCGAAGGGGCACAACCAGGGCATTCACGACTAGCCGAAGACAGTAAGTCTCACAATGTGATAGGTGGCAAGTCTATCACCAACCGGCCACATATCCAATCCCGAGCATCGTTATTTTCAATACAAAATTGAAAAAATACATTTTTTTTTGTTTTTAATTTTCACGTTGAGAATAGCCCTTACATATAAAACTCGGTCTGTATGTAATAAATAAAATTCAGAAAATGAATTTCCTTCAATCTTCTTTTTAACTCGTGCGTGTGGGATGACCTCTCAAATATCTATATCATCCTATAACTTACACACTCTAGGGAGTACCGTGTTTCAGAAATCAGTGTGGACTAGCTACGTAACATATTCATATATAAAACTAGCTTCCGCCCTACTCCGTCCGCGCGGATGTCGGTCTTTGCGTGATAAAACTGAAAAATTAAGATTTATTTTCTACGTATTTTTCCAGATTTAAAAGTATCCCATTTAATGCCCAGGATAATAAGGTATAATTATACCAAGTTTCATCGAAATCGAACGATTCGATTCGAATCGTTTTCATGCTCAGGCATCGCGAGCATACAGACAAACAGACAAAAATTTGTTTAATCACATAGTTGGGTTTGGTATCGATCCAGTAACACTAAAATTATTTATTTTTCAATATTTTCAATGTAAAAATTGACCCTTCTACAGATTTATTATATGTATAGATAAGTTTTGGAAATGTCTTTGAAAGTAAAATATATCTTCATAATACTTTTCAAATTAAACGGCGGCTAATTACCATTTTTATCTTATTACGCCTTGTTATTTTCTAAAAAAATCTTTTTCTGTCTCTTTCGAATTGAGAACTTCTACTTTTTTGGAGTCGGTTAAAAAGAGACGGATATGAAACAATTATTGTTGAAAGCGTTTTCTATTTAAAAATGAATCAATGATATAATTAAATAAATATCCTGGACAAGTTACACAAATTGAATCTAACCCCAAAGTAAGCAAATTATATGCTTGTGTTATGGGTGTTAGTCAACGATACTATTACATAGAAATACTTAAATAGATACCTGAATAAATTTAATAAACACCCAGACCTGGACATGCAGATATCTAAATGTTCATCACGCAAATGCCTGCCGCCGTCGGGATTCGAACCCGAGCCTCGCGGTTAGTCGATGTAGTTAGGCGTGTACGCTAGCCACTCGACCAACGAGGCAGTCATTAGCTACATATTTATAAATAAAATAAGTTTATATTTCAATACATATCTGATCCAATGTTCAATATATTAAAATATTTATAAACGTCCAATTTGTAAGCTATATAGTAACCTGTCTATAGACTGAGATAGGCAGTGATTACGTGGTTGGTGGCTAAAGTAGTCCTATCACATATCTTAGATAGGTTATTAAACTTGGCTGGTCTTGGACAATTTTATTCTAAGTTATTATACGAAAAAGGGTCTTCGATCGTAAAGTAGAGTTGCCCTCAATTATTTTTTTCTATATCGTGCAGATGTTCTGTATTTTACTGATTTCCTTCTTTTATTAAATTAGAAATTGACTGACTTGTATTAACCTTTATTTGACCTGACTTGCGCCATTTAACTACGTTACAAAAGAATTCAAGAAGTCTCAAAAAATATTGTTAACAAACGTTTCCTTTGAAGCTATAAATTTTTCTGTTATAAGTTTTTACAATAGGTTTTCACGAGGCTTTGTTTTATGTAACTGGTTCCAAAAATGGAGGAAGTTTTCAATTTGACTGTGTTTTTCTATTTTTTTTTGTAACTATGTAACGCGATTTCTCGGCCAATAGCAATTGATTTTGATAGTTCCTTTTTAGATAGATAGGTTATGTTTCCAAGATTGTCCCATATTAAGGTGATCATGATCTGACTAGTAGTTTTTGAGTTATACTTAATAATGCATACATGCTTGTTGGTGGTGGCTAGCGTACACGTCTAAAGTACTTCTACCAAACGTAAGGCTCGGGTTCGATTCGCGACGGGGGCAATCATTTGTGTGATGAAGTCTGCATTTTCTGTGTGATGAACATTATTTAGATGTCTGCGTTTCCGGGTCTGGGTGTTTATTAAATTAATTCCAGTATCTATTTAAGTATTTCTATGTATTAATATCATTGACTAACACCTATAACACGACCATAAAGTTTCCTTGCTTTGAAGTTAGATTCAATTTGTGTAACATATCCAGGGATATTTATCATTTTTATTATTTTTTACTTATTTATCTATTCTATCTATTTATCTTGACCGCTAACGAAATCATAAGACAAAATTGTAATTATTAATTTTAAGTTAAAAACTACTAGTAGGATGTTGATAAAATGTATGTGGGGTCATTTCGAAACATTTGCTATCTTTCAAAGACAGAGTTATCCAAAAAAAAAAAACACAGAAAAGACAGAGTTATCCAATCGCGAGATAGTACCCGATGAAATAGTTGGAGTCGGTTTTTTCAACTTTACTGTGCTTAATTATTTATCTAATAAGTATTACCAATGTTTGTCCATAAACTTGTTCCTTTGACTGCATATTTTCAAATGATAAACCTTGATCCAGTCAGACCACATCGTTTTGGGCAACACTACTATTTCCCTGTTACTTCAAACCTAGACTGTGAATTATTGTAATGTACTGAATCGGACGCATATTTGTCTAGCCGCTAAAGCTTCTATAAATATAATCCCAAAAAGTTTCGGGTACAAATTTAATAATATTTTTATACCTACCTAGCATCAAGTTCAGACGAGGACTCGTGCGCCGGTGACTCCGAGCTACCGCCACCTCCTGAGCTCAGTTCGCCACCAGCTCGCTGCCTGGCCGCTCCCCGCCCACGAGCACACCCCCTCCCCCTACCGCAGCCACACCACCAGAGGGAGAAGAAACACGTACCACGGGAGAAGACTGAAATTGATCTATCAGAATTCACACATTTACCAGCCTGTAAGTATGAAAGATTTCAATCATTTGGTTGGCCAAAGGCCTTTTGTACAGAAGTTTTAACGTTTGTAACTTTACGCGTTAACGTATATTAAGATTCAAATATATGTGTTGAAAATGCTACATAACGCAGCCGCATTACCACTGTCCCGCTCTAGTATATGGAAGTTTTGTGCTACAGAAAAGAACAGGGCGATGGATAAAATACGATGCGGTGCTGAACGTACATTTGTCAGCCAACCCATACACGACCAACGCTTACGCTTTTATCGTTCCTTTTAACGTAACGCAGAAATTGTCATTTTTTAAGTTTTCACGTGTTGGTCCGGGCTCGTTTGCGGAATAGACCATCTGCCTTCCTGCCAGTTAGCTCGTTAAAGGCGAGCATAGGCTTACCGTCACTAACACCGCGACATTCTACTAGGTGGTAGAGTTTCGCAGCGACTGGTCCGGATTGGTACCACCGCCCTATCCGCCATAACGTCCAATGCTTGCCATGGATGTGTTCCGATTTGGAGGGTAAGGTAGCCAGTAAACTTTTGCTCGAGGCCTAACATCCCGGCCTCAGGTTGGCAACGCACCACTACCACCTTTGGTGTCTCTAGGCGGCGTGATTTTTTACCATCAAGAAATCCGTCTGCTTGTTTGCCTTCCATTATCATAAAAAAAACGGGAAATGCCAACCGTTTATTCGACACATTTTGTTTTAATTAGCCAAGGTTCAGTTTATAAATAGACTAGCTGCGCCCCGCGGTTTCACCCGCGTAAGTCCCAATCCCGCGGGAACGCGGGAATTCTGGGTCTTCAGCTACATACATACCAAATTTCATCGTAATCGGCTTTGTAGTTTTTGCGTGAAAGAGTAACAAACATCCATACATTTATACATACAAACTTTCGCATTTATAATATTAATAGGATAACGCGAAAATTTTCACATACCAGAATATGAACATAGTTTATCTTCTGTTGACTAAGTTACACTATTTCTCATCATCTATCTAGATTATCTTGCATAACTGTTATCGTGTATGTTATCAGTGGTGATATTAATGTAGGTATATTAAGATAGCTTGTGAATTGTTTCATTTTTATTTCAGTAGACATTAGTGGTAATTATTTTGCGCACTAACTAACTAATTTCAAGTTATCGGTATCTTCTTTCAACGAAAGTAATAAAAAGAGACAAAACACTCTTAATGCTGCCAGAAAACGTTGATTAAAAATATCACAATTTGACATGTCCAGACTAATTTTGTGTCATCACATCACATGTCTAAAATGTTCCATCTCTTTTGTATTTGTTTCATTTGAGAAGGATAGCATGAATCACCACCAATTTTTGTTAACACATTTGTATAGATCGTCTAAGTTGAAATGTCGCTCCCTACTATTCAACTAGTTTATATAGACGTGTGAGTACCAATTTTGTTATTATTGATATTATCTCTATTATTTTCGAAAATTGCAACCTGTATGTGTACAGATGGTTGCGTCATGATATTCCCATTGCTCTTAGTTTATTCCTAAACTTTCAAGTAACCCTCGACAAAAGTTATATTCAACTGTTACCTGCGGCGTTGCCCGCGTGGTTAGTGGTTCCAAAACTATCCTATGTTTTGAAGTTACCCTCATATGTGTGCCAAATTTCATGAAAATCGGTCCAGCAGTTTTTGCGTGAAAAAATAACAAACGTACAAACGTTCGTATTTGTAATATTAGTAGGATGAAGCTAAGAATCGTCTTGATCGCGTCAATTTTCAAATAAAGATATCTGCATCAAAATTGGTCCAACCGTTTAAGAGCTATGATCCCATTGAGAGATAGACATATAGATACGTCAAAGTTATAACATCACTATTTTCCAGTCGGGGGTTAAAAAGACGTCTGTTCTTTCGGAAGGTCCGAGAATAAATAAACTAGTTGTACAACAAATCCGAAGAAATTCTTTGAAATGTAACATGAAATTGAATATATCTAATTACAGAAGTGTTTTGTGTGTATTACAATAAATGAACTAGTTGTACAACAAATCCTAATAAATTCTTTGAAATGTAATATGAAATTGAATATTTAATTATAGAAATGTTTTATTCCTATTGCGTGCATACCATAAAATATACTTGTATGCAATCATGCGATGGTAGGTCGCGTCGTTTCAGCTTAGATCAGCTGCAAGTAACTTAAGTGTGTATATCTAATAGGTTGTGGTCTAGCTCCGAGACTAACCGTCAGTTTCAATTAGCTAACAAATACTAGAGGTAGTGGCTACTTTAAATTAATAATGAGACAACGTCGGTAGGGAAGTTACTATTTTCAGGCCATATTCGCAATGAGGTAGGGGGAGGTACGACCAAGGCAAGTCCCATAAAGCGATAGGTGGTTTACCTATTACTAACCGGGCGCTAATTCAATCCCAGACATATTTTTTTTATTGAATAAGCAAAAAGCACTTCGAGTTGCCTGACCTGGGAATCGCACCCAAAACTTCGCGCACCCACCGCCCTCAACGAACTACTATATTGAGACATACAACCACTTGCCTTTAATATATAAACACACACACACTATAACATGTATAAATGTACTTCTTTGTAAATATAGAAATAAACAGAAAGATAGCGAATGATTTCGAAATGGTCCTACATAATTTTTTTTTTATCGACATCCTACTGGAAATATGGTACTTAATCACTTATATTGATCTGAGGCCATAAGAAAAATCATACAGAACATCTTCACGCACATATCCCCTAAGAGGTAGGCAGAGGCACAACAAGGGCACCCGCGACTAGCCGAGAACACTAAGTCCTTCAATGTGATAGATGTCAAGCTTACCGTAATAAAAAATCAGTTTTAATCGAAAAACCAACAGTCGGATAACGACAAAATTAATGAGCGGGCGCCACCTCCTCCTCCACCTCCTCCCCGTCATGACCTTTTAAAAGAAAAGGAAACCTTTTTAAAAGAGTACCAACGGAAAAGAAAAGAACGACCTCATAACAAATACACAAAAAAAAACAACAATTGAGTTTCGAAGTCGAGTTTTTTGAGTCGGTTAAATATTTATAATTTTCATCTAATTCTAAAAGTTGCTTAATCTTGTATTTGAAATTAAAGCAGCGCCGTCTGACACATATCAAATGGAAACCTTTTACCCTCGTACATAATATATAAGGGAACAATCAGAAGCCTGAGTAATGTGGTTTTCATAAACTTTTTTTGCAATTCAAATTAGACGAGCTCAGAAATGATGCATGTTTTATAGTACCTCTTTTTTTAAACCTTATATTTTATAGTGGTTTTGTTTAAAACATGTCAACCCCATCGTACCCAATCACACTTTTGTCCCTCATATCACAAAAAAAATATTGTAAAAATATAAAAATTAAATACTTAATGATAATTATACTATAGGTACCTTAATTTTGTCAACTAGCTAACCAATGTCGTTTGGCTAGTTGACAAAATTTTTATGCCAATTCTGTGTTTGGACTTGACAAAATTTCCTGTACTAAACTTACAGTACCTCCATAGAGCATTCACGCTCAGTCCCCTGTGGTAGGTAGTGTATCCAGCGCCAAGTGGTTCGATCTTTGAAACCTGTCTAGCTTCCTCCACGTTCGTCTTTTCATACAAACACGCTGGTTTCAGAGGGTACTGACACTAGCCTCCAATGAAACCCCGTCCAACTTTTAGTCGTGGAAATCTAGGCCTCTCCGGGAACCTCTAACCATCCAGATTTGCATTTTATATCTGTTTTGTCAATCTTTCATCTTATCATTCTTTCTACGTGACCGCAATATTTTTATATTTAACCCTCAACGGTAAAAGAGGCATGTTATAAGTTTGACGTGCCTGTGGATGCTTATGTGTGTATCTATGCCGTCATAACTTTTGAATCGAAGAACCGGTCTCGATGCGGATTTTTTGTTTGAAAACTGATGATGAGCGAGATGGTTCTAATCTAGATTGTTGGTGAGTTTTATCGGGGGATACTGTAATTTGTTAATTTTATTATTATTATACTACAGCTTTCTTTTAATCGCACTCCCTCTGATCTTGCTGTTGTTGCTAATGCTAAAGTCGAAATCATATCTAGGATTTGATTGAGTTTGCATACGGCCAATGTTAATAATATTTCTCTAAAGATTGCTTTCAAGCAATCTAGATAGCTGCGTATCCGCCGGCCTATCCTATACCTAATTGCCATATATATCCTGTCCACAGATATGTTATTGGCAAGCGATAACATAAAAATAGATCAAAATATCAATCTTGGACACCAAGTTTTGGATTAGGAATAATCAATCCAAACATTGGCCGATAGTCGATAGATATTGCCAAAGTTACAGAGAATGGACGTTCGACCGTAAAGTGTAGTCTACACGTGCGAATGCTATGCCACAGGCTGCATGTTTGTTTATTTTATGCTATGAGTAGCTATCACGGAGTAAGGGTGCGACAAAGTAAATATTTGTCATGTTGTGACATATATTTATTCTCTACGTGATAGAGCATAAAATCATGGCTCTAGAATCGCACGTGTGGACGCGTAGCTCGAAATTTATATACATAAAACAAAGTATCTTTAGTATCTTCACGCCCACATCCCCAAAGAGGCAGGCAGAGGCACAACCAGGGCGCCCACGACTAGCCGAAGATACTAAGTCCTACAATGTGATAGGTGGCAAGCCTATCGCCAACCGGGCACAAATCCTATCCCAAGCAACATTTTTAATTGGAAAATTGGAAAAACCCAATTTTCTTTTTGTTGCCCGACCCGGGATTCGAACCCCTGGACCTCATGCAGTCAAGTCCAACAACTGAACCGCTAGACCACAGATGCGTCATAAAACAAAGTCGTCTTAGAATATCTAAGAAAGGGACCGATTTTTGAGATCTCTAATTTTTTTAATGCTTTTCCATTCCCAATCGGGTAATAAATGTTGAGACTTACGAAAAATTATCAAAACAATAAGTAATGACCCATACATTTTCCCATAATTTTTTTAAAAAGTATCTTCACGTCCATATCCCCGAAGAGGAAGACAGAGGCACAACCAAGGCTCTAACGACTAGCTCATGACACTAAGCCCCACAATGTGATAGATGGCAAGCATATCTCCAACCGGGCACGTATCCAATCTCGGGCAAAGTTATTTTTAATAGAAAATTGAAACATACATTTTCAGCTTATTTTTGTTTTCCGATCCGGGAATTGAACCCGGGACCTCAAGAAGTCACGTCCGATGCCGGACCTCTAGGTCACAGAGGCTACGTTTCTTACTCCATAATGTTATAATTTTGATAGGTATAAAATTCAAAATTCGACCCCCATTAGTACTATACATTACATTATAAAAGAGGCTGAAAGTTTGTATGAAAACCTTTTCTACGCTGATAAAGTCGCGGGAAAAAATCTAGTTGAATATAAATTTAATTTATCTGTAAAAACAGACAACTTTCTTCCATTAGAAAGCTTTTCTTTTTGAAGTTGTTTCAAAGCTCTTCCAATAAACCTGCAAGAAATTACTTTGTATTGAGTAAAAGCTAAAGGATTTTATGGACTACTATCAACAGAGTTGCCTTTGATTGTTAATTATCTTTATTAATTTATGCTTTATACTGTCTTTATAGTTTTATTAAAAAGCTATTTCTATTGGCTGCTGTCACTGGCAGTGACGTTACTTTATAGACTTTTATGATGTGGTTTTGTGGGCAGAGCTTTTATTGGTTTCACCTGTCCCGATGTTTGAAATGGCAATCAAATTTGACCCTCTTCCCGTTTACCCATTAAGCTGAAATTTTGCATGCGAAAATCGAATAAAAATGTAAACATATTATGTATATATTAATATAGTTGACTAACACCCATAACATCCTGAATATGAAAAAACCGGCCAAGTGTCCCCGTACTTTCATCTATCTATTAAAAATTACGTTTGTTGTAATATTCACTTATTATTATTTAATTATTAATATTCCCCCCTTTAATATTCACTTATTATTATTTAATTATTTATGTTGAAAGGTAATAGACAAGCAAATATTCTGTGAAAATTGGAAGCGTCTACCTGTTACCGTTTTTAATATTGAGCAAAAAAATGCGAAAAAAAACACATTTATTGTTTTGTATTTTTTTTACTTTTTAATATTTGTTGTTGTAGTGGCAACGGAAATACATCATTTGTGAAGATTTTAGCTTTCTAGCTATCAGGGTTTATGAGATACAGCCTGGAGAT
>NJDD01001034.1:490793-501135 GCA_002245505.1 Calephelis nemesis
AATTCACTTTACAAATGGCGAAGAAATCTGGTCAGAAAAAATATATATTATCCCTCGCTTTTTTAGTTTGTTATTCTAATATGTTTTTGTCTAGTCTGTTAATTTAAAACGTCTGTCTATTGACATTGTTAATACCAAGACTAGATGGATTTTAGTACACAAAGTTTTCAGCCAGACGAGACGAGGACGCCTAGTGCTGTTTCATTCGGTTTTATGATTCGTGTGTTGTAAAGTTTAATTTTGTTTTATTATGGCTGTTAGTTTGATCCAAATGAATGTCCACATTCGTCCAATGGCGCTCTAGTTGACACTAATTTACTTTAATATGTCCGCCCACGGAAAACATTGTACGATGGAAATGAATTGACTCGACGTAATCTAACTTTTTACGTTGTGCTGATTTTTGAGATGGTTTAAGTTTTTTTTTCTGTGTCAGTCATACATATTTTTTAGGTTTTGACTGTTAATAATATGCCACTCGAAATGGAACTAAGTAAAAAAATAAAGTTACTATTATTTAACATAATACATATACTTCATAATATACGCTAAAAATCCACTCACCAAATCAACGAAGAACGTTAGACGTCTATGAAGATATATTTCTTAATTAACTACCAATTTCAAAGCTATCCACAGTTAGATATAGGTACTTATGGAGAGGCTTGCTGGCATATTGTTGATAAGGTATTTTTGTTATTAAGTGAAATTAAGTTTTTGTTAATAAGTCGCCTATGTGGTCTAGCGGTCCGGGTGTTGGACTTGACTGCATGAGGTCTCGGGTTCGAATCCCGGGACGGCCAACAAAAAGAAAATTGGATTTTTCCAATTTGGATTTTTCCAATTTTCTAATAAAAAAAAGTTGTTCGGAATTGGAAATGTGCCCGGTTGACGATAGGCTTGCCATCTATCACATTATGGGACTCAGTGGCTTCGGCTAGTCGTGGGTGTCCTGGTTGTGCCTCTGCCTACCCCTTCGGTGATATGGGCGTGAAGATACCTTTTTTTTAAAGTGAAAAATAAGTGGTGATCTAAAGTAACTTTATTTCTAATCTTCGATTGTCTATTAAAGTTGGTTGTAAGGAAATAAAGATTTGCTGTATACGTAATCGTTAAGAAAATAATTCAAAAACTTACAAGTAAAATTCAGCAACACCATACATTTTGTTGAGTCATGTGTATAAAAAAATGTAAAACTGATTGTCACTCAAAAGTTTAAAAAAAACAGAAAACGAAATGTTGAAAAGTAGAAGATACTTTTTGATCGCTTCCAGTATGTCTTCACGGTAAACACCATCCGTTTTACTACAAAGAAATTTAAACACTCTTTAAACAGTTGTTTTACTAAACAGTGTCTAAAATTAGATTCTCAACCAATTAGATGATGCCACGTCTTCTTCTTGTAGTCTTATTGGTTGGATGTCAATAGCAGACCGTGTTTAATTAAACAGTCTCTATTTTTTTTTGTTTTAAGGCTTAAGTAAGGTAAGGTTACATTTTGTCAAGTCACGGGTTAAAATCGTGTTTCCAGTGTTTTCATTCCATTTTTTTTAATGTCTTAAATGTTTATTTTTCTGCAATTATATATTCTTTGGTACAGATATCCAACCAGATGTAACACACACAACCTCGGGGGCTCGACGTGGTGGTGCTTTAATAGCTGACCGGGTTCAGTGTTACGCACAGCCAGAAGACACGGGAACAGGCACAGGAAGGTGGAAGGTAAGAGCTCTGAAACATAAGAGCAAGTCTTTCTCTCATCTCTTTTTGTAATGACGATGGTGGCCTATAGACACCAAAGTTTTTAAAGGTATGCTGAACCATGACTGGAGTGTTAGGCCAAAATCTACTGGCTACTCTGGACCGGAACATGGCATTGTCACCATGACGGCAGGAATATGTAAGATGGTGGATCCCAACCTGGACAGCATCTGGATCTGCAGCATTGCTCGCAATCACAAGTTATCTTTTTGTTAGTGACCAATTTTATCTTAGCTTGCCATTTACTTGCTGCCTGGCAAGAAGGCCGACTTTGAATGTGCAAGAACTCGACTACATACATGACATCCTGAGAATTTATTTTATCTGGGCACTCCTGTACCCACTTATTATAGTGGGACGTTTAAAGGCCGCATGTTCGTTGAAACCGGAATACAAGCAACCATCTTATGGCAGCAGAAATGGGTAAGGTGATACCAATACCAACAATATGTCGCGACATTACTGTTATTGATATAGGCATTTATTTAGCTATGTATTCTTTGTCATGACAGTCATTAAATAAGGAACGAAACTTATTATATTGCGTCTATTTCTTCTGTATGTTGTTTGATGTACACCAATAAGTGTGACACTATTTGGATTACATATCTTCACGCTAGGTACGTTGTGAGGTAGGAATAAAGTATCAAGTGCCAAGTCACAATACATTCATTCATACATACATTCATTCATGTCTAGGTTCCTTCACATTCATTACTCTTTTCATACAAACCAATGGGTTTAGTCGACTTCGAGCACCACCTTCGGTTAAAATCCGATGAATTTCACTGGGAGTATTTGGTTTAGTTTTAAAATAGAACTATTATAGTAAGAGCTTATCTTTCGTTATGTAAATAAAGTCCCGAGAACATTAGATAACAGTATCTTCACACCCATATCTCCGAAGAGAAGAGTAGAGGTACAACCTGGGTACCAACAATCATTTGTGGGCACTATATACTTAGTCCCACGGTTCGTTAAGTTACCTGTCGCCAACAGGGTACTTATTGAATCCCGGGTAAATTTGTATTTATTAGAAAACTAGCTGTTCCCGCGTACTTCGTTCCGCCCATTCAGTTTGTATGGGAAAAATTAAAATGTTGTTTTTCCCAGTTTCCTCACAATTGAACAGAATAAAAAGTATCCTATGTCCTTCTCCTGGTTCTAAGCTACCTCCCCACCAATTTGTAGCCTAATCGGTTCAGCCGTTCTTGAGTTATAAATAGTGTAACTAACACCACTTTCTTTTATAAATATATATATATATATAGATTGATAAAAATACGTATTGCCCAACCCGGGATTCGTCCATTGGATCTCATGTAGTTAACGCCAAAACCGGACCATTAGACCACAGCGGCGACGGTGTATCCATTAACTTTTGCAATATAATAATTTACTTATAAATGAATGTCAAATGTCACGTTTGACAGCTTTAAGTTATTTGTAAGGCAGGTTGAATATACTGCAGTTGTAAAACTTACCTGTCTTTGGGCAGTGGGCGCTTCCTACTTCTAACCGGCTTCCTACACAATCTTTCTTTAGCTGTCAACTAGTGTGACTTTAGTTAGGATTCTAATTATTTAAGCTGTCGTAATTATTGAGATATATTTTATCTATATTGAAATCTAGATAAAAACACTTGATGCCAAAACTTTGGATCTATTTTTGCGAAAATTGCGCATATGCAGGAGCATAAAATTTGGCACATCTATAGTTTATATGTAGGAGAAGTGCAGAACGCTAATATTTTTCAATAATAATGCTTTATAAAGTACATTAAATCAATTAAAAAAAGGTATCTTCATGCCCATATCCCCGAAGAGGTAGGCAGAGGCACAACCGCGGTACCCACGACTAGCTGAAGACACTAAGTCCCACAATGTGATAGGTGGCAAGCCTATCGCTGGGCACATATCCAATCCCGAGCAACTTTTTTTTTTAGAAAATTGGAAAAATCTCCAATTTTCTTTTTGTTGCCCGACCCGGGATTCGAACCCGGGACCTCGTTCAGTCAAGTCTAACAACTGAACCGCTAGACCACAAAGGCGATTTAATTAAATCAATAAATAGAACATTACCCACACTACCATGCATTTAACACACACAAACAAACATATTGATAATAAACGCTAAAAGATCACAGATTGCGCACTAAAAAGTTTGAAAACAAAGTAGTGTATAACAAACTTAAAAAATGAAGATGGCGTTCTTATCAACAAGATATTAAAATTAATTAAACTAAAACTAAATTTGTGCGTGAATAGTTAAAGAACAATGTTTGCTACGCCATAATTGATAATGTAACCAAAACAAGGATTATTGAAATGTATGTTAGGTTTGTATGTTTGTCTGTTCACTTTTTACGCACTACACAGTTTTATATAATAATAGTAGCTTATACCCTTGTAAACATTTAATTTTCGTTCTGCTGCCGGGATCTGTTTAGTTCCTATTACTTAACACGAAAAGTTACTTCAGCGTGTGTACAAAGTCCCGGACAACTGTTAGTACAAAAATACTACTGGTGCGTTACTGTTCTACGGTCAGAATTTTTGGCCTTTGCAAGTCTTTCGGCTACCCTGAATCGCGGAACACGATAATGGCGAACATTGACGCGATAAAAGGAGTGGTAAGGCGATTGTAGCAATACGGGTAGGCAGCATTCTATCATCTAGCGATGACTGTCTTAGCACTAGAAATCCAGAAACTTTTCCCCGTGTTGGTCCGGGTCTCCTAGGTAGAATAAACCATCTGCCTGTCAGGCAGCTCGTAAGAGGCGAACGAGGATTAAAGCCCGGTTCCTATAATCAACGTTAGTCTAACTATTGGTAGTTTGCCTAAAAGTGAAGCGTAGCTCGTAGTTACACAAAATGTTTGGAGTATTCCCATCTGGAGAGCGGTATACTTTTTTTTTTATGTTATAGGAAGGCAAACAAGCAGACGGATTTCCTGATGGTAAGAAATTAACACCGCCTAGAGACTCTAAACATGGTAATGGTGCGTTGCCAACCTGAGTTCGGGATGTTAGACCTCGAGCAAAAGTAAGCTTACCGGCTACCTTACCCTCCGAACCAGAACACGTCATGACGTTGTGGTGGCAGGAATAGGTATTCTTGTTCGCTATCTTATTATATAAAAAAACATAAGCTAAAGTAACAGTTGCGATGGTTATAAACATCTCGACGGTGCTGGTCCGGGCTCCTTTGCAGAATAGACCATCTGCCTTCCTGCCAGGCAGCTCGTAAAAGGCGAGCACAGGCTTACCGTCACTAACACCGTGACTTCTGGCTAGGTGGTAGAGTTTCGCAGCGACTCACCCGGATTGGTACCACCGCCTTATTTATTCCTGCCGCCATAACGTCATAACGTGTTCGGTTTGGAGGGTAAGGTAGCCGGTAAACTTACTTTTGCTCGAGGCCTAACATCCCGGCCTTAGGTTGCCAACGCACCATTTCCACCTTTGATGTCTCTAGGCGGCGTGAATTTCTTTTCATCAGGAAATCCGTCTGCTTGTTTGCCTTCCAATATCATAAAAAAATACAAATCCGGTATTTTGATTCATAAAAGTAAAATTATTTGCTTATCAGTTAGCAAACTTTCCCCGCAATGTATGTTGCGTGGGTGTGAGCCGTTGGAAACGACTGGTCCCTTCGACACTGTAGTTTTATCGTTTTGCTCGTACAAACGTTTGCCCTTGTCACAGTGTAAGTATGTAACAGTGGGGAAACTAATCCTAGTTGTCTTAATAATCTTTACTAATCCTAGTAAAATACTTATGAAGCTACTGCAGTTTATACTCCTAAAGACCAGTAGGTTACTATTGAATCTCGGTTAATGCAGTATTGGAAATCGTAAGCAGATATGTCAGTTTAGGTACTCATGAACACAGATTTAAAGAAATATTAATGTGAAAAAGGTAATGAATGTAAAGAGATCCGGAGAGGCTAGTCAGGATTGTGAGGTCTGACAGTCGATACTCACTGCCTACCTCGTAAGGGACTTGGCGTGAAGATATGTACTTACACACATGTAGGTAACCTCCCAGTAACACACATTTCATATGCTCGTAGCATTTTAAAATGATGCGGAAATACCCCGTGTTGGTTCGGGCTCCTTTGCAGAATAGACCATCTGCCTTCCTGCCAGGCAGCTCGTAAAAGGCGAGCATAGGCTTACCTTCACTAACACCGTGACATTTGACTAGGTGGTAGAGTTTCGCAGCAACTCACCCGGATTGGTACCACCGCCTTACCTATTCCTGCCACCATAACGTCGTGACGTGTTCCGGTTTGAAGGGTAAAGTAGCCGGTAAACTTACTTTTGCTCGAGGCCCAACATTCCGGCCTCAGGGTGGCAACGCACCATTACCACCTTTGGTGTCTCTAGGCGACGTGAATTTCTTACCATCAGGAAATCCGTCTGCTTGTTTGCCTTCCATTATCATAAAAAAAATAACAACGTGAATTTGTTCATGACGTGAAACTCACTATAATAGCACTTCGAAAACCGCTTACAGGCCACGTCGATGCTCATGTTTGTGTGAGTGCCGTTTTTGAGCGTTTGTAGGTAGTTTCCATACTGTTTATATTTGTAATGTGCCCTCGACACCACGTTCGACAAACACTCTCCGAGCATCTGACTGCCTCACATTCAATGTAAATATTTGATACGATCTCACTTCGTGTTATGGGTGTTAGAATAAATAAATGGATGAATAATTCGCAAATTATTGCTTTGAAGTATTAATGCGTCTATTCATATTTTTAAATGAAGAAACACTTGTACTGTTTTACGTATCACTTATACTTTATTTTATAAATAGCCTACCGGTTTCGCTTTTGACAGCATCATCAGGGCTAGAACTTAAAAGTTGTTTTAAGTGATACGTAATACAGTACAAGTGTTTCTTTATTTAAAAATATGAATATTTGGAAGTTTTACCAAGCGCCGACGATGGGAAATATATTAATGCGTCTACTTTACACAGTATTCACACAGGTTGACTATTTATTCGTGTATTAGCCACTAAACTTCCGTCTTGTTTTTTTTTTGGTTTTCGCCTCTGTGGTCTAGTGGTTCATTTGTCGAACTTGACTGCGTGAGGTCCCAGGTCGGTCAACAAAAAGAAAATTGGATTTTTCCAATTTTTTTATAAAAAAACGTTGGTCGGAATTGGATATGTGCCCGGTTGGCGATAGGCCTGCCTACCTCTTCGGGGATATGGGCGTGAAGATACTTTTGTTTTTAGTCTTCGTAAGAGAAAGAGGGGTATTATAAGTTAAAAGTGTTTTTAAAGTAAGTCTTTTGTCTTTAGGTATCCGCAAAAATTCAACAACTTCTAAACACATTAAAGCGACCTAAGCGCAGGCCGCTGCCAGAGTTCTACGAGGACGATGATATAGAACTGGAAATAGCAGCAAACCCCAAGGATCCGAACGCCCCTAAGCCTGAAGGTGGAACCATGACGCCGGCTGTTGGTGAACAGTTGGTGGTGCCTGCTGGACTACCGCGCAACTTGGAGGCAGCTCTGCAGAGATACGGATCTGCATCGTTCAAAGCTAATGTCGCTACTGTGTTAGATCCAAACGGGAAACTCAGTAATTCACTTACATATGGTAAGTACTATTCATGTAATATTCTTTATACATTTTTCATACTTTTTTTTTATTAGGCAACACACTGCTCTCCTCAGTGTGAAATACTAACTTAACCTATTGTAGCCATTATTTTATTTCATCTTTTTTTACATCTACACACTTAAGAGTGAATATTACTTTCCCTTGGTTATCACGCGTAAACGGATGGACCGATTTTGCTTATTTTTTTTTGTTGTGCTAATTATCATCAGGATAATATTGATGGGAAGAGAAAAACTGGAAAAAGTTAGGGAGAATAGGAAAAATAACATTTTAGTTTTTCTCCATACCTACAAACTGGTAGTAGTTTATGTCAAGAGATACAAAAAAAATTGTTTTTTTTTAAAGTTACCCGCACTTGAGCTCGGCTATTTAACTATATGCATATCAAATCTCATGCAAAATCTCTTAAAAATCGATGTAACGGTTCTTCAACGTTTAAATTTACGATGGATATAGATGAATTCTCGAGTACAAACATAGGTTTTTTGCAAAAAATCAACCTTGAAAGAACATTATGGGGGTTTAACGTATCTTCACGCCCATATCCCCGAAGAGGTAGGCAGAGGCACAACCAGGGCGCCCACGACTAACCGAAGTCACTAAGTCCCACAATGTGATAGGTGGCAAGCCTATCGCCAACCGGGCACATTTCAAATCCCGACCAACATTTTTTTTTTATTAGAAAATTGGAAAAATCCGATTTTCTTTTTTGTGGCCCACCCGGGATTCGAACCCGGGACCTAATGCAGTCAAGTCCAAAACCCGGACCGCTAGACCACAGAGGCGTGGGGGTTTAAAGTTTGTATTAAGATCATATTGAAGTTAACTAAAGAAATTTACATAGCTATTTTACTCTGAGTGAATCAGTGGCCGGTAAATAGTAAGTATTCAAAATTTTTAGAAAAGGCTAACCGTTCAAAGTGCCTTATCTTAAGGATACTATCACATAAAGAAATGTCATGACTGTGATACTGCTGTCACTTTGTTCTCAATCTGTTTTTTTATTATTTCTTCTGTAGTCTTGCGGTCCAGGTGTTGGACTTGACTCCATGAAGGCCGGGTTCGAATCCCGGGTCGGACGATAAAAAGAAAATTTGGTTATTGGTATATAATATGTGCCTGGCTGGCGATAGGCTTGCTATCTATTACATTGTGAGACTTACCGCCAATGTGAATAATGTTTCTCTATAGATCGATTTCAAGCAATCTAGATAGCTGCGTATCCGCCGGCCTATCCTATCCCTAATTGGCATATTTATCCGGTCCACAGATATGTTATTGCCAAGCGATAACATAAAAATGGATCAAAATGTCATTCTTGGACAGCAAGTTTTGGATTATGATTGATTATTAATATTGGCCGTTAGTGTCTTCGGCTTGTTTGATGGCCTGGTTGTGCCTCTGCCTTCCCCTTCGAGGATATGAGCATGAAGATACATTTACTTTATTTTCCCAGCGCGCTTGTGCACTGGACATCGCAATTTCGTGTTATCGATTGTACCCCAAATAACCTCGTCCTTTGTTCACAGGTAAACTTCTAAGTCGTTCGTTAAAAATAGCGCATGCCTTGCTCAATAAAACTTTTACGTCTAAAACCAGCAGTGGAGGGCCTCTTACTGGCGACAATTCCATAAAGCCAGGTGACAGAGTGGCCTTAGTGTATCCAAACAATGATCCCATAAACTTCATGTGCGCCTTCTACGGGTGTCTACAAGCTGGTATAGTGCCTGTGCCGATAGAGGTGCCCCTGACGAGGAGGGACGCGGGTCTGCAGCAAGTTGGGTTCCTACTCGGGTCCTGTGGTATACAGTACGCTCTCACTTCGGATGCATGCCTCAAAGGTAAGATTTGTTTTATGTAATAGCTAAGCGAAATACACGGGTCTCATGATGGTAGACATCATAGATGTTACAGGTGCGTCGCTGTCTTACGACCGGGATATTAAGTCTATTTTATAAGTATAATACCTATAATAGTCTATCAAATCAGATCGCTGGGATATTATCCTAGGGTGCAGTCAAGAGTCTCCGAAACCGGTGTGTTTGTATGAAAAGGGTAATGAATGTGATGTAAGCCAGACAGGTCTGTCAGGATCGTGAGGTTTGGCACTCGATACTCACTGCCTACCCCGTAACGGACTTGGCGTGAAGATATGTATGTCTGTAGGTATACGTATTAGTCGATAAGTTTATAGGTGGTGTTGTGAAAATGGTATTTAAAAGTTTCTTATAGATGAAAAATATGCTTTCCTTTGTCAGTAATTGGTAGAATTTTATTGCGTTCCATTCGGTTAAATAAAAGGGCACAGGGAAAGTGCTAAAATAAAAAAAATAGCACTTGCCCTTTGCTTGTATGTATTTGTTACACAGTACAAGTGTATTATTACCAAGCGTTCGCACATGCGGGGTATGTTCTTTTTTTTGTATTAGATATTATAAAATAAGACAAATGAATGTGAATTTAAACACATTATGTGTCGTTCGTAACACGTTACAACGCTTTGCATATTTGGCGTTTCGACTAGCTGATCCGGTCAACTTCGTACGGTCTTATTGTGTGTGAACTATCCGGTATTTATATTATTAGTAATTACGAAATTTTAAGAAAATCGTTTGAGACAATTTAAAATTAGGAAAACCAAAAGCAAAACAAAACTAAAACAAGCGTACAGACAATTGTGTATATTACGATTGAGTTTTGGTTTATTAACTAGTTTAAGAAAAGTGACTACATATTAAAAACAAAATATATTATAAAATAAGCGTTGAGTAAAACTGTATGATGTTTATACGACTATATTTTCATAATCTTACTAGCTAGACAAGGAGAAAGAGATTTGATAGTAGGTGTATGAAAATCTACAAATCGAAAAAACGACCTGTTCCTTCATTTGCATTAGCAAATAGACCAGGGGTGGGCAAATTACGGCCCGCGGGCCG
>NJDD01001034.1:501144-524234 GCA_002245505.1 Calephelis nemesis
CCCTTTACAGGTTTTTAATCCGGCCCGCCGAGGTTTTTATTAAAAAAAATATGAACCTCCTTAAAAAAATTAATGGTCGAAATGTTAAAAGACTGTTGAAATTTGAACAATTAAGATACTGAATCGATATTTCAAACATATATATTGCGTATTTCATATGTTAAGACTTTACAAATAGATTTTATTTTAATAAAAGATTGTAAAATTATTAAAAAAATGCCTTATGTTATCTTTATACAACGTTTTATAATCGTAATATTTACGGCTATTTTTAGGTGTTTTAATAAACCGGCCCTCCACTAAATTTTTTTTACCGGGCCCCTGGTAAAAGAATTTGCCCACCCCTGAAATAGACGAATATTGGATTGAGAGCTTCGACGATTCGACGTTGTTATTCACTAACTAAATTAAAAGCTTACTCGTCAGATCGCTGCACTCTGTTTCATTATTAGATTTTGAACTGGGCCTCGCTAATTTGTATTTGTACAGTTTCAAGTTTCAAAAACGTCCAATAGATACGCCATTGTTATCGCCAATTTAATTGACATTCATGAAGCGATGGGAAATGTGTGTTGATATAAAGTTATAAAATTGTATTTTTTATGATGGTAAGCTATAATTGTTGCGTATGGACATCATAGTTCTACAGGTGTTGGTCCGGACTACTAAGTGGTAGTAGAATAGACCATCCGCCTCTCTGCCAGACAGCTCGTAAAAGACAAGCACCAGTTAAAATATACGTCATCCCTAAGAAGAGGTAAGAGGTCCACTGGTATCAGAGTTCTGTGCAGAAACTTGGCTGGGTAAAGTTGCCGGCTTGCCTCTTGCTACCGTAACGACTGCCATGTTTCGACTTGAAGGGTAGGGTTGGCGATAGACTTGCACAATAGGCCTCACAATCCATCCACAGGGCTGCGACACACCTATAACATGCTCACGCATGTCTTTCCATCAGGAGAGCTGTGTCAAGTTCAGCTGCGTGCTAATTCGCTGACCTATAAAAACATAGATGTTGGTCACCCAACCCCCTAGTAAGGAACATCAAAGTAGCGAACAATGAGGCTGTATTGGCAAGAGTAAGAGTGTGGTACCAATCCGGTTGATCTGCTACTCAGCAGTTTACCACTTAGGGAGTTTATATAGAAGTGTGTTAAAATATGTTCAATTTCCAACAGGCCTCCCAAAAACGTCATCTGGGGACGTGGTCTCTTTTCGTGGATGGCCGTCGCTTCAATGGGTGTCAACGGAGAAGCTACCACGACCGCCACGAGACTGGATACCACCGCCGCGGCCAGCTGATGACAGCCCGGCGCATATCGAACACACATCAGCCGCTGATGGGTCGGCTATGGGTGTCATTGTTACAAGGTAATAATAATCGCCTAACTACACCAACAAACTGTAAGGCTCAGGTTCAATTCCCGACGGGGCTAGGCGTTTGTGTGATGAACATTTATGTCTGCATTTCCGGGTCTGGGTGTTTATTCTGGTATTACATTTATTCTGGTATCTATTTATGTGTTTTCTATGTATTAGTAGTATTGACTAACACCCATAACACAGGCATATAGTTTGCTTACTTTGGGGTTAGATTCAATTTGTGTAACTTGTCCAATAAGCTCTTTATTGTACAAATAAATAATAATAATGTTTCATATTACATTTATTAAAATATACATACATTAAGACTGTTTTATCGCTAAAAATCTATCTCTTCCAAACAACCAACGTTTAGAAGACACATCAAAATAAGACGTAGGTACAATATCTATTAATACATAATTAATCAAATCTTTCAAATAATTAATTTAGAAAGTAATCTAAATCTTCACTACATAGTATGAAAAAGTAACTTCCTCTGTCCCTATGTCCCTTTGTATGCTTAAATCTTTAAAACTACGCAACGGATTTTGATGCGGTTTTTTCTAATAGTGTAAAGGAACACTATAGTATCCGTGATCTGAAGCGAGGCCTAGTGATCTGCTCGCACAGGGTATCCTAGTTGCAGACACCAGTCTCTTACTTTGTTATTTGGTTTTGAACATAGATTCTGTTAAACTGTTTGTAAATAATTTTGAATTTAATAGATAAAGTGATTGAAGAGGAAGGATAATATGTATATTTAATAACCGTGCGAAGCCGGGGCTGGCCGCTTGTACAATATAAGTGCTTAAATTATAAAAGAGGTTATAGGTATAAGAGAGGTAAGGTTTGAAATTTTACAAATGCAACGGGCAGACAGAAAATGATGTTGGTGTGACAGGTGATATAAGTGGTGATGCGTTAAGCTAGCACCACACCTACCATCTAGGAAGATAAAAAAATATCTTCACGCCCATATCCACGAAGAGTTAGGTAGAGGCACAACTAGGGCACCCACGACTAGCCGAAGATACTAAGTCCCACAATGTGATAAGTGGTAAGCCTATCGCGAACCGGACACATCCTATCCCGAGCAACATTTTTTTATTAAAAATTTGGAAAAAACCCTATTTTCTTTTTTGTTGCCCGACCCGACATTTGAACCCGGGACCTCATGCAGTCAAGTCCGACAACTGAACCGCTAGACAATAAAAAAGCTCTCTAGAATCTGTAGAGACAACCTGTGCAAAGTCGTTTAGCTTCATAAGTTGACATTAAAATTTACCTCTCCAATGAGCTTCCAGCGTTGTTTGAATGTCGACGACGGCGTTATTTAATATCCTTTCACGAAGCTTACAGAGATATTTGCATTACATTTAAATTAGTAATGGCGACTGAGGCTGCCGACCGAGAGCTAAACTTTATAACTTGTTTGATGTTTTATTAATGGTTATCTATCTTTATTTTATTAAAGCTCGATTTACTAGCTAGATAAAGAATAATCTAATCAGCAAAGTTTAAACAAATGTAAGCCATGTCGCTAATTTGTTATATACATTTTCGTTTTATATATACAAGTTAATATCTAAAGCACTAGATATCAAGATCAATTTAAAAAATATCCGACGAAAGATACAAGATGCATGGTTATAGTGTAAACAAAACATAAAACTGGTTCTCACCAACCGCAGTCGTATTCGCAGGCTGGTGACGTCACGACTCGTACTATGTACGACATACCGTGCCGGCTTAAGATTGGCAACGATGGTGCGTTGTAGATTGGCAAGGCAACATAACCTTTGGTGTCTCTAGGCAGCATGAATTTCTTGTCGTCATGCAATACGTCTGCTTGTTTGCCTTCCAATATCATAAAATAAAAAGAAGCTGACATTTCTGAGGTATATTTTATTTACTGATATTTGTAATAGAGGCGCACATTTAAATGTCATTGTTTGTTTCATACAGGGCATCAATGCTAGCCCACTGCCGTATGCTGTCCGTCGCTTGCAACTACACAGAAGGGGAGCACATGGTATGCGTTCTGGACTTCAAACGGGAGACGGGGCTTTGGCACGCGGTATTGGCGAGCGTTTTGAATGGAATGCACGTTATTTTCATCCCCTACGCGCTAATGAAAGTCAGCCCCGCTTCCTGGATGCATATGATTACTAAGTACAGGTTGGTATACATGATTTTTTATTGAATGTACTATCACAGTGTTTCCCAAACTTTGTTTTGTCATGGGGTGGTAATTTTCAAACTGCCCTTGTGTAACCCAATTAACACTTTTAAACACACTGCACACACTGCATACACTGCATACACTGCATACACTGCACACACTGCACAAACTGCATACATTAGGTTATTTTACCGACATTTTTAAAGTAATAACTCCAACGAAATTTAAATCAAGTTGCAAAAACCCGTTTAAACTATCCGAATATTTACGATTGACATAGTGAGATGCAGCGAAAGTGCAGTTTTTACGTCTCTGTCAATCGTTATCAAATGTTGCGTCCCTGTATTTAAATGGTCCTGGCATTTGGGAAACACTGTACTGTCTACCATAGTCGAAGAATCGCTCGTGTGAATTAGGCGTTATTTTAGTACCACTTTTGGAACTGATTGTACACCGCTTGGAGATTTTCAATTCTTCTTATTTTTATGTTACCCGATTTTTTAAATACTCCTAGGATTGATTTAAAATATACTTTTTAATCACAAGGTGATCAAATCCATGTGTGAACTGAAAAAAATTAAGGAAATTGTTATTGTGTACACTTGCTCTGCTTCACTTATTATAATTTGTTGAACTAAACCAATAAATCACAAAATAATAAATAATTACAATAACATTTGACAAAACCATATCAATACCATAATTGAAACAGAAGCCCGATATTGTTCTATTCAACAACAGGTAGAGATCTACCGCCTTGACTTTTCCTGCCTCCATAACGACCTGCCTGCCTGCATATGCCTGTACTCTCCGGCCATACGACAGCGCCGCACCTGTAATATCTATGGTGTTTGTAGGCAAAGTTTGTCTTTTACCAATAGAAATAAAGTAGAAGAGGCTTGTGCTTCTTCATTGTCATCTATATAAATATAAGAAAGTTATTTTAGTTACACTATTTATAACTCAAAAACTGCTGAACCGATTTGGCCGAGAATTGATAGGGAGGTATCTTAAAACCAGGAGACGGACGTTTTATCCTGAGAAAACTAGGAAAAATAGCATGTTAGTTTTTTCCATACAAACAAGTTCGCCAGAGCAGATAGTAACCTATAAAAAAGATTAGCATTAATACTAAGATGTTTGTATCTAATATTTGACTGAGAGTTAAGATTGTTAAATGCTATGCAGGTAGCTAGTAGATGTTACAATAATAGAACGGCCGCTAATGGGTCCGGTTTGTGCTAAACAAAAATTCCGAATGACGGGTGCAGGCACAGGGTTAATATTTAGTATACAAATGCCGCTTACGCTTTATGCGGCCTTGGTAGCTACTTGCCAGGTTACCCAATACCGACGGTAAATTATTATAATTTAATACACGATTCAAATAACGACACATTGTTTTAGATATTTGCAACCATAAATAAGTGTATGCAAAGTTGTATATGATTAATTCGTCTAGGATTTTGCATACTCGTATTCATTAAATAATCTGTATACAAATTAATTTAGAAAGTGTTAGAACAGATACATTTATATCCTTGAATCTGTCGCTCAAATATTTCCAACGAATATAAATGTCTGTGGACGAATTACACAAGATCTAACACTAAACTATGTAGATTTGTTTGTGTTTTAGTCAACATTATTAATACACTAGCTATTTCCAGCGGCGTTGCCCGCGTGGTTAATTGTCCCTCAGGAACATTTTCGAAATAAAAACTATGTTATGTGTTCATATCGATATCCAAGTTACCCTCTATGTGTGTGTCAAATCTCATTAAAATCGGTTCTGCAGTTTTTGTGTGAAGGAGTTACAAACATACAAACTTTCGCATTTATAATATTAATCAGCTACATAGAACAGATGTAAAATAAGCCTTTATTTTGTTAATTCCGCGTAAACAGTGTAACTGTTGTGGCAAATAATCCTACAAATGCACAAAATGTGACAAGCTTAACTAACTTTCCTACCGCCCATCTCCGCGTCCAGAACACGAATAAAGGAAGAAACAATATGTCTTGTGGGAACTTTAGGTGGGGTTGTCACATGCGGAGGACGTGACAATTTATATTGTTTCCCGAGTTGACTTTATTCGTGTTCTGGAGGCGGAGGTGGGAGTTGGGAATGTTAGAATAGTTAGGCTTGTCACATTTTGTGTCATTTGGAGGATCTTTTGCCACAACTGCACAGGAATGTGCAAGTAGCCCTAAATAAATTACTCCAAGACGGAAATCGAAATGGAATCTTACAGATGGTCGTTGGCATTGGACGTTTACGCTAACCCCTCAACCAAAGAGGTTGTCTAATATAAATAAATAAAATAATAACTAAAATTAAAATACGTAGATACAATTATCTCTTTTCAAATTAATTCAGCACAAAATACACTATGTGGGTGTTTGTGAACTACACATAATTATAAGTATTAGTGGTCGCCCATTGGTCGAAATTCCACAATAGATTTTAATATCTTGTTGATAAGAACGCCATCTTCATTTCTCAAGACCAACTACTTTGTTTCCAAACTGTACGGTGGTCTTTTGTCATTATCATTAATATATTTGTTTGTGTGTGGGTCAAATGTATGGTAGTGTGGGTAATGTTTAATTTATTGATTTAATGTACTTTTTTAAGCATTATTATTTAAAAATATTAGCGTTCTGCTCTTTTCCTACACATAAGCTATAAGTGTGCCAAATTTTATGCTCCTGCAAAGGTGTCCAAAGTTTTGGCATCACGTATTAATATAGAAATATGCTGTTTTGTTTACAGAGCCTCAATAGCCATCGTCAAGTCAAGGGATCTCCACTGGGGACTATTAGCGACGCGTGATCACAAGGAGATCTCTCTTGGTTCCCTCAGAATGCTTCTAGTAGCTGACGGAGCCAACCCTTGGTCACTTTCATCTTGTGATCAGTTCCTGTCAGTGTTTCAAAGTAAAGGTAAATATAATATCTTTTACCTTATATCTTGTCGTTAAGAGATGTACGCGGGTCTAGGCAGATAGTATCGAGTGCCATGTGTCACAATCTTCCTTGTGAGTGTCAGACCGACCTTGCTTTCTTCTCATATAAACATGCTGATTTGGGATACTTTCGCCACTGAAAAGTTAGGATATATTAAAAATATGTTTGTTTGACATTATAGACTAGACATACATGCACGTCTCAATGTTGTAAGCGGTTCTTAAGCTGTTTTAATTGACCACAAGAAAAAAATAACCACATTATAGTAGTACTAGTAGTCTACTTTGTATATTTTATACGGTCTTACCTGATATCAAATATAAATATAGTTGTTTTAGCGGGATCTCTGTCATTATAATAATAAAAATAAAAAAATATCTTTATTTCACGTAAACCTACATGAGGCACTTGTGACGCGTCTATACAATAATAAATCTACCACCGGATTGGATTATAATATTACCTTTTCGCTATATCGCAAATGCTCATCATTGTTGTGTTCCATGCTCGAGGATAATGTAGTAAACAACATTTTTAGAGATGCCTGTTCTTTCGCTATCTTATATTTGAAATATATATATTTGCAGGTGTTCGTGGTGATGCCATATGTCCATGCGCATGTAGTAGTGAATCGCTGACGGTGTGTGTGCGGCGGGCCGGTAGAGGGGGTTCGTCAGCGGGTCGCGGGGTTTTGTCAATGTCGGGCCTCTCCTACGGGGTCGTCAGGGTTGACGCAGAGAACTCACTTACTTCCCTTACCCTGCAGGATTGTGGACAAGTTATGCCATCGTGTAAGTATAAAAATACTATAAGTTGCTCTCGACTGTGTTCAAATGTTGAAATGACTTCGTTGCTAGTGATGTGAACGAATGTTTTTTTTTCTGTAAAAAATATCTATAACGTTGTTCCGTACTATAAACTACTACGATACGAAATTTATTTAAAATCCGTTCCGTAATTTTTGCGGGGAAAGTGAACAAACAAACCAAAAAAATAACCCTCGTTTTGGACTCTGTATCCTGAATACAACACGTAGCAATAATTGTTTTCAAAAGAACAATTTCATTTAAAAATGTTGTTTTTTTACTTTCCGGAGACAGTGTTTGTTTCCTAGTATATTTTTGAATCTAATTACCAAAGGCGGTATTTCCAAACGGATACCATGAACCTTCTAAAAAAGTACTAATTTCTGAAAAATCAGGAAACACATCTGTGATATTTCTAGTACTGCGGATGATCATGGATGACGGTAATCACTTAACGTCAGGTGACACACCAACCCATCCTCATCAGTAGTTCCTATAGTTTGGTATCAAGAGTTACCAGTTGTACCCACAAACGAATATAGTAGTAGGTAGTAGTTTTTATGGTAGCGGCACGCTGTGATCGATTTGACACATTATAATAGTTAACGGTCAATGTAATGTCAGAAATATTTTATTGTATTTATACAAAAAATGCCACATATAAGAAAAACTTTTGGCATACGTGAATAGCTCATTGAAAGGATTTAATAAAACGAAAATAAAAAAATGTTTACTTACTTATTACACTAGGTGGTAGAGTTTCGCAGCGACTCGCCCGGATTGGTACCACCGCCTTACCTATTCCTGTCGCCATAACGTCATGACGTGTTCCGGTTTGGAGGGTAAGGTAGCCGGTAAACTTACTTTTGCTCGAGGCCTAACATCTTGACCTCAGGTCGGCAACGCACCATTACCTTCTTTGGTGTCTCTAGGCGGCGTCAATTTCTTACCATCAGGAAATCCGTCTGCTTGTTTGCCTTCCTATAACATAAAAAAAACTTAGTTTTTAAAAATGTGAAATCGACCATCATAGCCTGCCGCTACTATACTTAATTCTTATAAATACATCATTCTCGCACATTTTTTATTAACGTTATTTTTTATTATCTCCTCCAACAGGTGTAATAGTAGTCGTAAAAATGGAAGGACCAGCGTATCTATGCAAAACGGATGAAGTGGGTGAAATCTGTGTATTATCCGGTGCCACCGGGTCAGGATATTGGGGACTACCTGGCCTCACCAATACCGTATTCCGAGTACAACCGTTAGACTCTGATGGGGAACCGATTGGGGAAGAGCATTACGTGAGGAGTGGATTACTGGGATTCCTTGGGCCTGGAGGTACGTTAGAGTTATGAATTAATATCATTTTTTTATATTGGTTTCTAAAGGGAGGAAACTATCAATTCATCAGTGTGCTTTTTTAGATTTATTAGGACGGTTCTTTTTTTAATTTATTTGTTTAGAAAAAAGTTTATAATTCTGAGGTGGTCCTGTACAAATTTGGTCATGACTCGCCAACTGGTTTTCGACTTATATATAACAAAACATGTTTTTGTGTACTTTGATGTCGTGTTGGCAACACACGCAGTCGAGCGGGCTATACTTTTATAAAGTTAATAATAACTAAAATGCGTATTTCAATAACTATTTGCCTAAAGTTTTACATAAACTAAACATTTTATACAGTTCTTTTAACTAGTACGAAGGGTAGTAGAAACATAAACAAAGTACGCGTACCAACGTACTAAAGCAAAGTATACGTTTTCATATATTTCAATTTTATGTATAACCTTATAAATACTCTTGAACTAGATGCCTTTGTAACAGTTTTTTTGAATAAATTATTATTTTATCATAACTGTTTCTCAGGGACACACTTTGACACAATACACAAAGCGTTATCATAAGTAAATTTCACTCTCTTTCGGGAGTTGCAAAAAGGGAGACGTTTCGATTTGTTGGCCTTTTTGCTGCACTTAAATTATGTGAAACATGCGTTTACTTTGTATCCGCATATTCTTTTATTATGTTATTATAATACTCGTATAGTAGTACTATTTAAATTATGCGCTTCGGCTATATTCGTCAAGCTTCGGAAATCCGAATGTATTTTAAAGATATCTGTATATAGAGTTGTTATTACATAATTAATCATTTCGCTTAAATTTAGGTTAGGAATAAAAGTATAAAGTGTAAAAAGAGTAAAAAGTGTAAAGCAGAAGCCCATAATTTAAAAAGTAGTACTATTCTTTGATATGACATTAATAACCAATCAGACGACCTGCTTACAAACAATCGTCGTCTATGCACATCAAAGATATAATCTGTGTGTCACTAGCAATACAATAAACTTTGCTTTGAATATACTTAATTAAAATGATTATAAACCTTCAGGCTTGAGGAAGTAATTGTATTTATTTCCTAATATTTAAATTTAAATTGGAAAACGAATTTACTATTATGAAAACGACCTGATCTACAATTCGCCTAAAAATTACCTATAAAATAATGTTAATATTAATTAGATATTAATAACTTATTTAAAAGGTTTATTATAACATTTTAGGCTTTAGGAAGTAATTGTAATTAACTCCTTACATTTAAATATAGATTGGACCTTGTTTCACAAAAATGATCCAACCTACAACTTACCTAAAATTTGCTTTTTGTACTAAAGTGGTCAAAAAGATCTATGCTCTATTCGCATAAAACTTTGGCAATAAAATGTAAACAGAATTCTTGAAATAGTGCTCTGACTTTATGCATGAAGAGGTTTATTTTATATTCGATTTATTATCTCAATTTTTTTTCATGTTTTGGTTCCTTATTGCATAACCCCTTTGCCTGTTTGCCAGACAGCTCGAGACAGGCGATTAAGGGTTAAATTTAATTAGGTCATTATCAACAAGATAAGGTGATAGAGTGATGCATTGGCTTACCTATTACTGCCACTATAGTGACTGTCCCGGTCCTGAGGAAAGGGTAGGCGGTAGACTTTGCCCAATAAGCTACATCTACATCTCGGTCATAGGACAGCGACGCACCTATATCATTTATGGTATCTACAGCCTACAGTCGTCTCTTACCATCAGGGGAGCCGTAAACTTGTTCGCTGACCTATGTAGTAGATCCAAATAATTGAAAAATATATAACTTTTCAGTTTTGATATTACCTGCAGTCCTTATTGTGTTCAAATACATTTTCCTTTGAAAAAGTGTTGTAATACGTTTTAAATGACTCTTTATTATTGTGCATCGTCCAGGTCTCGTGTTCGTTTGCGGATCACGCGATGGTCTAATGACAGTAACTGGTCGGAAACACAATATGGACGATATAATAGCGACCGTGTTGGCGGTAGAGCCTATGAAATTCATATACAGAGGCCGCATTGCAGTGTTCTCTGTGAGGGTGCTTAGGGATGAACGGATATGTATTGTTGCCGAGCAACGCCCGGATTGCGGTGAAGAAGAGGTAAGGTTTATAATTGTGTCGTTAAATTTCAATTGTGGCCATCACCGTGTGTTTTCTATTTTTAGATTTTCTACTATTATTGTACTCACTTAAAATATGAAATCGTATATGTAATCTAGTACGATAATATATATTATCGTATCCAATACCATTTAAAATAGTTATTCGTACTAGTAGAATTTGCGTTCTTTGAGTTTTGAGTTTTCATGGAGGTGGTTATATTTGAAATTTAGCTGCTTAATTGATTTTATGTTATTTCTTCACATATTTGATAGTTGACATTAATCTGTTATGAGATATATTTTCATTAAATCAAAAATTAAAATGAGGGATTAATATACTAATCAACTAATGTTGAACAGCATCGTTCATACTACAAAGAAATTAAATATTTGTCAAACATTTTTAAACACCTAATTTTTTTTTTATGTTATCTATTGAATATCAATTTTAGACAGTGTATAGTTAACGATACACTATCTAAAATTATTTGAATCTGTTTAAACAGGCCCTTTTTGTAGTAAGGCTGTATAAGTTTTATGAAAATACTAATTTGTAATTGTAGGATGATTGTTAACGTTAAATGTTTTTTTTAATAATTGTATGTTGTTTGTCTTATGAGATATAATTGTGAAATTAATTTTTTGCAGTCATTCCAATGGATGTCTCGTGTATTACAAGCTGTGGATTCCATTCATCAAGTTGGGATATATTGTTTGGCTTTGGTTCAGCCGAACTATCTCCCTAAAACTCCGTTGGGCGGGATCCACCTTAGTGAATGCAAGAGACGATTCCTCGAAGGGACATTACATCCCGCGAATGTCCTAATGTGCCCTCACACTTGTGTCACTAATTTGCCGAAACCAAGGGAAATTCATTCAGGTACGACTAGTTTTATTGTATTAGGGCAATATTTTGTAAGCTATTGGTTCTTTTTTTGTTAAAAACATCAACCTCAATTAACTTAAATTCCTTAAATATGTCTTGAATCGTGCGGTCGTTTTAAGGTTGTTTCATAAAACTGACTTTTTTGCAATTAGTAGTCTTCAAAACCATGAAACCATTGTTTTACGGACTACCTTACCTTTCTATCTCGAGCAAATCCTACACTTGTCGGCGTAAAAACATGTTACATCCTAGTATTGAACAAAAATAATTATTGTCATGCACGTCTATTCTTTAATTGCGTAAAACGATTACAATGTATATTCAAAATTTCAGACTAATTCGCAATTGCATTAAATTGATTTGTTTATTTAAACAAAAACTTTATGTGTTTTTTTTATATTGTGTATATAATTGCATTAAATTATTTGAATGCTTAAACAGATATGAATTATGTATAATTGCATTAAATTAGTTTGCATACATAAACAGTGAGCTGTACTTGAGTTGAACATTCTGTATCAACATATGGTAATGTTTGGCTTGTAGTCATCTCTGTATATTTAGTCGCTTACCTTACCCTGACTCCATTTGTACTTTTTTTCCAATTCAGTGATAACATAATTTCAGATGTTGGCCCCGCTTCCGTTATTGTGGGTAACCTCGTCCAAGGCAATCGTCTGGCTTCAGCTCAAGGTCGAGATATGGGCTATTCGGACGATTCTGATGCAGCGCGAAAGGTAAGTCTTAACGAGTACTTACTTAACCTTAAATTTACTCATCTTGTACCTTTCTAACGGTAATTTTTCTTTTTCAGTATCAATTCATATCACAAATCCTACGGTGGCGTGCCCAGAGCACTTCCGACCATGTGATATTTACATTGCTCAATTCTAAAGGCGCTGTCGCCAAAGTTCTCACTTGTGCAGAACTACATAAAAAGGCTGAAAGAATTGGAAATTTGTTGTTAGAAAAGGGCAGAGTTAATACGGGAGACCACGTAGCACTTATATTCCCCCCAGGTCTAGATCTCATTTGTGCATTCTATGGATGTTTATACGTTGGTGCGGTTCCAGTGACTATACGCCCACCACATCCTCAAAATCTCCACACAACTTTGCCTACAGTCAGAATGATAGTTGACGTGAGCAAAGCGACATTGGTCCTATCTAACCAATCTGTCATAAAACTACTCCGATCTAAAGAAGCCAGTAACGTTCTCGACAGCAAGGCATGGCCAATCACTCTAGACACTGATGACATGCCCAAGAAGAAACTTCCAATTTTATATAGAGCTCCAACTGCCGAAATGCTCGCGTATTTAGATTTCAGCGTATCGACTACTGGTATGCTAGCAGGAATAAAGATGTCCCATGCTGCGGTCACCTCTTTATGCAGATCGATGAAGATAGCATGCGAATTATACCCATCCCGACACATAGCCTTATGTCTTGACCCGTACTGTGGACTTGGCTTTGCTCTATGGTGCCTCAGTAGCATTTATTCAGGACATCATTCAATTCTGATCCCACCTTCGGAAGTAGAAATCAATCCTGCACTCTGGCTTAGCGCCGTATCTCAATATAAAGTCCGAGATACATTTTGTTCCTATGGCGTAATGGAGCTGTGCACAAAAGGTTTAGGCAGCTCAGTCAATCAGCTCAAGGCTAAGGGCATAAATTTGGCTTGCGTAAGGACATGTGTCGTTGTTGCTGAAGAAAGACCCAGGATTAATTTGACCAATTCATTCTCTAAATTATTTTCTGCTCTGGGTTTGAGCCCGCGCGCAGTATCTACATCATTTGGCTGTCGAGTTAATATAGCTATTTGTCTACAAGGCGCATCTAGTCCTGAACCATCTACAGTCTATGTAGATCTTCGCGCTTTACGCAATGACAGAGTCTCATTAGTGGAACGCGGCAGTCCTCATTCCCTTTGCCTTATGGAATCCGGGAAACTACTACCCGGTATGAAAGTGATCACAGCCAACCCTGAAACAAAAGGCCAGTGTGGAGATTCGCATTTAGGAGAAATTTGGGTCCAATCACCTCACAACGCTAGTGGTTATTTCACGATATACGGCGACGAGAGTGATTATGCTGATCATTTTAGTGCTCAACTAGTTACGGGTAATACGGGGGAGGTTTACGCGAGGACTGGTTACTTGGGATTTTTGAGGAGGACGGAAATAAGTGCGACGAGTAGTGTGGGTGATGATACCTCGCTGCTAGCGCGTGACAGTGATACGGAATCACTCGCGTCCGCTTGTGGAAGTGTTAGCGCTTTGGGATCTGATGCACATGATACACATGACGCTGTGTTCGTCGTTGGAGCACTCGACGAGACGATAATGTTACGAGGGATGAGATACCATCCTATCGATATAGAGAACTCTGTTATGAGGTGTCACAAGAAGATCGCTGAATGGTATGTATCGATTTTTTTATTTTAAATTATTAACGCGGCCTTTCCCTTACCATTACCAGGTTTTCCCTCAGTGTTACCCGCTCACAAACTTCACCTGAAGCTGAGGTACATTGTATTGAAAGTGCAATCCAATTTTTAAGTTGTTTTTAATTTGAATCTAGAATATCTCCGTTCGTAATTGTCGTAAGTTGTAGTAAGTTGTAATGTAGCTTAAATTTTAACTTAGGCGTTTTGAATAATATATTATTTGTTCTGTAGTATCTTCTATTTGATTTGGCCGTTATTTATCCATTTTCAATATCGACTTAAGATTTTAGATGTTAAACGCCAAATTTTCTTTCAAATCCAAGTAATACTTTTGAAGATCAGCGCATTCAAACAAAATTAGTAACGAAACGACCAAAAATACTATTTAACTATACTTCCTGACGATTGTTACATTTTTTGACAACTGTATATTTACCAGTTTGTATTTTTGTCTATTCCAAGGAACAAGTCAAGTGTCTGAGAAGCAAATCTGCTTCGCTTAATATGTTTAACTCGTCTAAATACCAAGTCTAAAGCTCTCCATGTAACTGAGAGATTTTAAGATTAATAAAGCTAGGTAATCGCAGGGTAGATTTTATAAAAAATACAAAGTGCAAGGGAGCAAAATGGTTTTTAACAATTTACTGCTGTACTGATCAAACTTCGTCTACACAACTTCGTCTCTAATTTGTACAAAACGTTAATATTTTTTTTTTGTTTCAGCGCTGTCTTTACGTGGACGAATTTATTAGTTGTAGTGGTAGAACTAGATGGCAATGACAGTGAAGCTCTCAACTTGGTGCCCCTTGTCACTAACACAGTTCTTGAAGAGCACCATTTGATCGTCGGTGTGGTGGTGGTAGTTGATCCCGGCGTGGTGCCCATCAACTCTCGTGGTGAGAAACAACGTATGCATCTACGGGACGGCTTCCTCTCTGATCAAATAGACGCTATTTATATTGCGTATAACATGTAATGGATTAAACATCTATTGTGGAATATTTAAACCGCGTTTACACAGACGATGCATCGCATGCCATTTTTTGTCTCTTTCCTTCATGTTAGGCTACAGAGACAATATCAGATTTTTTGTCTTATTCTTTGATACGTAATTTGAAAGAGACGAAAAATCGGATTCGACTCCTCGCATTCGTAAACGCGCAGTGACAGTACCGATGTTTTATAGGTTACTATATAAGACCCCATCAAGTTACTCCCATCGTTTATTATAAGTTTTTTTTTATCTGACCATGATGACGGATGATTTATGACGAAATTTGGTGCTGTTGATTTTTATTGTGACATTTGATTAACTATTTATTAGTTATCGTATTTTAACGATAATGAGGTATATGTTATTGAGTTTTTTTAAAGTCTTACACCATCATCTAAGCAAAGCTTTATCACATAAACGTTAAGGTCCTTGGATGGCTCAATTGTTAATCTTGTAGGATAAGTAAGAAACGAGTGGTTTTAGCGCTAAATACTAATTCACCAGAAGATAGAACACGCTTTTTTGTGGATTTTGTTTCTTAGATGAATCCGTAAAGTATTTAAATTGGACGCTAAATTTTAATTCTTTGATATCACAATATACATGTTTATAAAATTGTTATACGTAACTTAATTCGTAAATAACGAAAATTCGTAAATAACTTTCACAAATCTATTTGTAAAGGCTCTGTAAAGAACCATAATAAAAAAGCTTTTCTATTTACATGCAATTTTTGATGCATTTTAAAATTATAAGATCTTTAAATCTGTTTATAAATGCTAATATAGACAGTGCCTCCAAAACCTTTCTATCGGAAACTAGTTGCTAAGTTTCCGCGATGTTGACTGCCAGAACTAGACTGATAGGCAGAGTAATTTACATTGTCTAACTTTAGGGACAGTTTTGCGTCATAATACATATGCTTTGAATAAGTTTCAACTGTTTAGGTGATTGGTATCAGTTAAAAGATATAGCTTCAACAATTTTGTATTACACAATATCGTTGTGATTAAGGAGAAACAATTATAGTGTTAGCGTAGATTATGATATGTATTGTATTACTTTTGGTAATGTACTTGACGTTAGTGATCATTGGTTAGGAGATGTTGCATTTAATGTGTTAGATTTGTTTTTGTTTCTGTGACAATAATTCAGGTCGAAATTTTCGGGATTACACAATTCTTTTAGTGAAAATTTAGTGATGTTTAAACGTAGCAAGTAGATCAGTGAGCTTGTTGATAATTAATGTATTTTGGCATTCCGATTGCCTATACCAGTATAAATATGAACTTGTACTGTTATTGTATTTAAAAACATTATCATAATTGTAAGGCATAATAAATAGTAAATTGTACACATTTGAGCTATCAATCAAGTTTGTGTATATTGATATAGGCCCATATGTATCCACTATCCCCAAATACCCATGTTGTTAAAGACAATTTTCAATAATCTCGGTTTAAAATATTAGTGTTATATAAGATTAGGACACTGATTAAAGGCCGCTATCAATCTTAGCATAAAGTGAGTATGTCAACTAAGACCAGTAATAAGATAGTAGTTTAGTATTTGAATATAAATTGTATGTGTAAAAATAACCTTGTATTACTTATTGGAAAACTCAACTCTTGACTGCTTTATCTGCTATGGTTTATTTATGCATACATGTCTTTTGAATTCATTAAAATTTAATCATATTTCAGAAATTTCTAATGCTAGTTGTAGAATGCAAAACTGTACTTCCATAGAAAGTACTAGATGTCGTTTTGGTTGTCAAAAGAAAACAAACATTTTTAATAATTTTGTTTTGGCATATCAATTTGTTGGTTTTTAACTTTAAAATTAAAAAAAAATATGTATATTTGTTTTTCTATTGATATATGAAAGAAAAATGGCATATTTTAAGCATTTTTCTCGCAGGGATTATTAAAATTATTACGGATTATTTAGGCAGCGAAAATTTTCAGAAAACAAAAATTTGGTTGTAATGAAACTTTTACAAATTAACTATTAAATTGTTTATAAATGATTTTTTTGCCGAGTGACCACTACTTTTTACAAGTACAACTTGTATAATGAGAGATTAAAATTCCATCTAGTACGACTTTTGGAAGTAACTAAATTTCGTTGTTATGTCAGCGCGTTGCTGATTGTTTGCATTTTATACCTATATATGAATACTGTACAAATTTGTCGGAACTATTTTGTAAGTTGCATAGGTAAGCTGCTCAGAGTAGTCTTTGTCTGAAATTCGTTTAAACAGACGCGCAAGCGCAGCACGCATTGAGTGGTCGATGTGAGCTTGAAATCGTGAGCCCGGAACGACGAAAGTACGAAAGTTTTAGCGGACGCATTTGAAACTATATTCAATATATGATCCAACACTGGGGCCAGTTCCGTACTCTGGCATTAGATTTTATGAAAATTCGTATTTTTTATTTGCTAAAAAATTTAAAAACTAGCTTCTTTAGCCCTTAATGAATGTAAATCTATTCAGGCTCAGAATGTTGAGTTTGCATACGTACATATTTATTACAAATAGCCAAATTTAAGGTAAGCTACATGAAAGTGTAAGCCATAAAGATAAATCGTTTAATTACTCTACAAATTAAGTATGTAAGTACTCCCGTGCTGTAGGTTTAGGTACATTGGCGGTGATTCTGCTGTTCACAAACTAAACTTATTTTAGATGCCTACTGTCTTTTTTAAATGAAAGAAAAACAAACGAGATGAAACACTTTAGACATGTCAGATTAGTCCGGACATGTCAAATCGTGATGTTTTTTGGTCAACTTTTTCCGAGTAATAGATTAAACGTCCGTAGGAATGACGTTTACGGACTAATTTGACAGTACTAAAAGTGTTTTGTCTCTTTCTATTGCTCTCATGGAGAGAAGATAGCGACAATTTAAAATTAGTTTGGTGAGTACGCAACAAAATTGCCACCATTATCGAACAAATGTGACACTTGCGACATGGAGTAGGAGAAATTGTTTAGTCATTATATGCATAGAATGTAATGTTGAACATTTTTAGTATTTTTCCATTCCAATATATAATTGTTTTATCAATATGACAAAAATATTGAATATTTTCTTCATTTACACACACGAAATTATATTATTTACTCATATTTCATTCTATATTTTGTAATTATTTATTTTAAAATGTAAATATGATTTGTTATTTAATTTTACTTTTGATAATTTTTCTTATGTTGTGTTAATTTACAAAAGCAATGTTATAATATGAATTGATTTATATCTACTCATTTGCGGTTTATTAATTCCTTTGTTTATTTTAAAGCAAGTTGTATTTCGAAGTGTAGTCATAATATAAGCATATAAGTAGATAAACAACTACGGTTAAAGAACAATGTCTTATTTTTAGTCTTTCTAATTAATAATGAGTGCGAGGTCCTACAGCTTGTATATATTATATCCTAGATCAAAAACACATGTGATTCCATTTTTTCTAACAAAATTGCACAAAAAATTGAAATTTTCTATAATTAATTACGACTTTTGTATCCGAAACACGAGCATTTTTATATTTAATTTTCAATGAGTATACATTAACGCACAAAGATTAGTAAGTTTTGGCTGCAGTTTGGGATCAATCCTTTTGAAACACTGTCTTCAATTGAAAAATTCAATTTAATTGTATCTGTTAGGACTTTGTTACTGCTTTTACAATGTGATTTTCTGATAAATGAATAAATAAATGTGCATATTGTCTTTAATTATTTCTTATTTATACCAAACCCATAGACCATGCACATGGTTTGTTGCGAGACTTAAGATTAGTAAGGTAACATTAACTTTCAACGCACCATAACATTTGTGTTGCGACGTTTTTAATATCGAGTCTTACATTGTTTAAATCTGAATATAATCACTCTAACTTCTAAGCAATGGCCGTCTTATTAAATATTGAGGTTTAATCTGGTATTAGTGTTTACTACATTGATATTCGCCCGGAGTGGTCCCACCGCCTTACTTATTGCTGCCGCCATAACGTCAGCGCTTGCCGTTGACGTTCCACTTCGGAGGATAAGATAGCCGCTAAACCAACTTTTGCTCGAGGTCTAACATTCCGGCCTCAGTTACGCGACGCACCATTGCCACATTTTGTGTCTCTATGCGGCGTGAATTTTTTACCATCAGGGAACCCGTCTGCTTGTTTGCCTTCCGTTATCATAAACAAAAGCGATAGAGACATGATATCAGCTTAGCTTTATTCTCACTGATGATTATTCTTTGTTTTTCTTTCTTGTTGGTCCGGGTCCTCAGTAGAACACACCATCTTGACGGTCACCATTTTAGTGGTAACAAAATAAATATGTAGGTATACGCTTCGAGAATATGCACGTATCGAGGATGCAGATAGAGGCGCAACCAAGGCTTGGAACCGGTACTAAAATACCGGTATTTTACCCATATTTAGCGATTCTTTCCATTTCGATACGTGGATACCGGTTTCAAAGTGGATACCGGTACTCCCTAGTCCTATACCAGTATCATCAAGATACCGGTACCTAGTATTAATACTGGTATAAAAGGCGATATCTAATTAAGGTACCAGTTAAGTACAAGTGCGACGTTGCCAATTTTCGTTTTTATCTATCAGTGTAAGACGTGCGGAGCGACAGTTGAATTTTCGTATTCGAAGTATTATTTTGTGTATCGACATTTTAACCGACTTTGGAAAAAGTTGATTATGTTTTCATTTATTTTCAGTCAATGTGAAATTTTTGGATTGACATGTTACCTATTTTCCAATGCCGTTTTCGTACCTGTTTTCAAATTCCAATGTAGTTCGTTCTTAACCGTCATTATTAGGCTAAGTGAACTATGCTAGGTTAGTAGTGGGTTTGAACTATATTAAGACCAAGTCGATTGATCTCGAAACCTAACCCCTGGCCATGATGTGAACACTCCCAAGATACTAATGAAAGACCATTGGTCTGTCCTGAACTTTATTGACTGGTGTCTAGTGTACACTGAGCCTAATAATCAGGGTTAAGAACGAACTACATGGCATTGGTATACAGGTAACATGTCGATCCAAAAATTTAAGATTGACTGAAAAACTTTTATCCGAAGGCCGTTACAAATGTTGATACATAAAATAAAACTTCGAATACGAAAATTCAACTTAGCAGGTTGCGGCTTCGAACGTCTTACACTGATAGACAAAAACGAAAATTGGCAACGTCGCACTTGTACTTGACGGGTACCTTAATTAGATATCGGTTTTTATACCGGTATTAACACGGGTACTCACTAGGTACCGGTATAGGTCTAGTACCGGTACTAACAGTACCGGTAACACCTCCGATACCGATACCGGTACTCAAAAATACCGGTATTTCAAGCCCTGGGTGCGACCGGGACACCCACGACCCTACGAAGCCTATCGTCAACAGGGCACATATAAAATACCAGGCAACGTTGTTTTTGTTAGAAACTTTAAAAAAAAACACATTTTATTTTTGTTGCTCTTTACGGGAATCGAACCAGAATATTAAATATTAATTTGATTTTAAACATTAGTATTATAACAGCACCCACTGAAGGAGCTCAAAGTAAAATAGAAGAAGATGATTTTATTAAATCAGAAGAGTTGTCGTTAAACACGCACATCATAGTCAGGGTAATAATATTACACGGGTATTTTATTGACAGTCTTAAGATATCGCCCGCGGTAGTTATGCCGTGTGTACCAGTGCGTATCCCCCGTCTCGCATCTCACAGACCATCGGGAGGGTCGACTTTACAGCGGTCAAGCTATAGCAAAGTAAAGGCTAGAGCACTGGGCTAGATACAGCGGTCAAGCTATAGCAAAGTAAAGGCAAAGTAGAAATAGGAATATTTGTAGTCTTTGATAAAGACTTATTTTACATCTGACAAATTCAGGAGTATGTCATTCTAATGTCAATTAGGTATTTTTAGGATATTTTGACAAATTGCAGATGTTATAGGAATGTGAATGTTAATAAACAATCGATTTCAGGTTTAGAAATGTATTGGTTTTTGCATTAGAAATAATTAATTAATTTAATTTTTATATTTTCAAGTTTTAATAGAATTAATCTCAAACCATTGTCCTATACTCACACAGATGATATGATCTTTTAGTGCTATTTTCTTCAGCTCCAGCAGTTTGTTTTCCGAGACTGGCGCCATATCAACTTCTGTTCAACCAGGAACCAAATTCTGTCAAAACTTTTACAAGATCTCGTTCAACACTCATTGCCCAAGGGTTTCTACTTGTTTAATGGAATAATTTGATATTTTGTTTTATTTTGAGACCTCTTTCATTTTATGTATTTACATGTTGATTATTATAACACTTGTCATTCCTATGTGTGTTACAAAATAATAAATCTATGACAATAATAAATTTTTGGATATTTTTTATTTCAATATAACAATCTGTTTACGATTGCCGGATTGATGAAGACTTGAAGAGAAACTGCATTTAGTAGAAACTTGAAACTTATATTTCATTTCTTGAGGAGCACCGTTGCTTGCTTTGATTTTGGATGTGACTTGTGTATAAAAAATGCACCTTTTAAACAAAGTCAATGCTTGTATCTATATAATTTAAATGATTAGCCAAATAAAATTCCAATAAATTTAACCAATCACATTCCTTCCTACTCGACCGTTATTAGATTATATAGATAGATAGAAAATAGAATATATATTTATTTTATGTGGATCTGACAAAGATCCCTGTGAAGAGTATATATTATACATCTAAAAACTACCATCGCTTCGGAACGCGGCTTTTCACTGAGAAGATCTGCTGAAAGAAACTCAGAGGGCTTTTCTGTTTCGTTATACATCTAATTAAAAATATAATTTGTAGAGAATGGTATGAGAACCAATTAATCCCAAGCATTTCTGTCTTCTAAATATTCTGAAATCTTATAATAACACTTACCAGATAGCTCAAATTTGATATAAATTAAATTTATTAAATGGTAGGTCTTTAATAGGCTCGTGAAGTTTATTGTGAAAACGTATACATTGATCCTTTAAAGAATAACTAATTCTTAGGAGACGAGACATATGCATAGCAAGATTGTTTTTCTTCCTCGAATTTACAGAATGTGTATTACAGTTTTTCTAAAATAAATTTATATTTTTATGGACTTATATCAGGTTTTCAAAAATATATTAAGAAGTTACCATTAGAAAATTGGCGCCAAAACATCCACATAACTGAGTTTTCCCGTATGAGGAATCAAGGCTCTATTAAAATTAAACTATATTGAATGTATAATTAATTAATAAATATCCCTTTTTTTTACTTGTGGAAAATCCCCCCGGATACCCACCGCTCTCGGGGGAGAGCAGCGGGTTATATCGGACTCGAACCGACTAAAAACCACACGATGACCTTCCTGCCGCCCGGCAAGGAGTGAGATGGGGTCGCGTTGGCATTCATCATCTCGCTCCGCGGCTACGGCCCGGTCCTCACCGGGCCTCCTCCCGCTCTGAAAGAGGAGCGACTCCGGCCATTGGAGTCGCCCCCCAGGCGTGCGAGGCCATGCTGGCCAGAGGAAGTCCCCCGACTCCCCCCGGCAGCCTCGCATCGGAAGCACTCTGAAGGCGGATGAACCGCCTTCTCGCACCCCCGGTCCGCCTGCGCCGGAGCGGGCCCGTATTGGGATCGTCCTCCCGGGCCCGCTCCGCGGTCTCCTTTTGAGTCATTACGTCTTCGCAAAAGGAGACCACCGCCTGCCAGGACCTGTCACTACCGAGCATGGTGTTGACCATGCTCGGCAGCGAGAGGTCCTCTCCTACGATCGCTGACAGAATACGCCGCTGTTGCTCGAAGGCAACGCACTCTCCCAGCGTGTGGGACGCCGTATCCTCTGGCGCCCCGCACTCGTGGCAGGCGGGGGTCGCCTCCCGTCTCGCGATTTTGTGCAGATACTTTCCGAAGCAT
>NJDD01001035.1:13733-25787 GCA_002245505.1 Calephelis nemesis
TTGTAAAGAGAGTTAGCGCGACAAACTCGTGCGTGTTTTAAGGCAGTACTGCCTCCTAATGAACACGGAAAAGGAAATACGCGTCCGGATGTTCATAGACCATGAGTTGGTACTTCGCCCCGGCTCGATGACCTTCGAGTGGTGGGCGCGTGCACTAGTCCGACCGTTTGTACGTGTGTATGTCTACAACGTGACGAACGCTATTGAGTTCCTAAACAACGGCCTGAGTTCCTATTATATTAACACACTATATACATAGACATATACATACACATACCATAACGTGAAATTAATATTTTTAAGAAGAAGATAGAGAAACTAAAAGGAGATCGCGAAGCAAACTTGTTAATTGACCGAACGAGCGAGCAAACGAAGTGTCTCTTAATCGAGTTGGGGCAAAAATACATTTTTGTTTCTATTTTTGTATTTTCCGCTATAACGAACTGTTGATCCGATTTAGTTGAAATTTAAAATACACATAGAAAATATTAGTGCAATTTAACAATTCGTTGGGCATAAAAATCGGTTCAGTGGTTTTTGAGATATTGATAAAACGTAAACATAGTCGCGAGGTCCATGTTCGCGGCGAACAACGAATATAATAATACATAATATATGGTGTTCGCATATTATGTATTATTATACATAATCGCCTCTGTAGTTTAGCGGTCCGGGTGTTGGACTTGACTGCATGAGGTCCCGGGTTCGAATCCCGGGTCGGCCAACAAAAAGAAAATTGAATTTTTCCAATTTTCTAATAAAAAAAATGTTGGTCGAGATTGGAAATGTGCCCGGTTGGCGATAGGCTTGCCACCTATCACATTGTGGGACTTAGTGTCTTCTGCTAGTTGTGGGTGCCCTGGTTGTGCCTCTGCCTACCTCTTCAGGGATATGGGCGTGAAGATACTAATATGGTGTTTGTTTTAGTTATATTTGCGAAAACTGTATCAAAAATTACTAAAGAAGTTAAGGTTGCTGACAGTACATCAACAAAAATTTCAACTCCAGGAAAACATCGTCCTAGAGAAAAAAGAGTTAAGCTGGATGGTTTTGAGCTTTGTGCATTACGTCATAAAATTCACGAATTTTATGTTGTGAAAAAGGAGCTGCTAACTCTTACTAAATTGTTGCAGGAAATGAAAAATGAAATAGATTTCAAGGGTAGTCGTACTATTTTGTGGAGAACTCTGCCGGTCTTCCAACATTTGTTACAAAGAAACCAGAAAGAGTCCCGGACGGCTGGACCACCAAGTTTGATTATCTCAACTGTAACCATATCTAATCACGCAGCCTTACCATATTTCATATTTCTAATCGTCCATTCAACTTTTTCCATCATAATACCGTCAGGTGCCTTCGCTATTTCCGGGTCATTTGAGTACTTGGACCCAGCGGCAGCAACATGGTCATATTCATACATATCTCCATAAAATTCACTCCACTGATTTGATACGTATTGCGTGCTTGCAAAAATATCATCACTCTTGGCCTTAATTCTATTCACTCTGGAGGCAGACGAACAACTCCGAGACTTCTTCACCTCCCTCCAAAAGAGTTTGGTGTTTATCTCGAAGTTGTTAGCCAACCTCACTTCTAGTTTCATACCTTCCCTTTCGCGCTTCTCTTTCACTAACCGTCTTATTAATAAACATGGACTAACAAAGGTGTAAAAATAAGTTTATATTATAGTCTGTATCGCACTGTAATAAAGACTATGAGACCGGGATGAACCTTGGAGTACTTTACTCTGCGTTTATTAATAAGACAGTAAGTGTTTGGTTATATTCTTGCAACAGCAGCACATTTCATCTTTCATACTGTCATTCGACTGCAAACAAGATAGGTACATAGTCTATCCAAGCTTTCTTCTTTCTTTTAACAGAGGCTTTTAACTCCTCATCCCACCATGCTTCACCATTCATAGTAAAGTAAATAATGTTGTTTAAAGTGACTCTAAAGATAAAGTTCCTAACTACCGGCCTATATCAATGTTATCTGTCTTTGCTAAACTATTTGAACTATTGATAAACTCATACTCATAGCATTGTCTTAGTAAATTCTTAACCAGTTATTAGTTTTGATTTACGAAATTACGATCAAGTTGTAGTAATTAAGTAACTTATGTCAAACACTGTCTATAAATAGGACTCAGTGGCACTTAAGGGTCCATGTACGCTAAAATACGTCAACAGTATAATGTTTTTTTCATACAAAGCAATCATCGATTTTGGTGACAAAAATAGACAAGATTAACATCAATATGCTTTATAAGACTAGTGTTTCCAAAACACGATTCATTTCACTTTGCTTGATAGAAAAAGAATCAAAAACTTAACCCATTTTTGAAAGCAAAACCCAACTGTCTACTTCAATCATGAAAATATCGACACCAGATTTAACATAAACATAGATAAGTATGGTCGCCTCTGTGGTCTAGCGGTCCGGGTGTTGGACTTGACTGCATGAGGTCTCGGGTTCGAATCCCTGGTCGGCCAACAAAAAGGAAAATTCGATTTTTCTCATTTTCTAATAAAAAAAAGTGTTGGTCGGGATTGGATATGTGCCCGGTTGGCGATAGGCTTGCGACCTATCACATTATGGGACTTAGTGTCTTCGGCTAGTCGTGGGAGCCCTGGTTGTGCCTCTGCCTACCTCTTCGGGGATATGGGCGTGAAGATACTTTTTTTTTCTTATAGATATGTACTATACCTAAAAGACAAGTGTTTCAGTTTTTATACTTTTTTTCAAATTACTTTTATATTGTCAAAAATATGTGAATACTGTGATATGTCGCTTAAGACATTTACTTTAGAGCGCAATATTTCATAGCAATCATGGAACGGGGGAGTGCGGCGATTGGCTCTTCTGGCTGACTAAACATGGGGCCTTAATTGAAATGGATAACTTCACAGTTAACAGATATATTAACGAAGTTGTTAAGAATTACTTATAAATCTAATTATGATAAGTCTTTATCAGATGTTCCTTAAGGATCGCATTTGGGACCAACATTTTTTAACTTTTAGATTAACGGTGTAACTTCTTTGTTCTTAGTTGCTTGCGTTTTTCTAATTCATACTTTTTTGATGGTGATTTAGCAGAAACGGTGTTTTGAAGTTCTGAAGATGATTTCCATTTACAAGAAGATCTCAATAGACTTTCAGAATGGTGTAGTAATAATAGCATTACTCTTAATTTGTCAAAATTCAAAATACATTAAGTTTACTGGTAAAACTAGCGTCATTTCTTTCCGATACACTATTAATAGTATTGTCCTATATGAAATGGATTCTATTAAGAATTTTGATTAAGTTTTAGGCAATAAATTGAAATGTATTCCATACTTATAAAATGTAACCAGTAAAGCGAACAAAAATTATTTTTTATAATAATTTATTGTAAGTAACAGAAGAAACTTCTTAGTTACAGTTTTGTTAAAAGCAAATTATAGTCCTGTAGTGTAGATTGGCGTCCACGTTTTTCCAATCGTTTAAAGAATCATTTAAAAAATACGAAAAACATTTTGATGCATAAAAGGACCACAAATGTGGTGCGTAAAAGGAATTACAGTATTTGAACAGCGGTATGCGAAATTAAGAAAATAAAATCTGTATCAACAGACTTGCGGTTGACTATATGTCATCAGGTACAGGTTCTATGCGGAAAATAAAGGAACGCGACTGACCTGTCTTCTTTTAACTTCTTTCTTCACTATTTTATTGCACAACACACGCGTCGAATCTGTTTAATTTAAATTTTATAGTTAAAAGGTCGCGACCTGCGAGCGCACGCGGCGTATATTTTAAAGCAACTGAATTAAACATGGCGGCTCCTTACTTGCGTGATGGCTTCTTCCTTTTCCCAGGCGTTCAAATCTTCTTGTCGCAATCGACTTAAGGATTTCGGGAAGGATGATATTAACAGGGAAAACCATTTTCGCTATTGTCTTTTTTTTTTTAAATTCAAAAAATATTTATTTCTCTTACAAACAGCTTAACAGAATGTAATTCAAAACCAAACAACGAAGTAATAGACTGGTGTCTGAAACTAGGATACCCTGTGCGAGCAGATCACGGATACTATAGTATTCCTTTACACTCGTGTTAGAGAAACAGAAATTTTGTAATGATAACAAACAACGCAAAAATAAAATTTTAGTAATAATACAAGTAAATCGTTATTAGTTTCATATTTCTACAAATACGTAAACAACAAATACTACAATTTAATTACAAATCATTAATTAATGTTTATTATTATAAGTATGTATATCCTCAAATTTCATTTTATTTTTTTTTAATAAAATTACAAAATGTATTGTTACTGAGTGTGTGTAAGTGTGTAAAAAACGCTTACGACGGTGTAAAAGACGTGTGTGTATGTATAAAAGCTACCGCTTGTACTGTGTGATTTGAGTGTAGGAGCGTTTGTTATTGTTTATGTGATATGTAACAAATAAAACAAGTGTGCAAAATGTATGTTTGGTAGAGGTGTATAGAAAAGGATTTATACAATTGTTTTACTATTTTTTATACATGTTAAGACATTCATAATACAGTTTTTAACAGTAGTTCAGTTTCATCATAGGATAGTGAGGACAACCAAGTAGATACTATTTGTTTACATTTATATTTGGCAAGATTGTAAATGTTTAGCCTGGAATTGATTTTGTCATATAAGAATGTGCTGAGAAAACAAAAGAATTTTTGGGAGAAAAATGTTTTAAAAATTGACACACAATTAAGAATTCTTTGGTTAGATCGTTTATTTGATCCAGCCTCATATGGTATACTTGAATGTGTTTTAAGTATAACATGCAATACAAATAGCTGGCGTACGGTAAGTACCTGACATTTTTCATAAAGCTCTTTGGTCGAGTAGAAATATGGAAGAAAATTCATAAACTTCAGAACAGATGTTTGCGTTCTCTCAAGTTTAATCATATTATTCTTGTAAGCTCCACCCCACGAGGACACACAGTAAGTTAGTAATGGCTGGCAAATAGCTTTGTATATATTAGTAAGTAATTTTTTATCTGAGATGTGCCCAAGTTTTTTGAAAATAAATATAAGTTTGCGTATTCTGGACGTTAATAGATTTATGTGTGATTGAAAATTTAGGTGGTTGTCAATGATCACACCGAGGTACCTTACAATATTAGCCTGTTCAAGTTCTCTGCAGCTACAATCAGAAATATTTTTACATGTATGAGCTATTATATGGTTAACATAATTGTATTGAAAATTACTGTTGCTAATACTAATTGTCATAAATTTTGTTTTTTCTGTATTCAATATTAATTTATTAGCCATTAGCCAGTCTCGGGCTACGTTGAACCCTTCTCGTGCAAATTGAAAAACTTCAGTCCATGTGTCACCGTGGAATAATAAAGCAGTGTCATCAGCATAGGTGACGATCTTTCCATTAATAAATTCAGTTCGACAGAGGCTATCAATAAAAATTAAAAATAATGTTGGGCCTAAAATACTTCCCTGAGGTACTCCGTGTGTAACAGGAAGGCTACAGCTTATCCATTTATCAAGTTTTTCACACTGAGTTCTATCTGTTAGATAACTACTTAAAAATTTAAAGGGTAAACCTCTGACACCAATAACTTCCAACTTCTTCAAGAGCAGCGGAATAGAAACCGTGTCAAACGCTTTAGCTAGATCCAAAAATATGGTTATTACTTTCTTTTTATTACCTATCTAAACGATCAACTATATAGTTTGTAAGACCGTGTACAGCATCATCAGTTGATATACGTTCACGGAAATCAAATTGCGATTATTAGCCCTTTCGACTCCAGGTAGTGAACAAGTTGTTTATTAACGATTTTCTCTAAAATTTTTGAAATTTGATTTTATCTCAACCCTTCTGAATGTTATTCTTAAGGAATATTTCGCAAACCCTTTCCTGTTTAAAAAATCTTAGCTATGCAAAAAGTGTGTAAATATTAATATTGAGATAAAATAGTGAACCAGCGCGCGTTTCATAGGTAATTGAATGTATGTTTTTGTTCCTAGACCTTGAAAATGATTACAAGAATAAAAAGAATTTCTATAAATTTTAAAGAAAGAAAAAATTTCGCCCCAGACAGGATTTGAACCTGTAACCTTTCGTCTCAAGCCGACGAATGCTCTAACCAATTGAGTTACTGAGGATTCAAGTCCCGTGGCGAAATTTTTAATTCCTTGATAAGGAATTAAAAATTTCGTGGCGAAAAGTTACAGGTTCAAATCCTGTCTGGGGCGAAATTTTTTCTTTCTTTAAAATTTATAGAAATTTATCCCACGCACAGGGCAAGTGCTAAAAGAAATAAAAAATAAAAATACGATGCAAGAAACGAAAGTTATGTCCATTCTAAAAATGTGAATTTCATCGGTGATGAACTCATTTGGTGGGTACTCAGAATTGTGTATCTATAGGACATAACTACCCGCGTTAACGGGTTAGAAAGGAATTAAAAATTTCGGCACGGGACTTGAATCCTCAACAGCTCAATTGGTTAGAGCATTCGTCGGCTTGAGACGAAAGGTTACAGGTTCAAATCCTGTCTGGGGCGAAATTTTTTCTTTCTTTAAAATTTATAGAAATTTATCCCACGCACAGGGCAAGTGCTAAAAAAATAAAAAATAAAAATACGAAAAAGAATTTCGTTTTTGATTGATTTAATTTTTTTTAAAGTTAAAATGGGGTAGCTGGCACACCAATTTTATGAATCGTATTCTACTTACTATCTCTAATGTTATTTTTAATGTTAATGTAAAGAAATATGTATGTTATAAAGATGGGAATTAATTTATTTTTACTTTATTACAATGATTGTCAAAATTGCCTATTTACGTCCACGTGTTGATGGTAAGAGAAAAACATACAGATGTCGAATTTCATATGGACGCAAACTGGATGGATACTGTATACTAGCGTTCACTATTTTATTTAAATGATATGCCTTAATTAATTAATTTATAAAATTCTATCAGAAAGTAGGTTGTAGTCAGTAGACTGTGTTGCATCATCCCTTCAGGACCAGTCCCTAGCAACGCTCCGGAAAGGAACAAGCGCATTGATTTCTTCCTCCACTTATACAGAAGCAGTTCTGTTACAAATTTTAACTATATCAAGGCAAAAATATAGGTATTTTAGGCCTGTATACTCAAAGAAGTTGACAAAGGTATAACTAGGGTACACACGACCAGCCTACGATATATAGTCTCACAATGAGGCAATATAGGATAGGTGGCAAACTTATTGCCAACCGGGCAAATGTTCCCGAGTGACGATGTTTATCTTAGAAACTTAAAAAAATAATTAATTTGTCCGACGCAGAAATTGAACCCGGCGCCTTATAAGCAAGGTCTACAGTAAAGTCATTTGAATTATTACCAGCTCGACCAGCGATTGAAGATTAAATACAAATAACCTCCAATCCACGTAAGGGAAACACTGGATATTGCTCAAAAATTTCAACAAACCAAAAAATACCAGTCCAAGGACTTCGATTTAAGGTCAGCCATTTTGCGGCCTAATGGTGACCTGCCTGTCATAAGCAGACGAAGCTGTAATTTTGGGCTCCATATCATCTGAGCTATGAATGACAATAGGAAAGATATGAAAATAGGAAAAGTTAGAAATATCCATGAAACATAGACATATTGTATCAAAATATTGAGATCAGAGAAAGAGTGGGATTGAAATAAAATATTGTTACAAAACTGAGTAAGGGCATTTTTGGGAAGCACTAGGTTGATATACAATGGCCAATTCATCCCAGGGCCAACTCTTGTAAACAGAGTCTTCACAACCAGTTTCTTGTATAAAAAAGTAATGAATGTGAAGAAAACTCGTTGCACTTTATACTCGATTTCATCTGCCGACCCAGCAAGAGACTTGGCGTGAACATATGTATTTTATGAAGAAATTGTCAAAACCCAATATTTATTTAAATTTTTTTAAGAAAATCTTCCCCTAACTCCTTTATAAGTTGGTGGACGCGAATTGGTCCACGGGTGGACGCGATCTGGATATTTTGGATGGGAACTGGCAAAATCTCCTTATTTTGATTGTTGTAATTATTTAACAAATCAAATCAAATACATTTACTTGCTTGGATTGTGGTACTTATGGTGTTACATTATAACAAAGACCGCACATTCCGACATTGTTGACATGTTAATTTAAAAAAATAATTTTCATAATTTAAATTTCACTACTTTAATTAATTTGAGTTTTAATCACTAGACATTTTGGCTAAAACTTAGCTTCATCCTAAAATAAACTATACAACTCATGGGTTACAATATTCGTTAATTTAAAACTAGATCTATATCATTTGATATTATTACAATACGTACGTACGTAGTACTGGTCAGCTGGTAGAAATCTCTGTTGCTGGAGATAAGCTCGCCCATTGTACTGTATTATCTTTATGTTTGTGTTTAGTGTTAACGTTTTTTTTTGTGTACAATAAAGATATTATTAGATATTATTATTATTACTATTTTCCCTCAAACCTGCAAACTCCGTAACGTAGACACGAACTAGTGAAACGACCCTAAACGAATGCGAAACATGTCCGTATTCGTAAGTGCGCGTAATTTTATTAACAAGTTATACTGTGCGTTTCAATGAGTATACCTATTTATGTAAAGCCAAAGTAATTACTGGGTGCACAAAGCAAATGAAAGCGATTGGTCTCCTATTTTTGTTACTGTAAGCACTAAAAACTTTTATTTGTCTAGATTCGCTCGGTCTGTACCCAGAATGAGTTGAAAAGTTTCATTTGAACAATATCTTATGCTTTTGAAATTGCTATAGTTTGCTACAAATTAATGACAGCTATACAATCTGTATTAAACAATATAATAAATCTGTAGAAGGGTCATTCTGTACATTGAAAATATTGAAAAAATAAATAGCAGGGGGTGTTACTGGATCGATACCAAACCCAAATATGTGATTAAAAAAAATTGTTTGTCTGTCAGTATGTTCAGGCATCACGTGAAAACTAACGGTTCGATTCCGATGAAACTTGGCATAATTATACCATATTATCCTGGGCATAAAATGTGATACTTTTTATCCTGGAAAAATACGTAGAAAAAATCTTAATTTTTCAGTTTTATCACGCGAAGACCGTTATCCCCGCGGACGGAGTCGCGGGCGGAAGCTTTTAAAACGCCTTTGTAAAGCACCTTTTTCCATCACTCGTAAATGCTATAATAACACTTCATTAACTATTCATCAAACATTGTTACACTGTGTCATAAGACCGGCTGGAAATATAGGCGGGGTTTATCGACCAATCACTAGCGTAGAAATTACCTAATGATTACCAAACCAACCAATGAGAGGCCGTGGAAAATTACATAAGTTTTCTTTTTCAATGGTGGCAAAGACAGTTTGCTATCGTGTCTCGCTGTTGTAATTGTTTTCAAGTGTGGATTTTAGTTAAAATATGGTTATATCTGTGGACCCTATGGCTTAGTGGTTAATGGGTTTTAACGGCAAAATTGGTTTAGGTTCAATTACTTCTTTTTACTTTAATTTAGTACTAACAATATAAACCTTTAAAAGCGCTTTCAAGTATATACAAAATCTTACAAAACCTAAAAACTATTGTTTGAATTTATTACTTATTAATAATGGCTTCATATTTTAAAACAAATCGAAAAATGTTAGTTACTTTTGTATTCTTTCGCTATGTAAATATATAAACTTTCATTTTTTCATTGATGTATTTCTTTTTTTTATTGATGTAGGCACTATATGTATATATCGCCATATTAACTTAAATAGAAAAGCAATTACAATACAACAAACAAAAAATTACAATAACGTAAATATTAGTCGCTTAATTAGGCAGAGAGAATCCGCAAATTGATGCGTCCGTTAAACATTTGAAAAGTCAACAAATATTTGTACAATTTTTAAAATAATTACTGTAATAAAAATGGAAAATGTGAATATAATTTAAATTCAATAAAATAAAGTCATAATTGTGACTCAGATTTAAAAAAAAATTCAAGATAATAAATTAACTCTAGAAATGTAAAATAAGAGGAAATGTAAAAATAATTATAATAAGATATGTCTTATTAAGCTAAACGTATAAATAAGTAGGTTCATGGTATATTTTCGAGGTTCCCTTAAAATCAGCCTAACTTTCTAAAATTATCGACTACATCGGCTCACTGTTTTAAAAGGAAGGAGAAGTAAAATGCAGCAAATAACTGTTGTAAATTATCTACTATTTGTAAAACATATCGTACCTACAACATTTTTTGGAACGATGAAAAAATGTAAGAGTTTCTGATTTCGAAGTGTACAGATTTTGTTCGAACGCGACGCACTTAACTCTCAACTAAGGAGCACAAAATATGGACAGCTGTACAGAAGTCAATCTCACTTTTGACAGCTACAGTCGGCGGTACGTGCTCGGGTTATGGACTTTGGCTTGAGCACAATATACTAACAGTGGCACTCATAGGTATGTGTTTGTTTAAGTTGTTAAGGAAGCAAGAACAGAAATTGAAACTATCAAGCATTTCAAAGATTTCAAAGATTTATTGAACATATAAAACATTAGTTTACAAATTGCACGTAAACGACTGCTATAGTTAAAAACTGTGTCGCAGACATTTACGCCCACCTCTGGACAATAAGGAAGTATGTTCTGCTCACTGAACTATTACATTCGTCATGTCTGTCTGTCCGTCCGTATGTCATCCAATTTTATCCGAAACTGTTCTGTGTCTTCCGAAACCTATACAGCTGAAACATTTTAATGTAACTAAATTTTATTGAAACTATTTATGTGTATTAAGACTTTGCTAAAAAAATCATTTAAAACATACTAACGTCTTCTACCGCAATATGGCGTTAAAATGTAGTGACATTTTAACAAATTATTTATTTGGGAGACATTTCTTACCCCTCACAACACCTTTGTGGTGCTAGTTACCGAGGGCGGTATTCCCAAACGGTTATGACTTAGGAACTTTCATGAAAAGAGCGTACTCATTCCTTAAAGGTGGGCAATATATCTATTTTACTTCTGGTGTTGAGGATATCCGTTGGCGAAGGTGATCACTTTTCATCAGGTAACCCACTTGATCGTTTGCGTTTTGCTGTGTATAAATTTAAAAATAAGTGTTTATTAAATATATTGTTTTAATCGAATAAAATTACATATTTAAAATGCGAGTAAGTTTAACCCTATCTACCGTATCTGATACACTATACGTTTTATTCTATGGCTACTACTCTCTCCAAGCAAGTAGAGATGGACTGTACTAGGTAAATTTAAGATAACGTCCACCTGTTCCTAATACTTAAAAATACGTGATCCAAATACCTATTCCACCTAGTCACGTTACGAGTCCAGCGCAACGTTAGTGATGAGTGCAATGCCAATAGTTAGTAAGTTTGCGTATTTAAGAGATTTAAGTTTATTTTATTTACAAACTAGCTGCCCGCCCTTGCTTCGCTTCGGTTATTCAAGTTAAGTTATGGGGGGAATGCAGTAAGCGCCCATGACTTTGCTACGCTTCAACGATATTCAATTTTGCGCCCGGAGATTTTAACTTTTTACTCTTTAAGTATAACTGAGATAACTCATTAATAATTAATAACTAATTAATAACTCATTAGTTGTGATTTTTTTTCTGATAGTGTAGAAGGCAATTTTGATCTAAATTACACGCATAACGTATCTAACAGATTTATTTGATTAAGGGTTAATATATATTGTTAAAAATATGTTCTAAAATCTAAAGCAAACCTTCATTTTACTGTTTTAAGTAAACGCAAAAAACGGTTATTGTGGGTTATTCTTTAAAGACAGAAATATACCACCGCTTACTTTTTTGAGATCTATCGAAGAGGAAAAATCCCACCATACATAGTTTTGTTAAAACTATGTATGGTGGTATGCTATGTATGGGCAGGTCTACAGTATTTGCATGTTTTGACTTAGTTAAGAAAATAACTGAATGTCTTAATAGCAAAAAGTATCCACTTTCTGTATTTTTAGACATGAGTAAAGCATTT
>NJDD01001036.1:4828-17089 GCA_002245505.1 Calephelis nemesis
GGTCTTGGCCGCCTCCCGGATCTCGTCGCCGCCGAACTGGCCGTCCACCAGTTGGCCCAGACCGTTCCGCAGCTCGTCCCCCCACTGACCGTCGTATATCATATCTGTTAGCTCCACGCCGTTGCTCCGTTTGTCGCCTTTCGGCATCGAATAGGACACGATACCAACTGAAAACGATAAGTGCAAACATTTAGAAAACTGCTTTGTACAGTATTAGTAGGGAAGTCCAGGGTGCCAAATGTATAGGCACTCCAGCGTCATGGAGACCTAGTGAATTTGTTGATTAGATGGTAGAGAGTACAAATGATTATGTGACGTTTATATTTTTAGTGGTGCGGAAGCGTCTGAATTCTGGAAGGGAAAATAACAATTAATTATTACGGTGATATTATCGTACGCGAGCTCATCAGATATTAACAACATTACGCCTGATGCGTCTCCGAGGACGGAAATACGTCAATCAGGCAGGTCAGCGTAATGACTGAAGAACATGGATAACTTGTTTCTTGAAAGTTTCTCACCGTCCTGCTTGCGAACGTTTTGTTGTAACGGTCAGAACTAGCAGCAGAATTGCCAGTATACAGATATAACTGTCCTGTGCCGACGTTGGCTGGGCAAGCGCTCCGCGCACCGCCGTTGCATTGGCTAACGAAGTTTTTTTATGTAAGTTCTTATGAATGTCTTGTTGAGGAAAATATTATGAAAAATTCTAAACAGAAATTTATTTTATGTGGAGATTGGATTATAGACTTTTACATATATTTTACCAAGCATTTTAGAAAACATTTATGTCAGCATATTTTGAAACCTACAAGGAAACTAGCATGTTTAGTATGTAGTATAGTAGTTTATGTAATTGCTAGCAATTTAGATAATGTTTTCTCTGATACTAACACTTAGTTTATCTGACAAGCCAATAAAAAACAAATGGCTGTCAAAAGAACTTTTAAAATGTTGTAAAGTAAAACGTCAGTTGTATTTAAATTATCGTTATTCCCAATTTAATAAAAAGGGAAATGAGTTTCTTACGTTATAAAAAGGTATTGTCTAAATGTATACTAGAATCACAGAAACAGGCATCGTTAAAATATTGAACAGTCTTCTAATAAATGTAAAGCTTCATGGGATATAATTAAGATTACATTTCAAAATAAAATGTCTAAAGAAGAAAATATAGAACAAATTAAATAAATAGCTCGGTATACACTGATGCTCAAGTAATTTGTAATCGTTTCAACAAGTTCTTTATAAATCACACTAAATCTTGATATAAAAATCAGGCTTAATCTACAAATAGCGTAAAATCTCGTAATTTGTCTAATCATTATAAAACTATGCTTTTGACAACAGTTGATGAGCACGATATAGTTGAAGTTATACATAATTTGAAAAACACCAGAGTAACTGACTATGATAACATAATTTGCCCCAAAATACTATGCCAAAGCGAATTATCGATGAAACCAAACCATTATACGCAAATAAGACCACCTTTTCACTTACTGTTTTTCTCAATAAACGAAACGCAAACGAAAACTGATTAATTTTTTTACACAATAAGTCGATATGCATTTTCCGTTAGAACGCAGAGTATACAAAGAAAGTGTTTAGTTTGTCTTTGTTCAATAAGTTTAGATTTTGTAAAATTTTATATTTTTTAGCGTTTTGTCAACTGAATGTTACAGGTTCCTTTTTTGTTTTTTAGAGAACAGCTAACAAGCGCAAGGCTCTTCTAAAGTTAAAACAAACGTGGCCTTTAGACACCATAGATGTTATAGGAGTGTTGCTTCCTGTGGACGGGTTGTTAGGCCTATTGTGCTTATCTTGCGGACTGGAACATGACACTGTCATTATGACGGCAGGAATTGCTGCTCAGCATTCTACTCCCAGTGTTCTCTTTGGTTATAATCAACTCAACCTATGCTTGCTTTTTACAAGCGGCCAGATAGAGAGGCTACATAAATACTTAGCCTTTTCTGCTCGGCGAAGCCGGACCAACAAGAGAAATTAACAAATGGATATGGGCTGTGCAGTTTAACAGAAACGTACAATACAGCTAAATCAAAAAGTTTGTTCTCTACATATTTTTAGACTATGGTTAAACGTCACTAACACAAAGTCAAATCAAATATGGAGCCGCAGCAAAAAAAACTAGATTTGATGATGATGTTTTCTCTTTGTCTCGTTACGGCATCGTCTCTTGGTGTGGAACTTCTTAATCTATGACGGTGTAAAAAGGGACGACGTTCGTATATGATACATTCAAACAAAAAATTATCGGGTGTAGTGTGTACATCTCTTAACAATGTATTATCCTTAAATAACCATTGTTCTTATTAAAATATAGTCATTATAATCTCACCACCTTATTCCAAAAAAAACACTCTAGTACCAGGTTTAAACCAAGACCAAAAAGTCTACGTTTGTTACGGTATCAAAGTTTGTTACCGTACTAAATGTCATTCTTATTACAAAACGAAGACCAACCGAGGACTCTCTAGTATAGAGTTAATACCACTCAAAGTACCGTGCCAAGTAAAACCATTCATTCACTATTTCCGCATTTGATTAGTTTGATGCCCCGTCCCTTATAACACAAACTTATATGACGAAAAATGTTTATTTAAAATTAGATTCTTAGCAATAAAAAGTGATAATGAAATTGATTATGCCATTTTGCTACTAAACATAATATATTAAACCTGAACATTTTGTAAATACTATATGAACTTCGTTTTTATGGTCACGTTTCAAAGATTTCAAAAATTTATTGAACATATAAAACATTAGTTTACAAATATAAATTGCACGTAAACGACTGCTATAGTTAAAAACTGTGTCGCAGACATTTACGCCTACATCTGGACAATGAGGAAGTATGTTCTGCTCACTGAACTATTACAATTATTAGTCCTTTAATAGTACAATATTTAAATATGACATAGTTACAATTTGTAAAAGTAAAACAGTATTTAAAGTTAATACACTTTAATTATAATACTTGTATGTGTACATGCGTGTGCATATGTGTGTGTGAATTCGTGTGTGTATGTAGTGTATGTGTGTAAATATTTTCTTATAGACAATAATAAATAATAAAGTATTTCTAATATGATTGGTTGCCGGAAAGATTGTTGTGCTGTTTCTTCTCCTCACTGCCTAGGTTTGGAAACGGTGGTAGTTTACGGTAGCGATAAATCAATTTACATTCTGAAAATTGTTTGTATCAATAAATAATCATGTAATCAATACAAAAACACAGTGTGTAAATAGTAAATAAATAATTAAAATTAAATTCGTGTGTGTATGTGTGTGTGTGTGTGTGTGTGTGTGTGTGGGTGGGTGGGTGTGTGTGTGTGTTTGTGTGTGTGTGTGTTTACGTGAGAGTAAATGTGTACTTTCATTTTCCAGCTACAAGCATTTCACACTCATTATATGTGAGAGTTTGAAGGTATTTTGTAATTTTAGTTTTTACTTCCCAGTACGTGAGCGGATAGATATTGATTATTTTGTTAACTGTATTATAAATTCTAGATGTAATATAGTGGTAGTGACGTCTTCATAGTGCCGTGCGCCCGTTATCCAATTTACAGATTCGACCAGATCGCCTAAGAAAATTTCTAAAAGGTAAGTTAAGGTGTTTTCGTAATATAATTTTTTGAAGGAATATCTGTCTTACAGTCAAAACGTTGGCAATTTGATAGAGTTTTGTAGTAGGAAATAAGATGGATTTCGATAGCATTACTTTTAGCACCGCTCTTTGAGCTCTTACCGAACGAAGGAAACTAGTTTTAACAGTGCCACCCCAGACCGCTATGCAGTAAGTGGAATGGACTGAGCCAAAGAGAAGTATAGGTACATTCTTTAGAGTGGTCTGATCAACAACTGTTCTTCGATTTTTAAAGATATATATTAATTTTCTGACTCTAGACTTAGTTGTTTCAATCTGGTCCTTCCATGTCAATAGGTTGTCAACATATACTCCTAAATATTTAACACATGATGTGTAGGTTAGGTTAGGTTAGCTTAATTTCAGTGGTTAATTTCAGTGGAAGAGCAAGTATTACCACTCGTGCATCTATGAGCCACTACAGGAAATGGTAGCCTCGGCAAATTTAAAGAATTAACCCCAAAGGTAGTAAAAAAAGTTTTAGTTAATAGTTAATAAATTTCTATCTAACCATGAAATAACTACCTTCATTGCAGCTTCAGCATAGAAGCGAGCTTCTTGCCAAGAACCACCTTGGATAAGTAGAGCAGTATCATCTGCATATGCGAAAATTTTAGTATGGTTTAAGATGAAATTACACAAGTCATTGACATATATAAGAAATAAAGTAGGTCCAAGGACACTACCTTAAGGAACGCCACAGGTCAAAGGTAACGCGTCACTTGTGTAAGGACGATTGAATACTCTCTGTTTTCTGCCACAGAGATAGTTTTTGAAAATGTTGAGAACCACTCCCCGGACTCCGATACGCTCCAATTTATTTATAAGAATGGGTATGGAGAGCGTGTCGAATGCCTTAGAGAGGTCCAAAAATATGCCAATAGTCTTAAGTTCAGAATTAATGTGGCTCACAATGGTATCCGTAAATTGTAAGACTGCATCTTCCGTAGATTTCTTTTTTCGAAAGCCGTACTGATTGTTAGAGAGAATGGAAAAGGTATCAAGGTAATTTACGTTACAGTACGTACGTTGTAGTAGTAATTAAAGTAGCTAGCGTACAATGAAAAGAAGTGCTCGGCGTATGTGTGTTTATAAATATTTTCGAAATGTAAACATTCTATATTATTGAATAGGCCCTCAAGTTACATAAAAAAACTTTGTGGTTGTTATTGTTAAGCACAACGAGATGCGAAGTATCTCTAAGTAGTCTGAGATAACGAGTCACAAATCACTTGCGTTGCGTCGTTTCTAAATTAAGTGTTGTAAACCTTAGTGTTTTCGGCTAGTTGTGGGTATCCTGATTGTACCTCTGCCTACCTCTTCGATAGTACAGGCGTGAAAATACTTCTTACAATTTTTTGCAATACTTAAACAATAGCTTCAATTCTCAAACCAATAAAAAGTATTTTATTGGTCTGAGCTTTAATTAGATTTTTATTAATTAACCTACTCTGAAGTAGTGAAAGAAGTAACCTATACGTTTCACTTTCATTATTGTGTTAGTTATGGTCAGGAAGAGGTTCAAATGAAAAAAAACTTTTAGTAATAATAAATATCTAGTTTTTGAACAAACACAATTTTAATTGACTCCTATTGATTTGACGCTAAGCAGGCCGCCGGTCGCGAATTAAAGCCACGTGAAATATTATAAATACGAAAACCTGTATATCCCAATTTTGTAGTAGCGAGTTTGAATTTAATATAGATTGATAAAGTGTCAAAGAGGATGTGAAAATGGCAAAAGAGTTTGAAAAATTAGTCACCAATATTTCAATTGAAACGACCGAAGCTCTTTGCTCATCTTCCAATTTTTTTCCATTTCAAAGTCTGACACTGTCATATTGGCCGTTACTTGTTCCTTTGTAAAGTTTAAACTTTTATTTCAAAGTTTGGAAAAGCTATAGCTGAATTTTAATAATAATCGAAATGAATTCAACCTTTGCAAATATTGATTTCGAAAACGTGGACTTCAGCACCATCACTATCAGAAAAAAGAACCGGGTAATGTCGACCGAGTCGGTAATGTCATTCGAAACATCCACCTCGAATTATTTAGTTAGAAGTTTACCGGACCTGTCTACTCTAAGCGACAACCAGATGAAAGATCTACGTATGAAGAAATCAACTTATTAAAATGCCAATTAGAAAGTGCTCATCGAGAAATAGAAAACCTGATCCTAGAGAATAACTCCTTAAGAAAAGTCAATGAGAAGCAGAGTAAGAATATCTCGGTATTAAAACAACTAGCTTCGCATACACCGTCAAATGAAACAACTCCGCGAAAGAGTATTAAAAGTTCTACCCCTAAGAATAAAGTGATAGAATCATTAAAAAGGCAAAACAGTGATAATAGAAATATGTGTGCTAGTCTTTTTTCTCAAGTAAGTCAGCTCCAAGACCTCCAAATTTCATCTCAAAAGGTAGCTGACTCTCAATCTGGTAAATGTGTACCCATAAAAACAAGTCCAATAAGTGCATCTCCCAAACATCATAGAAAATCAACTAAAGAAAGGATTGATATTTTGGGTGACCAAAGAGTACGTAGTTTGTCCACCAAACTCTTAGGATACAATAAATACTCTGTCCAATCAATGGTTAAACCAAATACTAATTCATCGGAATTAACATATACTTTTAAAGATGTTTTAAGGTTTAAGCAGCAAAGATTATGCTATTATAGCAGTTGGCTCCAACGACTGGGATCCTTACTCGGTGTTTACAAATGTTAGTAACATATTAGATAAGTTAAGTAAGTGCAAACAAGTGTTTTTACTTAAAAATATGCATAATCAGTACTTAAATGTAGCACTTCTAAATCAAAAATTAAAGTTAATTGCTAATCAATATAATAATTGTACCTTTTTAGATATAGATAATTGTACAGAACAATATGGACATTACACACACAAGATGTACATTGAGTGTTTGTCTAATAAATTAAAAACTGAGATAGATTATCAGGAATATAAAAATAAATTCTTATCTTTTTCTAATAGTAAAATTGTCAAATTAAATAAGCAAAAGTCAAATAAAAAATTAGAAAAACCTAATATTTCATTTGATGAATATAAACAAAATCTAAAAAATTTAGTGTTAAATAGAATAAATTTAAGCTTGGCATCTAGTAGTTTTTAAAATGGGACTATAGCCTATTATTTCAGTTCAAAGAAAGATTTTTTTCAGAAACGGACAGAACAGAAAATAGTTCCTATTACTACAGTAAAAAAAGGTACTATACCATACTACTTCCGACAAAAAACATGTAATAAATCATTAAATATAAATAATAATGAGCTTTTTCGTTAATAAATTTAGATTACTGCAAAAAAACATTGCTGGAGCACTAAATAAACGTGATTATCTTCAAGCAGCTGTTAGTGAACTCAGAGACTCTCTAGGTAAAGTACATGCTATTTGTCTCTCTGAAACATTTTTAAAGCAAGAATCTGAACAAAATTTTAAACTTGATGGATACTATACAGCTTTTTATTTCTCGCGCAATGACCAGCGTCGTGGTGGCACGTTACATATTAGTAAGTAAAGAACTTCATTTTAAAACTCTGGATTTAAAAATGCACATACCATACTCTTTTGAATGCTGTGCAGTGGAGATAATAAACTATAATTTAATAGTAATATGTATATATCGTACTCCTAGTTCAATCTTTCTTAATAGTTTTTTTTTTTCATTATGGCATTGACGTTAGCAACTGTCACTAACAAGTTTAAAACGAGGAAACATTTGATGTTTAGAAAGGAAATTAGGAATTTGGATTAACGGATTAATAGACGATCAAACTAAAATAAAAGATAAAAATAGATAATAAAACAAATATATTTACACAAGACTATAAGTATAGATAAAGCAAAAACTTTTTTTTATATATTTATTTAATTTATCATAATGAGTATGACATATACATAGTAGGTATCAATATAGGTATATTATTATACTCTTTTGTAGGTATCATGTAGGTATTTCTTACTATATCAGTTTGTGCAAAATTTAACTAAATTCTAATATTATTTTCTTCAATAAATGAAGAAAGAATATGATACATACAAGTATGAGACAATAAGGCTAAAATTGATGTGGGAAAAGGAACTTTATAGGAGAAAAGGTTATTGTATAATGGAGAATGATCGTAGTTTGGACAGGAAAAAATATGTGGTTAAGATCACCAACGTCAGTGCCAGTTATTTAGAGTTCCATTGTACTACTTTCGGTTGTCTTTCCATGGTTAGGTTCAATATTAGAGACATTCTTGATACTGTTTGTAATTAATGCAGGGTTGGTCGGTGTTATTATTTGGGATTGAGTTAACAATTTAATAAAAGATAAAATAATGTTCATTGACACAGATTCTTGATTACTAACAGTGTTTTTAGCAAACATAGTTCCGTTGTCACTAGAATTGGTGGAATTATATTCTTAAATCACAGAATTGTGAAATTCATAGTCAAACACTCTTTTTTTGACTTCTGTTGGAGATTTAGGTTTGATAAAAACTGTTTTTTTTATAAGATTTATTGTTATTTTCTTGTGAATCAGAAAGAGTGAGGTATGTTGAACTATTTTCTTTCCTAGGAGATGAAACTATGTTTGCATATGTTTTTGATACAGGTGGATATTGTTTTAATGCCTCCATGTAAGATAAATACTTCTGGGCCATATAGATCTTAATATTTTTTTTGTCTTAAATGCTCAGGGAATGACTTGCTGGTAGCAAAATGAGAGCCCATGCATAAACAACAATGGACAGTTAGTTCTTCATCTGCCTTACAAGTGTCCCCAAAGTGGTCCTTCCCGCACTTATAACATCTTGGGTTCGATCTGCATGTTAATTTAGTATGGCCATACCTACAGCATTTATAACATTGTATAGTTGGGTATATATTTAAATCAACTGTAAACTGTTTTGGTAAAACAAGGCCATCAAAAGTTATAACAACAGTTTCGGTTGGTTTCCATGTTACTTTGTCATCTACTGTAACTTTGTGATTTAATCTTCTGGCTTTGATGATTTTACCACAACCTATAGGTACACTAATGTTACTTATGACCTCCTATGGAGACCAGTCTGAAGGAACACCTCTAATTAATCCAACTCGGGTGACATTGAACGATGGGATGAATACTTTAAAATAGTTTTCGGCTAAACTTGGGTCATTAGTAAATTAATTCGCGTCTGAGTAATCCGAAAACGAGAGAGATAATCGGTTACGAACTATCTTTTTAAGGCTACCGTTGATAATGTTTTTAAAAGTATTTTTTTAAGAAAACGGCCAAACTAAATAGGGTGCAGAGTGACATTATCATTCGGGGCTGCAGATTTTTTTTGTATGTGAGCATTATACGGCGAAAGGTCGGTTTGTTCATAGTGATTACAAAAGTTCTTTGTGCTTTTCTTCAGAACTATTAACTGACGTATTAGTTAAATCAGTCATTGTAATATTGGTTACATTAATGTTACTTTCGGGTAAAGCACTAGACGTGTCATGTAATGTTTTTAAACTACCAGATTCTGAAATAAAGCACTGACAATCGGATGGCTTGAGTTCATTGTTGCGCTTTTTTTGAAAATTTTGTGGGATGCGTGTGATCTTTTTCTGCTTGAAGACCGAATTGATGAATATGAACTATCGGTATCAACGCTGCTATCTTGTTCAATTGTTATATATTGGGCTACCTGGCTAGAAACATTGTTCCCGCCAGGATCATCCGGTGGCTTATTCATTAATAAATAATTTAAAAAAAGTTACTGACAGATGAGAAAGAATACTAAATATATTAAATAAACGATTATAAATATTTACACATATAAAAACTACTGCGATTGCACCTCTATCATTTAAATTAAATATTTCTTTCAAAACCGTGAAACAAAAACCATCCGCCAACTTTCGTGTTTCCCGCGCTTCCCTTCTTAATAGTTTGGAATCATTATTAGAAAAAAATATGAAACATTCTAAAAAGAAATTTGTTTTATGTGGAGATTGGAATATAGACCTTTTACAATCTACCAATACTCATAAAAATTTAATAAGCATTTTAGAAAATAATAATTTATGTCAACATATTTTGAAACCTACAAGGAAACTTGCATGTTTAGATGTAATTGCTAGCAATTTAGGTAATGTTTGCTCTGACACTCAGATTCTTGGTTTATCTGACCATGAAACAGCACAAAGTATACAAGTAGAAATAAAGCCAGTTTCATTTTGTAAACCGAAGCGTACTTTATGGTTTAAAAAAAACAAAGAGTATATTTGGACAAGAAAATATTAATAAGTTCTATTAATGTCTGTCATCTTTAAATTTTAGTGAAGTTCTTACTTGTGATAATTGTGAAGAGGCTTTTAATAAATTTCATGATACCTTTATATTATTTTACGAATTATGTTTTTCTAAAATTCAAATTCGATTGTGTAGTGTCAAACAAGCCAATAAAAAACAAATGGCTGTCTAAAGGTCTTTTAAAATGTTGTAATAAAAAACGTCAGTTGTATTTAAATTATCGTTATTCCAAATTTAACAAAAAGGGAAATAAGACAAGTTACTTACGCTATAAAAAGGTATTATCTAAATGTAAACTAGAATCACAGACACAGGCATCATTAAAATATATTGAACAGTCTTCTAATAAAAATGTAAAGCTTCATGGTATATAATCAAAAGTACATTTCAAAATAAAATACCTAAAAAGAAAATATAGAACAAATTAAAATAAATAACTTGGTGTATACTGATGCTCAAGAAATCATTTCAATGAGTTCTTTATAAATCACACTAAATCTTGTTATACAAATCAGGCTTAATCTACAAATAGCATAAAATCTCATAATTTGTAACTCAAATCAGAGTAAAACTATGTTTTTGACACCAGTTGATGAGCATGATTTAGATAAGGTTATACATAATTTGAAAACACCAGAGCAACTGGCTATGACAACATAAGCTCAATAACATTAAAGAATGTTGCCAATGTGATATCAAAACCTCTTTGTCATACAATTAATTTATCATTTCTAGAATTAAAATATCCCGATCGTTTAAAAAAGTCTATTGTCAAGCCATTATTTAAAATAGGGGATATGTGTGACATGAACAATTATAGACTAATAACTTTAATTCCAGTAATTTCTAAGATTTTTGAAAAAATAATGTATGACAAATTATACAGTTATCTGCTTCAGTTTGATTTATTAAAAAAATCAATAAGGATTTAGAAAAGGTAGGTTTACAGTTTATGCATGTTTCGACTTAGTTTAAAAAGTAACAGAATCCCTAAATGGTAAAAAGTTTCCCCTTGCTATATTTTTAGATATGAGTAAAGCGTTTGATTTTTTATCACATACAATTTGGTTAAAGAAACTTGAGAGATATAGTATTAGAGGTAATTCATTACAATGGTTTAAAAGCTATTCAGAGAATAGAAAGCAATGTGTTGAGACTTTAAAAGTAAGTGGAAACCGCAAGAAAGTATATTCTTCAAGTTATCTTTTTAATTACTGCGGTGTACCACAAGGTAGTGTTTTAGGGCCACTTTTTTCTTAATTTAAATAAATGATTTGCCTAATGCTATCAATCATGATTCAATTTTGTTTGCTGATGATACTACACTTCTCATCAAGAGCAAAAACAAAAACGATTTACTGGAAGAAATAAGTAAAACTTTGACTAAAGTGACAGAATGGTTAAATGAAAATAATCTAACAATAAATCTTACGAAGACAACATTAGTTGAATTTCAAACACATTATAGAGATACCAAAAAATTACATGTTATTTTAAATAATATTACTATTGAGAATGTAGATTGTACTAAATTCCTAGGAATAAAAATCGATAAATTTTGTAACTGGAAATCGCATATTGATTTACTTTGCAATAAAATCGATAGGTTTGTACTTTGTATATGTGTTGAGAAGAATTAGAGAAGTGTCAGAACAAATAAATATATCGAATTCCCCATTGTTACGAATTTTTAGCAGCAATCAAGTCGCACAATATTCCACAATCGATTTGTGAAGCAGTTACGAATAATTGATATCGGGGCGTTTGGTCTATATAAGGCGCAATGTATCGTCGTTTGTACGGTACAGTCGATTTCCTTAGGATGCCTCGGTGTCGAGGCGAAACGTACGTCAAGTGTTTATTCGTGTTCTGGTCGCGGAGGTGGGTGGTGGGAACGTCAGTTAAGCCTGTCACACTCTGTGTCTTTTGAAGGATTATTTGCCACAACACTTACACGGCTTACACGGAATTAGCAAAATAAAAGCTTATTTTACACCTTTTCTCAGACGCAATAGAGACTTGCGGAACAGTCTGCCCGTGAAGCGTCTTGGAGGGATTTTCAGACATTTACACAGACGCAAGAGAGAAGATTAGCTAGCGTGCAGTGTCAAGCTCAAAGTAGAAGTATTTTAAGTAGGTTTGATTGGAATGTTTTCGATAAAGCAGAATTCGATAATAACCATACGTTATAGTATAAAAATTCTCCAAAAAGTAGTAGTCACATCCTTATGCCAGGATATTCTCCCATATTTAGGGGCCGTTCAAGTATTACGTAACACTATGGGGGGTCGGG
>NJDD01001036.1:17097-29459 GCA_002245505.1 Calephelis nemesis
GGGGGGGGGGGGGGGTCTTTGCTTTGCTTATTTTGAATGAAATAAGGGGTAGGGGAGTTTACATGATGATTACGTCATCCGTAGTTATTTACGTTTTTATACAAATGGCAACCATCACTTTTTTTGGATTTTTACTGGCTTAAAGCAAAATATTTGATATATTCCATCGTCGGCGCTTGGTAAATCTTCCAAGTATTCATATTTTACGATACGATCATACGATACGTAAAACGGTACAAGTGTTGCTTCATTAAAAATATGAATATTTTAAAGCAAAATAACTGAATGTTACTGACCATTTTCTGCCCCTGGAATAGGAATAGGAAGACGGTGGTACCAATCCGGTCAAGCTGCTACACCACTCTCTGTCACATTCCTTGTGAAACCATCCATAAGTAAAATAACATAAAAGCTCCTGTCACGTGTCTGCCCGCTCAGGAAGTCAAGGACCCGTCCCCCGCGCTTTTATTGAATCAAAGGTAAATTATGGTAACTATTTATCACGTAATAAAACATAATTACTCAACTAATTCAAACCAATTTTCGGTGAGAGTTTACATCCAAGGCTTGGAATTAGTACCAAAAGTACACGTTCTGTACTGGTATTTAGCGGTTCTTGCCATTTCAGATACTTGGGTACCGGTTCCAAAGTGGATACAAGTACCTCGTATACCGGTACCGACCCGATACCGGTATCTACAAGTACCGGTACTAATACCGATAAAAACCGGTATCCAATTAAGTTACTGCGACGTTGACAATTTTTGTTTTCGGGTATCGGTATCATTTTAATGTCTTATGAAGGATCAGAGATATCTTCGATTGAAGAAAGAATGCTACATAACATATTTTTTGTATCGGTAATATTGAACCAGTACCGATATAAAAACCCTTAAACCATAGATACTACTGGTAGTAAGTCTGGTACCGGTACAAACAGTACAGGTAACGCCTTTGGTATCGGCATTGCTTTAAGTCTATTACTACTGGTTCCCAAAAAAACCGTTATTTCGAGCCCTTTTTAGACTCGTATAATATAATATATATGTATATATAATACGATTATTAATATAATTATTATATATATATATATGTTATATATTAGTTATTATTATATGTTATATAGTAGTTATTGTTATATATTAGTTTTATCATAACAGACATTACAGGCGGATACATTCTGCCAGTTTGGAAGTGTGTCTTGAGCAAATTATTTAGTTTAAAAAATATGGTAGGAACCTCTATGAATATTAATTTTGAAGATCTATTCATATATCCACACCTTAAAAAGTTTGGTAAAAAAAACTTTTGTTTCATTTCTAAGTATGAAGAACCCCCAAAATATTTTTTTGTCTTTTTTTTGTATAAAATCTTAATGCGGTTCATTGTTTAGGTACATCCAGTTACCAAGTTTCAACAGTATTGTTTTCATGATATCGGAAAAAAGTAGCTGTAACATACGGACGGGCAGACAGAGAGACAGGTCTATAAAGACCATTTGGCTACGGAACCTAAAAATGATGTAACAATAAGGTGTACAGGAGTGCGTCGGTGAAAGATGTTTGCAACACGTAGCACTTACCGCTCCAGTAGCAACCGTACACCTCGACCCTCATGCAGACCGTGCGCCGGTGCGAGCTGTACGGGATGAACCGGATCTTGGACGCCCAGATCGGCGGCTCCAGGTGATTCTTCTTCTCTAGATACGTGTTTGTGTTGCCTGTTAGAATCTGTCGAACACAGTTATTTATAACATTATCATTAATAAATAAATCCATACATAAAAATATTTAAAATAGATATAAGATATTTATAATATAAGATATTTAAAATATCTTAAACATAGATCCCCAGCTCAGATGTTTTATTTGTTTATTTCAAACTAAGCTAGTCTTTTGCGTTTTGTGAAAAATATTGACGTTTAAGGCCCTACACTTGCTGTCCAAGATTGATATTTTGATCCATTTTTATGTTATCGCTTGCCAATAACATATCTATGGACAGGATAAATATGGCAATTAAGTATAGGATAGGCCGGCGGATACGCAGCTATCTAGATTGCTTGAAATCCATTAGATAGAGATACATTATTAACATTGGCCGTTAGTCAGCCAGAACAGCCAATCGCCGCACTCCCCCGGTCCATGATTACTATGAAGTATTGCGCTCTAAAGTAAGTGTCTTAAGCGACAAATCACTATTCTTGACACTATATAAGTAATTTGAAAAAAAAAATATAAAAACTGAAACACTTATCTTTTAGGTTTAACACTTATCTATGTTTCTGTTAAATCTGGTGTCGATATTTTCATAATTGAAGTAGACAGTTAGGTTTTGCTTTCAAAAAAGGGTTAGCTTTTTGAATTTTTTTCTATCGAGCAAATTGAAATGAATCGTGTTTTGGAAACACTAGTCTTATAAAGCATGTTCTTGTGTATTTTTGTCACCAAGATCCATGATTATTTTGTATGAAAAAAACATTATGTTATTGCTGACGTATTTTAGCATGTATGGACCCTTAACAACAAGTACATGAACATGCTTTTATCATAACATTTTCATGTTTTTTATTGAACTGTAATTTATGTAATCCCCGTAACATGCGTATGTTTTGTTTTTTATTAGATATATTTATAATTACAGTCAGCGTTTAGCCCTTTTAAGCAACTCTTGTCAAGATCTAGACCCCTTTAGCTCCTTCAACTGCCCGTTTACAAAAGCTCCGGTAGCTCGCACTCATCTGCTCGAGGACTGCTGCCGTCAGAAGTCGGAATTCGCCATAAGAAGCAATCGCTAAGCGTTTATCACACAACCGCAAAAGACAATGTCACAATTATAAACAATTTGCGTATAAAGTTTATGAGCTGGAGTAACAGCAAAAGTTTTTGATTTAATTTTGTGTCTTATATCGTGTGGTTCTCCAGCCGACACTGCACGTGGTGCGTCTGTAGCGTCTGTATGTCGGAGGCTATGTACTATGTCTTATTGTGCCCACTAATGTATAGATAGCGATAAAACAAAATCATATAAAATATATATGCTGAATAGTTTAACTTAACTGTACAGAAAAAGCGCTCTGTTACATATGAATGCATAAATAAATAAAAATAATATAAATGTACACAGAAAATTAAATAGTGACGTTCGCTGCGCGCCAGTGCCGGTGCCGGTGCCAGTGCAAGCAAGTGTAAAAAATCGTATTTATTATTTTATGTAAATGATGGTACGTGTTAACATTAACATAAAAGTTATAAACGTCGCAGTGAAATGTGAAAGGTCGTAGTGGCGCACGCACGCACCAATTAACCGTGTAATAAAAAAACATTACTACAATAACAAGTTATTTATAAATCGCAAAGTTAATGGTTAATCAAGTTTGACCTCAAACTTTCAACTGCACCTACACTTTCGAAAAACAGTTGCACTCTTCCTATTGCCGTCACATCAATACTAGACTCTAATAAGATTTTAATTAGATGGAAGTCGAGTCGCCGGACACTAGCATACACAGGTACGCACGTACGTATCATTTTGGCGTCCACAGACGTCGAATAGATCTTGCTTTTCGGTATGAATATCACTCTACTCTTGGTAAGCGCTGTCTTATTTGTGTGCTTTTAAAATATTCAGACAACAAAAATTGGTAGCTATTATACATAGGTACATATTTTACGACTTGATGAAACAAATGTCAGACAGATACTGAGTTTATCAAGTTATTCGCAGCCAGGGCCGGCGCGGCCCGCGAGCGCTCGCCGGACTGTGGTAGTGCGCCGAATGCGGGTACACAAAGAAATTATAATAAAAACATTCGCTTTGCGAGAAATTCATATTGCCAAACAGTTGTTTTCATTTAATATGTTTTTCTTACGAACTGCATAAAGGAGAAGTATATCAACTAGCAGGTAAGTTTTCTTTCAGATTCCATCAACCGTATGAACTTCGATGGTATTTTTTTACGAAAGGTAGGTCATGTTTCCGATATGGTCCCGGCTATGTTCACGATCCGTCAAAAGCAGGCAACAATAAGGCGGCAGCAGTAGTCCACAATCGAGAACGTTACGTCACGAAACTCTTGTCAGCTGTGATTATAACTAGGTAGACAGAACTCGTGGATGAAAGGAATATGCCCTCGAGAGGCATCATCAGCCAATTTTTCGATCTGCAACAATCATGATTATAATTACCTCTTGTCCGTCGGCTCCCCTGTACCGCACCCACTTGCCGAGCTTCGGTCTCCAATACTCAAGCACGTAGGCCTCCGCGTACTCGGCCCCCTGCCCGTTTCCGAAACGTCCCTGTGTACCGGCTGCTGTGATAACATGCACCGAGTGCAGATCCACCTCCAACCACTCGCTGGACTCTGTCGTTATCTGGGACTTGGGACACCACGCACCTCCTTTGATCTCTTGGTTTAACCTGGAAATAGACATTACTATACAATAACAGTTTATTGTACGTAATACAGTGAGTAAGTAATACAGATAGGCAATACTATATTCAAATCGAAATTACTAGACACCAAAATATGGCCCAAACCTGCGCTAGAGATCCCGCATCATAAACAATCAGGAAGAGAACCTGGGACACGACACAAGAACATCTATTGGCGTATTGGCAGCCATTCCAAAATACTAGTTCAAATTAAGCTTTTAATACGTACGATTCCTATAATCTATAATCCTAAGCGCAATATTGACTTAAAATAGTTGCCTACGGGGGTGTTCCAAAAAATCAACTTTTAAGTAAAGTAATTACTCCAACACGTAGCTAATGCGCCCTATACAAGAAACGATGATCTTCAGGACTTAAGAAAGAAATTGGTGAGTGACATATTAAAAACCAAACTGCCGAAGTTCACCTACATAGACATCGCTGTTGGACATGGAGCCACCAGTTCCCTGACTTCTGTGACTATGTCTACAGTGTGGCGGCTGACCAGAACTTAGCCGTAGTTCAAGTCCTGAGTGTGTTGACCACAAGTACGAAGCGAGGAGCACTTCCAATCGAGTTTACGTCTTTAACTCAATTTCGTCAGGTGTTTCCAACGCCTCTAGTGGTCAATAGCATAAATTTTACTGCGAATGTTATGGCGGTAACGCTAACCGTGTAACCGATATTTAGAGTTTGGATTGGCCGTTGGACGTACAAATTGCCGTTTGTGACATTGAAATGCGTCAACGCAATAGTTCAAAAGTGTCAAGTTCTTTCGATTCGTATTTCGTCAGCGAAAAGTGGAAACTTGAATTTCAATTTTGAAAGTATTCTAAAGAAGCTAATATTAATTACATTTTTTGAATGATAATTGTGATCAAAGGAAATATAAAGCGATGTCTGCTGGCTATTTTTTTGCTTGGAAAATGTTACAAGCTTCTCGAGCCCAACTAAGATGAGCGACTAAGCCTACGGGCTTTGAGAAAAAAAGAGTAGCTTTCGACACTGTGTAAGGTCGGTCTGACACAGAGTTTCGAAAACGACTATATCATTATACGAAACTATCAGCAACTTGATTTATTTCTGCTGACACTATCCACTAGACACACCAAAAACTATAAACCTAATTGCACTTTAAACTCATTTGTAATAAATAATGAAGCTTGTAATAAATATAAATATGTGATTTGCCTCGATTGAAAATGATATATTTAATCAACATAAATAATTAACAATTAATTTCTATAAATCTCAAAATGTGGTGGCAGCCCACAATGTGGCACTACAATATGTTAGTATCTTTAAATGTTTTGTTAGCAATGTCCTAATACAGAAAAAATGTTTTATTTCAATTACACTTTACTGAAATATTTTAGTAATTGTTAGTTGATATTTTTGTCCTTCCCGATTTACTCTCAACATTAAACCGAACGAGGTAAGAGTGCAGTTGTCGACAGCGAGGTACATGTACTTGTGACTGACTTCTGTGCCCTCCCCATGCTTTTAGGTTCGTCGAGTTTACAAGCAAATACAGCGGTAACATTTCCGCCGGCCTTAAAGGGTAGCCTTTAAAGAAATGAGAAACATAAGCGAATAATATTATTAAATGCAAATATTCATAAACATATACATATGCAGGTATAACTGTAAGCGAGTGTATGATTAAAATTGTTAATAGGCCAGTCTGAAAGAGGATTAGACAGCCATCAAGGCCCTCGGAACCACAAGGGATGGTTTACTAATTTTTCAGGAGTTAAACCTCGAGACAAACAGTCAGCGGGATTTTCTATACCTGCTACATAATGAAAACGCTTAGCAGATACATTTTCAGTAATCTGTACTACTCGGTTTGCAATAAAGGTTTGCCACCGATTGGCGGAGGAATTAATCCAAGGACTACTCTGGAATCAGAAAAAGCAAAAATATCTTTTATCTCATGTTGTGATGAGATGCTACTGTGAACAGTTTTTAATAGCTTAGACAGTAGAACGGACGCACACAACTCCAATCTAGCGATTGATAAAGGTTTGGTAGGTGAAACCTTTGATTTGGCGCAAACTATGTCAACATGATTAACAAAAGATTCATGGCTCACATGAGCATAAATGGCAGCACCGTAAGCGGATTCACTTACGTCGGCAAAACCTGCAAGAGTAACAATGGAACCTTCCACAATTCCCAAGTGACGCGGTATACGAATTTCATTTAATTTTAGAAGCTGAGAACAAAATTTTTCCCAAGTAGTTATAATATGTTGAGGGGAGTTATCATCCCAGTCACACTTAAGTAGGCATAGTTCTATTATAAGAAGCTTAGCAAAATGAATGGAAGGAGTTACGTAACCCATTATCCCACAAGCGGGCTACAGTTGATAAAATGGAGCGTTTTGTACAGGTGAAGAAACAATCATTAATTTTATCCCAACGCAATCCTAATATTTTATGTGGTACGGCTCTATCAAATTCTACATCGGGAGTTAATCGATGTGATGCGGGAATATGCTCTAGAACAGCGGACGAGTTACTAGTCCACTTGACCAGATCGAATTGAGCACTTTTAAATAAGCTAATTAGCTCTTTAGATGCTGTAATATCATGCGATTCTGTCATGAAGAAAAATTTATGTCATCCATAAACAGCTAGAGCTTAGCGTTTTCAATATCTTTGTATATATGATTTTCATCCTGAAATAATTGTTTCGTGACACGTAATGCATGGTACGGACTTGATCTCAACCCAAAACAAACTCGATTAAAATGGTATACCTGAATTTGTTCTTCCGGGTTAAACCGGTATAAAACTCGCAAATAGCGACGGTCAGAAGGATTTATACCTATTTGTAAAAACATTTCTCGACAATCAGCGGAAAGTGAGATAGCGATAGTCTAAACCTTGTAATAATTTCAAAAAGGTTTCCCTGTAAGTTAGGATCTTGATGCAGTAAGTTATTAAGCGAGGGTTCATTGATGGTTCTACATCCTTCGTCGAGAACCATTCTAACTTTAGTGGTAGTTTTATCCTGCCTTACGAACGCGTGATGACTTAGGTAATAATGCGGTTGAATATAATCATCAACTTCAATCCTATTCAGCCTATTACTATACTTCCCGTAATCGACAAAATAATAGGAAAGTACATTAGCGAAATTAAACACAATTTTTACCAAACTAATAGCGTAATTTCAAACCAACAATACGGCTTCCAGTCTAAAAAAAAGTACGACACTACTGCTGTCGCGTTTCACTGATGAAATAAACTTACACTTGAATGATAAAAATCAAGTCCTTTTAGTTTTTATAGATTACAGAAAAGCTTTTGACACCTTAAACCATGACATTTGATTACATAATTTGGGAAACAGTGGTATTAGAGGTAATGTCCTTAACTGGTGTAAAGACTATCTAAACAATAGAACTTTTAAAGTGAAAGTAGGTTCATCTCTGAGTGACAGTGTAAACGTAACATATGGTACAGCTCAGGGTTCAGTACTTGGTCCGATTCACTATCTGACGTATGCTAGTGACATGAGTCGAGTGGTAAGACATTGCACGATTTATCAACTTGCAGATGATACCTGCATACTAGCGGCAAATAAAGATATCAACGTAGCTCTAGATCATTTGCAAAGTGATTTTAATGAAATTTGCAAATGGTCACATGACGTTGGATTAGTGCTCAACTTTGATAAAACAAAATTTTTACATGTGCACTCCAGTCACAACCAACCAAAGAGCAAGGACAGTATAATGTAATAGCACATTGTCATGAATGCTTGCATTCCAGCACGTCCTTGTGTATGTATGGATGTAAAAACATAGAGCAAGTAACTGAAAATACCTCGGTTGAATAATTGACACAAGTTTTATTTGGCACAAACATATTGACAAAATATGCGATAAGTTATGAGCAATTTTGTCAAAATTTTATAAAATAAAAAGTCGTGTACCTTTCTCTGTACTTATTGACATGTACAAGGCGTTGGTGGAAAGTATCGTGTCCTACGGCCTAAGCAGTTACGGTCGTACATACAAAACCTATTTAAACCAAATATATAACTTACAGGCTAGATTGCTTAAGCTCATAGTACCATATAAAATTAAACAAAAATATAATAACAACACTTTAGGACTATTCAAATACTGTGGCGTAATGCCGATACATAATAAAATTAAATTTACGTTACTTCTAGAACAATTTTTCAGGAACGAGATTCAGCACAAAAAAGTTAATTATCTTCACGAGAAGCGTGGCTGAAAATAAACTACTAATACCTAACACTAATAATTTTTACGGCAAAAGAGCAACACAATACATAATTCCCAAATTAATTAATTTCCCCAAGGATGTTAAAAAGAGCTTGACACAAAAAAAATATTAAATTTGTATTAAACAAATCATTTTTACTCAATGAAATATAAAAAAATTGTTAGCTGGTTAATTATTTACTATTTTCAATATAGGTTTTTTCCTGCGTATGATAAAGTATATTCATAAAATTAAAATAAAAAATAATCAAAACAGATCGCAAAAAAGTTTAATATTGGAGCATGCTGTATGTATAAGTGATTAGAAATACTTAAATACCTAAACCAACAACAAAACCGGTTTTTGACGCGCGCATGCTTCTTATTTTAATTATAGATAGTAAGACTGTCATGTATATTGTATACCCATTATAGCCTACTTACTAGTGATAAACTGGTTTTATTTAAATTGCATATTTTTGTAATGTTATATTATATTTAATTAAAATCAGTTAGTGTTGAGGGTTCATTGTCATGCGAGAACAAAATTGTCTAGACAAACTATAAAAGTTTACAGACAATTTTATTGAAATGTAATTTAGTATAAGACTTGATAAATTAATTTAAAAAAAAGTCGCTGTGTGTGACAAATATCCCTTTTTCAAATAACTGCGTATAATGTCATCATAAGATGTACGAAGCGAAGGATTATTATTTAACCGGCGCTTTAAGCAAAGGAATCTCCTAAAAGCAATTTTATAGGAATCACCTAAAGTAAACGGATCTCCACTGAACGGTAATGACACCATATAGCGGCCACTCTCATCTCGAGACGTGGTGGTAAGAAAATGATCTTCACATTCACATCTTCACATTCGTTTTTACTCAGAGGGGGCGGGGCGTGTATCTCATTCATTTCCTCACGAACAACGGCGCAACATGACGTTGAAAATGTATTATTTGCGGTTTTTAAAGTGGGTACGGAACCCATAATAATAATTCCCAAGGTAGTTTCAATGGCGGGCTGATAGTTATAAATATGTCTAGAGACTGTACCTCGAATTATTAAGTGAGGGAAAACCTCGGCACCAATTACCAATTGTATAGGACCTGGCGAACTCATTATCAGCCAGCGGCGTCGCGTGAAGATAAGACAGTGTTGACGTATCCACCGGAGCGGTCGGCAGGTTGTCTGTGATACGAGCGACGACCATTGCGGAAATATTATAATTGTAATTTAAATTATGGCGCGAAAAAAATTTAAGACGTGTGTGACACTTAATAGCCTTTTCCGAGCCCCCTATACCTTTAACAATAATATAATTATTTTTATTAGCGGACGGTTGCAAACCTAATCTTTTATATAAGTCTATTGTAATAAAATAAGATTGAGAAGCCGAGTCAACCAACGCGCGAACCACAAAAGCATTTCCCTTATAATGGTAAACAACGACCTGAGCGGTGGCCAGTAACACTGTACTCCTTGCCTGACTAACAGCTGTAGTATTACGGTATCGTGGAGTCTGTACCGAGGTAGTACACAACGAGACGTCGGGCTAAGCTGCGCCGCCCGCGCTGTAACTATTACCGACTGAACCAGGTAGTTGACCGGACATCAAAGTTAGGTATATAGATTTTGAATATTTTTAAAAATTATATAAGTTTTGAAAAAATCATATTCTAGAACAGCAAATTTTTGTATTTTTTATCGCGTTATCTAATTTTTTACTTAATATACTAATATTTAAAAACGGCTTTTAGAAGCCAAAAGTATCGTAAATACAGATCAAGATCAGAAATAAAAATGTTAGTTACAAATCTATATATGTACTTAATTAAAGCATAATATAATAATGAATCCCTATTTCGGGTGGTCGTCGCATTACACCAATGTTGCTAATTCTGTTTTTTTTCTCGTGTTGGTAATTGTTATGATTAGATTCTTATGAAAATAATAACCGTGAAAATAACAAGGAAATGTGAAAAATAATGCTTTAATCCAAACAAACCGTTCTAGTAGCTGTCAGGGTCAAGCGATATAAAGTTCATAGGGTTGGCTACTTCTGTATGTTTTTGAAATAGGAAGATAACGATATCTACTCAACAAAACCCCTTTGATGTTTATGGACGATAACATAGTTTATCCAATTTTTTTAAAATTATTTTCAATGTTATACCTAATTAAAATTGTTGTTACATTTTAAGCTGCGATTTAATAAACTTTAATTTTAGATACGTTGGTAGTTTCTGAGTTACAAACAAAAACCGAAATAACATTTTTTGCTACCATTCAATTAAATTTTTTGCTCTATTTTAGTGCTTCTGTAGATTACTTTTTTGGAAAAAAACAGGTACCTAGGTTATGTTGGATCTGGGTCTTACCTATTTGCACGCAAATTTCATAGAAATAGAATTGGTCCAGCAGTTTAACTGTGAAAAAGGAACAGACAGACTTTCGCATATTTAATACTAATAGAATGATTACCATTTTTTAGATAATAAACAGTTTTCATTCAAAAATGTTTACCCGCCTACGTACCATAGTTTTGACTAAATGTAATAAAAAAGACATAATATTTTCAATTTTCGTTATTAGAAAAATATTAAATTAGAGTATTGCTGTTTTGACATCAAAAATTGTAAAGCTATGTTTCGATTAATTAATAACAAACTTTATAAACCTGTCATAAAATTCAAGTTAGATACGTCGGTCACACTTTAAGTTTAGCGTAACTTAAAAAAAACAACATGTTATGACCAAAATATTACGTTTTTTGCTTTTCAAATTAATCTCCTTTACATTTTAAACATTATTTCACGCGATCGAACCATTTTCAAAAACAGGAGGACCACAGTTCTAAAAGCATTTTTTCTACGTGCTGATTGAACACGATCGCTGCCTCTTCGGAGTTGGTAAAAGTAAAACCTCTCATGAAACCTTTGATTTTGGGAAAATACAGAAATCACAGGGTGCTAGGTCGGAGCTATGCGCAGGATGAGTGACGAGATGTACTTTTTCGGAAGCTAAAAATGACTTTGTTTTGTTGGCCGTGTGTGAGGAAGCGATATTATGGTGCGAATATTGGGTCGTCTTTCGCGAACTTTTTCTAACACCCTGGGTAAACAAATGGTAGAATACCACTCGGCGTTTACACTCTTTTGATCTTCAAGTGGAATTATACAGATGGGACCCGTAGCAGAGAAAAAAAACTGGATTTTTTTTCCCAACGTTTCTCGCCTGTCTCACTTTTGTTGGCCTGTACTCATTACTAGCATCCTTGAACACCATTCCACCCGAGCCCGCTTCTGCTCCGGTTTTAGTTCATGAGGGATCCAACGACAACAATGTTTTCAAACTTTCAATTTTTCGTGTAAAATTTTCTGTATTTGAATCCTCAAATTTCTCGAATTGTCTCTTAAGTAATCCGGGGGTTTTCTTCAATGAACCGCTTAACAGAAACCACATTATTTTTATTGACGGCAGAGTAAGGCCGACCTTTACGAAATTCGTCCCCGACACGTATCATCGCTGACCAGTTCAGTTTTTTTAGATTGTGATCTCAAAATATACTTCGCCGAAGGTGTCGCACCCGAGCCGCAGGAAGACCGGCCAAACTCAATTTAAAAACTTTACTTGTGGACATTAGGGCGGCGCAACAAACAAAATATTTGGACCTGAAAACAT
>NJDD01001036.1:29527-46641 GCA_002245505.1 Calephelis nemesis
GTGTGTGTGTGTGTGTGTGTGTGTGTGTGTGTGTGTGTGTGTGTGTTTATTTGCCGGCAGACGGCCGAATGGATTAATCCATTTCGTTAAACACATTTTTATTAAATATAAACGGTAAACGGTATATATAACGGTAAATATAAAAAAAGTAAACGGTAACGGTAAAATACAGTAAATATAAACAGGCAAGTAATCTGCCTGAGTACCTGCTGCCTGCCGTACCAGCGCTCGCTCGGGCTTACATTCTACCCACTTGTGGGATATGATAAAGAAGAAGAGGGATTTGGCGAAGGTAAGAAACGCAAGCCGCCCATACATAATTTGTGGTAATAATGCCTTGCCAACTTGAGTCTGCAATCTTTCCCTAAAGTGTATTGCAGACCACACGACCCACAGTTAAAACTGGTACACAACAGCAGTGACTGACGCCGAGGTAGGGTTGGCTCGTCGCAGTGTTAGTGACATCAACTAAAAGTTCCGGTGAGCTAAACTCTTACAATCCGTTTTGTAGAAAGTTGAAAAAGTTCAAGCTTTTTCCAACTACATATTTCTGAGAACCAGCGCGGTTTTACGAGCGGCTCGTCGGTGACTCGGTGGTCGGTTGACTGCCGCTGGTGGTTTCTTTGAAGACTTCTTTGTTGCCAACAGAGAACGTCCTGATTGCTCCTTAAAAATACTACGTAAATCACTTATAACAGAGTCTGATGTGGTATCCACGGGAAATACACACACTCGAAGTGTATCCTTTAAACAAAAGAAGAGTTTTCCACATTTTAATGATCTAGGATAACACATGACAATGAGTGTTCATTGAGTGGTGTTGGTACTTCTTATCTTAAATTATAATATATAATTCTGTTATATACCTACATTGTTGTACATTTGTAGGAAAAGTGCCCTACTAGAGGCTTACAAAACAACAAAATCGCAGAATAAAGTAAAGAGTTTATCAGAATCACTAAATAAACACAGCAATCCCTACAGCCGCCGACATACTATGTTCGGCAGCACGAGGCGATAGTCCAGTCGGAGACCTAACGTGCGTTCGTTCACTAAATGTGCATGTCAATTTGTGCGTGATCAACGTATAGCGCATGACCCCTACCACAGTATAATTAATTAACCAGTACATTTAACAAATTTACTACTTTTGTTCATACTGGTATATGCTTCTTATAGAATTTCTAAAATATTTTGTTAATACTAGCTTTTGCTTGCGGCTTGATATTTATACTTAGTCACTTTTAAGCAGCATTTTTTGATTCCATATTTATCTCCTATTTCTTTACGTTCGTACAGGTGGTGGTACGGACATTAAGAAATAGAAGAACCTTAAGATGTGGACAGAGTTACAACCAGGCCATCCATGACTGGCCAAAGACAATAAGTCCCACAAAGTGTTAGGCTTATCATATCCTTGGAAAACCTAATTAAATACAAATGTAGTTAAACTTACATTTGTATTAAATTTATTATAAAAACCGACAAACAAATATTGTAAACAAATATATTTTGTATATGTAGCGTATACACTTAGTCAGGTCATAAGTTTTGTTACACAATAAAAACTTCTACGGATTTTGATCCGGTTTTTTAATGAATAAAGAGATTGAAGAGGAAGGTTTATATCTAATCCCCTGAGAAGTGTGGGCTGGCCGCTAGTTGTAAATAAGTTGATAAATATTTGAAACAAATTTTACATAATGTAAATATTTTTAATAAAAAAATATAATATGACATAAATAAACAACAAAAATGAAAAAATACCAATCGTTGTAAACATTTTGATTGACCCATGACCCATGTGAGAATCGTAAGACGTAACTTTTTCTGATGTACTACTGAACCAATAGTACTAGAAAATCGAACTAGTACATTCGAATAACCCCTGGAATTATAATGTCGGTGCTGCACAGTGTCCCGTTAAGTGAGGCGAAACATGCAGCAGATCCATTTGCAGTCGGAAGACGACGGAAACTTGTTTCGAGTGAAGGCTGGCGGAGGCTGCGCCCCGAAACTGACGCGGCACAAGTGGAAACTTCAATATTAACTATTGAAAACAGATTAAATTTTTGAAATTCAATGAAACTTTTTTATTTTGCGAAAGCACGTGTTAAAAAATTGGTACAAAGATATATTATTATTCGCTTCGAACGGGTATAAAATATACACATAAATCTTCCTCTTCAATCACTTTATCTATTACTGCGACCATAATTTTTTTCATTTTAATACCAATTACAATTTTAAATTCGTAAAATCTTTTGAATGAATCGTCCGATTGGAATAAAATAAAAAGTAATTTTTACCTATTGAAACTTTTATCTATTGAATTGCTCAATAAATAGTTTATTTGGATAAGAATTAGTATTTGACGCATTAGTATTTGACGAATATGATCTATAAACATGGGCTATTAATTTTAACTACTTTCATTATATGGAAAAGTGGTTATAATGGCTGAAATGTAAATGTTTGGTTTATACTATCGCAGACTTTTTTGTACGCAATATTGAGTTCTACAACTTTTCTATAGAAGTCAACCATACATCTCTAACCATTTAAACAGCGTTCGCAAGAATCGTTAACGTACGGCAGTTTTTTCGTCGACTTACTCCACAAATTTCACTACCACGAAAATCCTATATTTTTTTCCGGAATAAAATGTAGCCTATACGGATTCGGAAGAATCCCTCTAAGTAATGGTAAGAGAAATTTTAAAATCGGTCCAGTAGTTTTTGAGCCTATTCGAATTCAAAAATACAAAGGTTTCCTCTTTATAATATTAGCATAGACTAGTATAGAAAACCATACATGTACCACATTGTAGTGTGTAAATGTATATCTAATTAAAATTTATAAAAAAGAAATATTCATAGATATTTTAACGTTTAAATCATAACTTATTTATATTTTGACTAGCTGCCCCGAGAACTTCGTTCCACCCGTTCAGTTTGTGTGGGAAAAATAAAGTATTATAAGTAAAAAGTTTTTCCCATTTTCCCCTCTATTTTCCCGGTTTGTCTTTTCTCTAACACTAACTAATAAAACAAAAAACAATTAGCCAAATCGGTTTAGTCGTTCGGAAGTTATGAGCTTAGCAACAGATACAACAACTTACACTAATAATTTTGAAGGTAGATTATTTTAAACCTATTTACGTTAACTACCACCGTTTCCAAATCAAGCCAATTAGGGGAAGAAACGGCGAAAAAAACTTCCCGAATGGTATCCGACTTCTTAATTAAGTTTATAAATTATTAAATTAAATTTACAATTGCAAGAAAATCTTTTACACTATAATAATATGTATTCTCTAATAGCAAACCAAATCCTTTTTTTTTGAAATCGTTTCAATGACAGTGATTTTAGATTATTAGGAGTTTGGTTATTTGTACGAATCAACATGCAACATACTTACATTATTTTTGTAAATATTAAGTTTATTACTAATAGTAATAAGATGAGTGTTTCTTTTTGTATTGGTGATTGTGAATTGACTTGGCCAACGAAGAACCAAGTTATACGCACTTTCTGACAACATTGTGTACTGTATACCCGTAGGTATCGGCGGCAGGTTGCGTGCCCGCGACGAGGTAGCGTGCCACTGCCATCTAGGGTTGTCAGATACGAAGACTAAAATACCTGGGCAAAATTTCAAAATTTCAGAAAGCTACAATAAAGAGTATTCGTTTTATAATATGGGTGCGAAGCGTGTAAGTGTCAACTAAGTTTCTCTGGTCCGTGTATTTTGGACGATTTTATCAGTTGGCCTTTTTTCGAAACAATCATACATTAACATTAGACAGACAGACTTATCAAACAAAAATATTTTATAATATAATAAATATATTGCAATCAAGAGCTAAAAATCACTATTTTTAACTTTGAATATACAAATGCAAACGTTTTATTAAAATTCATTTAACGTCTTGGAGACTAAGTTTTTAAGGTTTTCGTGCTTTCGGCGTTCCACTCGCGGCGTAACATAATATTTATTTTTCGTATAATGTAGAGTTGGTATTCGTTTTAATAGACAAAGATTTGACTTTAACACCCGTATTTAAGAAGCATGCTTCGCTAAGTAATGAAACAACGATTTGCAAAATTACGATATTTAGCAATATTTACGATGTTTTGTTTGGACAGTTTGATTTTTCTCGGGATTTTGGACATCAGACGTATCGTCGGGATAATCCCGAAGAATCTCGACCATGGCAACCCTACTGCCACCACAAAAGGTTGTGGGTATGAAGGCCCCACCTCGCATTGGACTGTGAGTGGGTTTCTGTCGCAAGCAGCGCTCGATACGCGTATTGATCATTTTACTTTATATTACTTTTACATATTTAATTTAAACGTAGTAGGGTGTGCGTACATTCGTAAGCTCTGTGTAGATTGGCAAACTACTTTAACAAATCATTTTTGAGGGGCTACTGGGGACTGCGGGGGAATCGTAATTTCATATAACAATAAGATTTCTCATTTTATTAGTCCGATACAGTCAGGCAGGGGTCCGACCACTTTTGTTTTAACGAACAACAAAAATTGTTTTGTTTGTACGCTACAGGTAAGCACAACATATAGTAGTTTACCTGACGGAAAACTATGTTAGTATCAAAGTTGTTGGTTTTTTACTAGAGCTTCTAAGACGTCCAAGTCGTAGATGTGTGGGGATATTGCTTTAAGGAGAAAATTTAACATTACCGGTCTCTAGCAGTGCGAATAATGGAAAAAGCGGCAGTTCTTTTAGTTTGACCTTAGCGCAGGTGACTTATTGGTGGAAGAGCTACTGACCCATAACCGTAACCGGTTTCGGTCACAAGCTGGATCACGCAAATGCCGTTCTGACAGCCATCCTCCGGTTACATCCTCGTCCATTAATTTATTTAAATCATTCATCATTAACATTCGGGATTCATTCTTTAATAAAAACACTTTTGTGAAGTACAGCACTTGTACTAATGATGTGTAGTTCTCTTACTGGTCTGTGCTAACGGTGATACAAAATAGGATATGGTTGTGATGGCAACTCGAAAGTCAGTCGATCCAAAATAGTGCGAACTGTTTTTGGAAGGGTAGTCGAGGAACCTTTACCTGCCACAGTTTCCCTACTCCGCATATCCGCTGTCTCATCACACGCGACTCCAATGTGGGATGATCCTTTACCATCTATTGCACGGTATAGTTTCTGAGGCGGAGAGATTTCCTAGGGCTTACGAAAAATAACCGTCTGGAGGTTCGACCACGGATGAATTCCCGAATCCCAGTTCCGGTATTTATACGATTTCGGGAACCGAATTCTAGAACATTTCATACCTCACCCCCGGGACCATACTTTATTGAATATGTTTATTAAAACATACAATGATCACACAGAGACATATTACAAACCTATTTTTAGATCTAGATCTATCCTTGCATACTAAGTTGTGCACCCGACTGCGCTCGGTTTCTATTTGGCGGCGAAATTCCGCGATTTTAGCTTTTATGTGATCCCGCCCCCTCCCCCTCAGCTCAGTATAAAACGTGAGGGCGCGGCCCTCCCAAAATTATTAACGCTACGTGCGCGGTCGTATTCATACACTACATATACTTTACAGTTGTTACCTTACCCTTAACAAAATATCCTAGTTTAATTACATTTGGGTAAGTAAAACACCAAAATTTTTCAACTTTATTTTCACACTTAAACTTAGCGGATTTTTTACTTACAAGGTTGGTAATACCATAAGACGGTCTAAATTTGTTCATTTTACCATTTTGTACATAAATTAAAACAATACAACACATTTTAGACATAAATTTCACATAAATTAACATTACAAAATTACATACACAAAAACGCTATAAAACATTTCCAAAAACATCATTTTTTAAGTTAAGACAACTATACAAACCAAAATAGAGTATATAAGCTTATAATTATATACTAAAACACGTTATTTACTTGAAATAAAATTACAAAGACATCAACATTTACATGAATTCAAAGTATCCGCAAGGTACCGACGCGTGCCATCCTTTGGTTCGAGCCACTCTCGCCGATGTTGTCTATGGTTCTCTGTGGTTGTCGTGCACAGTTTCCTCGGATATTAATGTCACACATTTCTATATTTTATGAAAAACTTCAAATCTTCAAAACTCATAAACCCTTATCACTCTTTTTGCAGGTATGTTGTAGGCAATGAAATATTCTTTTCTTCCTTTTTCCTTTATGTTGACATTCTTTTTTTACTATCGTATCCGATGTAATGAAAGTAAATAGCAACCCACTACGAATACTACGATAGACGAACTACCGTCTAGGTAAGTAATAAGCAACCCAAAGTCTGCAAGTTCTTCACGTCTTAATCTTTAAGACAGGATTAAATACTCTTATCATTTTAATGTTTGCAACATTTAACGAAAAAAAACGCGTATAAAAACATTAAATGTACTCTGTCCAGATTTATTTTAGACAACTCATTATTAATATATACTTAGCGAACTAAAGAATCATTACAAGTGAGAAGTACGAGAGTGACCTGTGAGCTGCACGCGTAAAAAGTCTATAGAAGACATTTTCGAGAAAATTAAAAAGCGTATTTTACAATAATCATATTGAATATTATTGCATGATTTTCATAACAATCTATCGGGTAAGGTCGGGGTATGTTTCACTACTAATCAAATAAGTTTCCGATTTTGTTATCATAAAAAAATCGATAAAGATGAAAAATATTGTGATGATGGGTGATCTTGAGAAACACTTTCCTTGTACTTTTCCAGTTGAACAACACATCATATTTAAAACGTTCAGCTGTGCGCGGCCAAGATCGGAGATACACACCCAACAAACACATGACTGTCTCCTGCAGGACAGAGCCAATGGGGTTGTTTAACTCGGTTTGTGGAGCGTTGCGGCATCACATATTGTATATATTGTACCGGACACATATTATTTACAACAAGCTGACTGGGCGAACTTCGTGCCGTCGACAATGTACCTACATTTCATAATATTCTTAAACATCGACAACTACAATTTTTATGTGCAACTTTCGAATCTTGTTAATCTAGAGAGACTGGAGCGAGAGCAAGTAATCTGTTTTCACAATAAACTAACAATTATATTGTCATTACTATCTGACAATTGCTCGGAGCACTGTCCCTAATATATATAATATATTCACGCTAGTATCTCCGAAGAGGTATGCAGATGTACAACCCGAGTGCCCACGAACGTTTGTTTGTCACATAAATGTAGGTTCAACAACTGAACATTTGACGGGGACGATCAAGTGTACCTATACTTTGAAAATAAACATTCTGTTAGTAATATTTTACTTACACAATATATAAGCACATTAAAACTGAAAGAAAATGACTTTGATTTCAATCTGCGTACACAAAAAACAAGTAATTTTACATATTTTGCTGGGACTCCATAATTAGATCCAGACTTGGTTTTAATGGGATTATCTCATAAGTACACTCTTTTGAATAAAAAAAAAGTATCTTCACGCCCATATCCTTTAGGGGATATTTTTTTCGAAATTTTATATTTCGTACTGTTATTTTCTTTTTACCGGGTTTTAAAAATTTTTTTTTTTATTTAATTGGTTTTATTTTTATGGATGTTTAAATAGATTGAGGAGATGGAGCCGGCATATAATTGTCAGTCCAGGTTGTTATTTTAATTATTTAAATGATTGTAATTTTGTTTCATGTTTAACTTATTTTGTATGTCAAATTATTGACCAAAATGTGTAGAACTATTAACAAATTATAAAATGTAAACCAGCAATGACACTTGTACCACATTTTACGCAAATAAAGGATTGATTTATTGATTGATTGATTACAATGATATAAAGATAATAAACTGCTTCAATTTTAAATATTAAATTTTCAGACTTTATTTAAATAAAATTAAATTATGTTTTTTATGTAAATAAAACTCCAAAAAAAGAAGAGGTTACATGTCCGACTCTCGTATTTTTATGTGTATTAATCGATTTCTCCGTCATTTCTAAACGGATTTTAAAATATCTGTTTTTAAAATCCGTTGTGGTCCACTCGACCACAGAGTCGCCTCTGTGGTCGAGCGGTCCTGGTGTTAGACTTGACTACATGAGGTCTCGGGTTCGAATCCCGGGTCGGCCAACAAAAAGAAAATAGGAATTTTCCAAAAAAAATTTTGGTCGGGATAGGAAATGTGCCCGGTTGCCGATAGGCTTGCCACCTATCACATTGTGAGACTTAGTGTCTTCGGCTAGTCGTGGGTGCCCTGGTTATGCCTCTGCCTACCTCTTCGGGGATATGGGCGTGAAGATACTTTATGTAAATATTTTTCAAAAACTTTTGATAGTACCGGAGTCAGTGCTATGGGTCTTTATTATGCTATGGTTCTTTTTATAATACTTATTTTAAGTTTATCGGGATATATTCCTGTACTAAGTAATACTATTTATTATTTATAATATGACTTACGTGTCCACTAATGTATTCGGCCACAGTTTTTATGATTTTGGTGGATATGTTTTTATAGCCTACACTATTCGTATTTTTTAGGTTAGGTAAGAATGCTTTCTTTTTATAAAAGCTGTTATTTTCTCTACACATACTTTTAACATAAAAAGGAAAGATAGTGCAACTACGAAGTTGAGCTCATCATGTCGAATACACGTTACAAACGAATGTCAAACTCTTAAACAAAAATATCAACAAAATTTTCAGATTATGAAACACGATATCTTTTTATTTTCATACATTTAAATGTACTCCACCCCATTATCAATAAACATCAAACAATGACTTGACAAATATTTGTAATTTATTTTTTTGTTGTTTTGGTTTCGCATTATAACAGGAACCCTTAAAAAAGAAGCGTTTCTAGCGAAGATATGCCAGCTTCATTACTCCAATAGGGGTGAAGTAACAGAGGTGATGTGTCGGAAGCCGTAGACGAAACGGCAGGAATGACGGACGCCCACCCAAACCCTTACGGCTTCGCATCCCGAGAAAACTAATTAAAGGTAATGTTTATACCGTCTGACAGATAACAAAGAAACGCTCAAAAGAAGGGTGAGCTTGATGCTTGGAAAGACATCTGTAGTTTTCCAGTCGAACAGCCCTGCGGCTGCGTCAAAAACGATAATATTACAAATAAACACAGTTAATACATGATGCCATCAAGTTTTAATGAATAGAGTGCTGGGTGACAGTTCCCCCTTTATTACATGCAGTGTGTCAGTTCTCGTAGTAGTATTGTTCCATATGAGAGTGTAGAAGTGGGTAAGCCGGTAGATCGGTACACGAGGTGTAATGTTCCAGTCACAAGTGAAGTCACCAGTTGCTCTATGGTATCCATAGACAACACAAATATCCATAAACAACGTTTCTATCTGACCATCGGGAGAACCGTCCGAAGATCCACTTCCAGTGAGCTCAATATGCTCATTTCTTCTTTGGAAACTGTACTAATGTCTCATCCCACGTCTCCACTCACGCCAGGAGCCACCACTGGCCTGCTCCAGCTTTATACAGCCGGCTGCCACTTTCACTTATTCACATTTAAGTGTAGAGATAACCAAAGAGACTTGTGTCACTCCTACTGCGGAGTGATAAGTCTCGGCGATTCCCCCAAACGAAGGTATCGCCACTCCGGCGTTTCCGATTTTGATAAATTATATTTTTGATTAACTTATCAAAAGTTCAAGCTTCAAGTTATAAAAAAATAAATATCCGTAGACAAGTCACGCCAATTGACTCTAAGCCCAAATTATATGCTTGTGTTATGGGTGTTAGTCAACGATAGTAATACATAGATGTACTTAAACAGATACCTGAATAAATTTAATAAACAACCAGTCCGGAAATGCAGACACCTAAATGTTCATCACACAAATGCCTGCCCCCAACAGGAAACGAACCCGAGCCTCGCGGTTGATCGGTGTAGTTAGGTGTGTATGCTAGGCACTCGACCAACGAGGCGGTCAGTTACATTAACATTAATATTTTCGGCAATAAACAGACAAAAATTAAAAAATGATTGAAGAGTGACCTCTCAACTATACCCGGTAACTAGCCAGCGCAATATCATTAGCTTCTTTTACAAATAAATATAAAAATATTTTGTACAGCGCAATTCCTAGAAGTAAACAAGATAAGAAAATACATATTTATAATACCTACGATCGCAATGGCTGACCACATAAAGTATCACAAACACCTATTTGTAACTTTGAAAGTTTAAGCTGCAAGCGCCAAAGCGGCCGGTGATCCGAGCGCCATCTGTTGCTATCGAAACGGTTTCAAAATGTCAAACTATATTTATTTCAATTTGTTTACAGGGAGTTTGTATCGAACGGCTAATTTGAAGACTCACTCCGTTCTGGCACAGGTTTCGCTCTGTACTCCTTAATGGGTGAGGATTTGCTGCATGCATAAATGCCTTTAGATTGTCACGTCAGCTAGTCAGAGACTATTTACCATTGTTTGTCAAGATTACTTCGCTATATTCATTTCAAAACTCTTATAGATAGAACTGGAGACCAAACTATCAAACAGTACTTCAAGTTAAATATTTTGGCCTTAAGGTGTTGTGATTCGGGTGCCCATATTTTCTGACGGTATAATGCAGTTGTATTTATATGTGTGAGGTCAGCGAACAAACACACGCCATTTCTGGTGGTAAGAGGCAACCGCGACCTTTAGACACTATAGATGTTACGTGTGCATCCTTGTCCTATGGCCGGAATGTTAAACCTAATGTGGAAGTCAACCGTCTACCCTTCGGACCGGATCATGACAGTGCACTAGGACTGCAAGAAGTAAGGCGGTGGATCATCGTTAGGCTAGTTGCCACTCACTCACCACCGCCAGTGGTGAGCTATATTTATGAGCTATATTTTAATTCGTACTCGCATATTACGAGCTGCCTGGCAGAGAGGCAGGTGTTTAACTCTACTCAGCTGAACCGGACCAATACTTGGGAAATTGTAACAAAAATATAATTTTGCTCATTCAAAAGAATTGCAACGAATTAATTAGTTTTTTAATTCGTCTTCATCGGAAAATAATCGACAATCGTCATCAGGATAATTCGAATACGTTAAAATTGTAGTGTTGGTGTTGCTGGTGCTACTAAACCAGTTTAATAGTGTGTGTTATGTTATTTGTGGAGTTGTATATACTTGAGGCTTACTGCAAGCCGAAGATATGGTAAGTCCAATCCATTCACTACGCATCTTCTTAACATAAATAATAATTTTATTTGAATCTAAGTATGATTTCCACAAAGTAACACCTTCATCTACCATATATATTATACACAACATTTGTTTTTAAGACATTCTGGCAATTATTGCTATTATGGATATAAATAAATGTTATTGAAAAAATCAACGCTGCAAACTTTTCCTGGTGTGGACAATTAATTATTTCCAATTTACAATAGTTATTATAACAAAATAGTGCTGCTCATTGTTTCAGTCTCAGTTCTCTGATACTTGGGAGTTTGGTTTGTGGAAGCTTACATGCCTAAATTCTGGGGAATGGTCCAGAGAGCGCGTACCGGAGTGTACTGTGTACACACTAGCTACGACCACTGGAACCGGTTACAAATCGAAAAGGCTAAATAAATAACCTAAGACTCTATTAATAAATCTCCTTTGAAATTGTTTCGTACCAGTTCTAACGTTGTTCGGCCGTGCTGGTCTCGTACCCAAGTTATTACTCAATAATTGCACAACGCTCACCTGAACTGATGGACCAGCTTCCCCTTGTTATTTTTTGTTGTACCTGCCACTTATTGTCAAGAGAAGGTTTTTACGAAAAGAAAAATCAAGATCACTGCAGGAAAATACGAAACAATGCACTAATCCATAGTAGCTGTTAAAGTCAGGCTATATAAAGTTCGCCGGGTTGGCTAGTGTCTTTATAAATTTATGTAACCATTAAGTGGATACCAAACGGGTTGACCGATTCAAATGGTTCTTACGTCAACCAATTCGTCTTAGCCTGGCGTTTGTCACTAATGGCAGTACAATAGTCAACATTCACCACTGCGTCAAGTGTTGCATGGGTATTCAAAAATATTACGGTGATTTTTACATCACTTTTCATTTCGTGTGACAGTTTAGTATATAATACAACTAGCTGCGCCCCGCGGTTTCACCCGCGTAAGTCCCAATCCCGCGGGAACTCCGGGATAAAAAGTAGCCTATATGTTATTCTGGGTCTTCAGCTACCTACATACCAAATTTCATCGTAATCGGCTTTGTAGTTTTTGCGTGAAAGAGTAACAAACATCCATACATCCATACATACAAACTTTCGCATTTATAATATTAATAGGATAATGACGTTACCACGATGAAGCATAGACCAAGCATGTAGCGACTGGCGCACATCGGCGCGTGCTGTGCACCCGCTGCAGACGCACTGGTGGAGACCTCTCTCTCATTAATGATGCGTTCACAAGCAATAAACATAATTGGCGAGCGCGAGTGCGAGAGACGCTCGCACCCCGTATTTATCCAATCTGAACTCTGGCACAAGCACGCTCTGCCCGATTTATGGTTGCATTGTTCCGGGATTTAAGCTTTCTTGAAACGGGTTACTAATATCTTAAAATATGTTCCCTCAAACATAACACTGCTTGTTTGTGTTGTTTGATTTGTGACGACAGAATCACTGTGACCCAGATGGACCGCCGAAGTGCTGGAATTCGCAACTTTTCTTGGCATTATGTTGATGGAGAGGACAACATGTAAACTTTGTCATAGTGAAAAATTATATTGGTATTTCTGGTCATATAGTTAAATAACACTTTTCTAGCATTTTTACAATTACTTTTGTCTGTCTGTATTCCGACCGCGATTCGCACCGAATATACTGAACCGATCGTAATAAAATTTGGCTGGTAGGTGCTTCATGTTATAGGCTACTTTGTATTCCAATTATTAAAGGGGTACCCGTCGGAGAGAGGTAAGTTTTAAATGTAATTTTGGCAAAATAATTTATTAATGCGTGATCAGATTCCATTTTGTCTTTTTTGTAGAATGGTTTGCAAAATATTGCGACTGTTTTTTCAAGCCACAGTTTTTGTAGTTTGAGATTAGAGGCATAACAGCCAGTGGCGTGCGTTCCATACAGGCATTTGGACACTGCTGCCTATACTGCGTGTGATAAATATCCACGCCGTCTATGGACCGTTCAGGTCACTATTTTGTGGCGCCTTTTGCGTAACCGTGAGGACAGACACGAGCTAGCTGTGCCTCAGTTTTAATTGTGTATTTTATATAAATAAAAATATGATTAATGAGTACACACTAAGAATTTCTATATTACCTTGTTTAAGTTGAAAAAAGGCAGTGCTCATTGGTCTAAATATTTGGAGAATCAAAGTCTCGCCAGCCATTTTTACTGGAATCCTTGTCTTAGTATAAAGTCCTGGATAAAATACTAAAATAGTCATTCTAACGACTTTTGGGAGCGATCACAGCGATCGGGATTTAATGAGTTGGCAACATCTATTGGTTGGTCGTTGGTCGAGTGGCTAGCTTACTCGCCTAACTACATAGACCAACCGCGAGGCTCGGGTTCGATTCCCGACGGGGGCAGGCATTTGTGTGATGAGCATTTAGACGTCTACATTTCCGGGTCTAGGTGTTTATTAAATTTATTCTGGTATCTATTTAAGTATTTATATGTTTTAATTTCGTTGACTAACACCCATAACACGAGCCTTTAATTTGCTTACTTTCGGGTTAGATTCAATTTGTGTGACTTGTCCAAGGGATATCTATATTTATTTATTTATCTATTGCTGCTAAACTTCAGTCAAAAATCAAAATCTATATATTAATACGTAAAGCAAAATTTGGACCCCTTTTTACGAATATTGCGCTGACGCAGGAGCATAGAATTTGGCATACTTCTCGTTTACGTGTAGGAGAAGTGCAGTACACTAATATTTTTAAATAATAATGCTTATAAAGTACATTAAATCAATAAATAAAACATTTCCATGCCATGCATTTGAAACATACAAATACATTGATGATAACGACAAAATATCACAGATGGCGCACAACACAGTTTGGAAACAAAGTAGTTAGTCTTGAGAAATGAAGATGGCGTTCTTATCAACAACATATAAAAAAAATATTATGATCGAATTTCGACCAATGGGCGACCACTAGTATGTTATTATTGTTTGTACTTTGTTTAGCGAAAATCAGTTCCATAGTATTTAAACTGTTTTACCAGAGAAACACTTTAATTATTATTGAATGTGAACTGTAAGACCTGTTTTGATACCATGTATTTTGGTGACCAATCACTTACTTGATATTCTTCATGTTAGTCATTCAAAAAGTTTTCATAACTAATATTATTATCATCGATATTAATTGTGTCATGAAAAGCAATTTATTTTTCGTGGTTAAGATACCACGCACAATTAAAAAGTTTTTTTTAGCTAGAATGTCTATGCCCACCATACCTATAGTGAAATACCCTTTAAGTTATTCAACCCCATGTTTGAAAAATTTGTTCCATCTGACTCCCAAGACAAACTTTGCCCTAGACCTGGGTACATCGCTACAACGTTTTGCAAGGCCTGCCTTCACTTATTACGTAAGCTCAGTCCACTTGCAGTGGCTTGCAGACCAAAATGCACAAAAAACCGACGTGTATTTACTGGGGTGAAGTTATTCTGAGAAATAATTTTTGGAAGAAAAGGCGTTTGGAACAATCAAATGGGCAACCCACGTAAATACTCTCCTCGTCTTTATATTACAATTATTAGCAGTTAATCATAAATATGTTTATTACTTTAGCGAAGACCTTATTATCATGACAAAAATGTGTTTAATGATTGTTATTAATTTTATTGAATATCTAATAAATGATGTCTAGTTAACTTTATAGTACAGTCGTACAGTTAGTAGTACAGTTTGTTTGTATCACGAACTCGCACTGCTTTAACACAAAAATGTATCAAATCTATTGTTTACTTCCTGCAATTTAGACAAATCAGCGCGCTCTATGTACAACCTTCTAGGAGAATTCTTCTAGCCTTTGGAGAATTTCTATTACTATTACAGTATTCTCAAGTCTTTTTTTTACGATTAGCCATTATCAAATTTTTTAAATTAGCGAAATCCAACGTTACCGCTAATCGTTTGTAGTTTTATAAAATAAAAAAACTTCGATTCAAGATAGACGGTTCCTTTGTCAGCGTCGAAGATTGTTGACACACAAAGGTGTCCGGTAGATACCGATATGAGACATTTTATAATTAACAAATCCAACAGTCACTGTACATGTTGTATGTGGTGGTTGGACTCGGGCCGATCCATGTCCTATGAAGTTCTGTGAGGTGCCAAAGGTGAATAACGTCAATAATTTAAAACGGTAGATGTAGAATTACGTCATTGTAAATCACAGAACATTAATGACTCGCTAAATACTACATGTATTAGGGAGAGAGAGAGTTACCGTCCGTTCTGAGGTCCCACGTTGCCGTCGTTAAATGAAGAGCTGGCGGTCAGGTCCCGGTCGGGGATGAGCCCGCTCTCCAGGCCGAGGGGGGCGATGCATTGTGCTGCAACAAAAAAAAACATTACTGCCGCGCACCATGTTGTTTCGGTCAGACCGGGTGACGCTGACAAGGGTAGTCAGCCGCCGCCGCCTCCGACCAGTCATGTGTATGAGAGAAACGAATAACGATAAAAACATATTCGGAAATAAGGCTGATGACGTAATGAAGTCAAAGTTCGACCGCGGTTTCATGTCGTCGACATTTCTCCAAAAATTTAAGCTTAGCTTGATTCTGTGGATGGATCAAATACTAAAAACCAAACAGCTCCAAGAGCGAAACCATACTTCCATAATACTTTTACACGCTAGCCGACCGACCAACTTCGTTCACTTTGCACTTGATACTTTTGCCTACCCTGTAGGGAGACTAAGCATGAAAACATGTATGTATATATAGGTCAGAAGACCCGTACCTTCGAATGTTTTTCTACATTTCGGATATCAAGTTATAAAATCATTATAGTCTATACACCGAGTGTTGCTTGTAAGTTCTGAACTACGAAACTTACAAATTGTAGCCCAATTTACATTAATTTAACTTTACCCTTTCAGTCTCCTATAGAAATACAAAGTATCCTCTAGCTTCGAAACATAGACTACCTATTCCAGCAAAACGCAACGCAAAAAGCAAACGGTCGGCTTTGTACATTCGACGTGAATCACAGTCACAATACAGATAGACATACAGAAAAAAATCCTAAAAATATCTTCTGTTGTACCTTTTCAGTCACCTGCAACTTTTTTTTTAAATGTCTTCAAGGTACATAATTCTACGAGTATCTTTGACAGTTTTACTCTATTTCCCACAGGAACCAAGTTGACGTGTCTGTCTGCATACGTAACGTTTTAACGCAATTTTGACTGGTTTGATCATAGACACTGGCAAAAATGGCATGTAGCAATTTGGTTTTCATGGCGTAAATAAAAAAAGATTTTAGGTTAATTAATTTCTAGGAAGCAGGACTCCAAATGAACAAATTTTGTATTATTCTATAAAAGTCCTGCACCTACTAGGCGGTTATGCGGCGACCCGTGTGTAGTGCGGAGAGGCGGTGGCGGTGAAAGCTCCGTACGTGTGTTTGCTGGTTTTATAGTCACGTAGCTGGACAGCGCACGTTCGGAGATATAACAGAAAACGTGAACTATTTGCAAGCGCTGCCGAGGCGTCGGCCGCTCTTGCGCTTCTACGGACAAGTGTCAAGTGTGCGCTTTAGTGTGACGCCGTTGAGACGCGCCGTTGGATATTTGTTTACAAATGAATTGCTTCGATACCGGACGAGTGATAGAGAAAATACGAATTAAGACGATGTTTATGGGACCATGCCCAGTAAACAGTAACAGTAAGTAACAGTAAATTTTAAGCGCATTAACATTCATGTACACGACTGTCTCACAGCAGCGGAATGCGTGGTACTAATCTCGTTTTACAGTGCATCGCTGTTCAAGCGTGTCCAGTTAAACAGCGCGCTGCCCAGCGGTACGTCTAGCGGCGTGACTATAAAACCAGCCTTACTGAGTGG
>NJDD01001036.1:47853-64726 GCA_002245505.1 Calephelis nemesis
TTACAAAACACCCCGATTTCATATTGAGAATCCTCCCAACACTCATAAATTTTCTTCAATAATTCCACACCAGCATCGACTGTTGATCTACCCCTTGTAAAACCAAACTGTTTATTATGAAATAATCCTAATTTGTTAAAATGTAGTAACATTTTATTCAATATAACTTTTTCGAATATTTTACTCAGGGTAGGCAGAACGGAAATAGGTCGGTAGTTTGAGGGATCAGAAGAACTTCCAGATTTAAATATAGGTATAACTTTACTAAGTTTCATTAGATCAGGAAATACTTCATTTGAAACACAACAGTTAAATATTACAGCTAAATATGGAGCAATAACATTTATTACTGAAGCAATAATTTTAAGAGAATGTCCCCATAAGTCTAACGTATTTTTAATTCTTATTGATTTAAAGACTTTTATTATATCTGATGCATCAACAAACGAAAATTCAAAACTATTTTTAAACTCATCAACATATTGCTTCAGCAATGATTCTGCAGCACTAGGTGATGAGCTGAGAGCTTTAGTAGTTTCCGCTGCAATGCCGCTGAAGAATTTTTCAAACTCTGTGGCTACATTTAAATCTTCTTCAATGTCCAAATCTTCAATTATCAAGTGGTATTTATTATTGAAAATTCTATTGCTTCTTTTTCTAATAAAAATACGTTGCTCGGAATTGGATATGAGCCCGGTTGGAGATAGGCGTGCATATCACAATGTGATAGGTGACATTGTAGGATTTAGTGTCTTCGGCTAGTTGTGGATGCCGTGGTTATGCCTCTGCCTACCTCTTCGGGGATATAGGCGTAAAGATACTTATTGATTTATGTTTTGTGTATCAGCAGTCCTCCAAAAATTAATATTTTCAAAAGTAAAGGCGTCACTTTTTGCGTTCACTGTAATTTAGGTTGAAACCGCGTAACTAAAGACGTAATAAGTTTAAATGTTTACTCCAGCTCTCATTTGCTTGCATGATTGTGTTTGTTTTTGTTTCATTTCCTCTTATAACGTTTAATTAATAGGTTGTTGTTGTGTTGTTTTGTTAACATCTTGCTTTGGAAATGTCTACGATTAGACATTTTATATTTCGATTTGTGCTGTCTCTTGGTTAATCTTTACACTTAAGACATAATAAAAAACCTAATTGCGTCGAAGATCAATAACAAGTTTTTTTCAATTAAAATTGTAAATGTTATTTATTTTATTGATACATATTAAAATGTCATTTATTATATATGAACCACAAATATAATATTGTTTTGTCTAAACAACGTAGGTACAGTCACGTGCAATTAATAGTACACGGGAAGATTTTCAAACAAATGTTCTCTCTTAAAATCTGTCCATATGTCTAACCCATTACCTAATGAATGAATGAATGTGTTTTTATTCAAACTAAGTATACATTATATACATTTTTTTAATGTCAAAATTCAAAATTCTAAAAATAAGGATAATACCTATGTACAATTTAGCCATTTATAATTTATAAACTTTCAAAATAAGCAATCAAAATTTATATTGAAATTAAACTGGTACAAATTATTTCCAAAAATTACAAAATTAATAAAAAAAAGAACATTAATCAAAAACTTATTATATAAAATGTCAAAACAATCACATCAAGTCGAAAAAATAGCATTAAAAATGTCATATTCTCCATATCTCATTGTCATTAAAATACTCATTTAATGTATAATATGCCTTGTTAGAAAGAATCTTCTGTATGCAGTTTTTAAAATATTTTCTTTCTTTTAACTCTTTTATACTTTCAGGAACTTTGTTGTACATGCTTACGCAAACTCCAATAAAACATTTCGAGTTTTTTTTAGCCTAAACTTTTGAATTGCTAATTTATTTTTATTTCTCGTGTTCACACTGTGTATATCTTTATTTTTTGTAAACTCATTAATATTTTTCCTGACATACATTATATTTTCATATATGTACAAACTAGGGACCGTCATAATATTAATTTCCTTAAAAATCTGCCTCAGACACGCCCTACTGCCCATATTGTGTATTGCCCGTATAGCGCGTTTCTGCAAAATAAAAACTGTACTAACATCTGCAGCTTTACCCCACAGTGAAATACCGTAAGACAGATGACAATGAAAATTAGTGAAGTAAACAATTCTTGCAGTCTTCACGTCAGTTATCTGGCTAATTTTTCTTATGGCATAAGCTGCTGAGCTAAGTTTTTGGTTAGATTTACTATTTGGGAGCTCCACTGCAGTTTGGAGTCTATTGAAAGGCCGAGAAAATTCGTTTCATTTACTAAATCTATCACCTCATTCTTCAACTTAATTATATTGTCTTGAATTGGTCTTACATTTAGAAGAACGAATTTGACACATTTGGTTTTACTCGTATTTAATACCAAATTATTTGCGTTAAACCAATTACAGACTAAAGATAGTGCGCTATTTACTTCGTCATAATCCGGGTCTAGTCTATTTACCTTAAAAATTAAGGATGTATCATTTTATTTTTATTTTATTTTGTTTATTAGTGACAACAAACCGCTACACTATACATGTTATACTTAAATAATATTCTTAACGTTTACAATAGTGGAGCCCACGGCGTTATCAACAGATTCATATCTAAGCAATCGGTACAAATTATTCAAAATTAAACGAATGACATTACGTTTACATTTCGGAGAATAGATCACATAAAGTAAGTTTGATTGTAAATTGAGCCTTGAGCACTAAACAGATGACAGTTTATGTTTAAGATCTTTTTTTAAATTTAATGATAGTTGTGTTAAATAAGTCTAAACTGACAAAGTTTTTGTTGTAAGTGTGAGCCATGCGGCGAGTAGGGACGCGATGTCCGCTGTTGGTGCGGCACGACCTCAGTGCGAACAGGCGGTTTACACGAACCTCTCGCTTTCGCACGGTTCTTGGTACTGCACAATTAATTTTAGAAACTAAACTTATACAGTCAAAGTAATTATTGACAATTTATATAGAGTACACATTTCCAAGTATTTACGTCTATTTTCTAATGACAATATGTTATATTTTTTGAGCAGATCGGTATAAATCATATAATTTTTGTTACATCTATATTGCATAGTACGCAAGAATTTTCGCTGTACTCTCTCAATAGCATCAGTATATTTATTATAGAAGGGGTTCCATATAGTAGAACCATATTCTAGTTGAGAACGAACAAGCGGTTTATATAAGTATAGGTATGTTGAAGGACGTTTACACTCAGTACACGACCTCACTACAAAGCCATACATTTTGAAATCTTTATTAATAATGTTGTTGACATGGATATCGAGACAAAGTTTAGAATCCAAGTACACGCCGAGATCTTTCAAATTTGATGTCTTAGTCAGTGAAGTATTACATAGCTTGTATTTATATGTGAAGTTATTGATTTTTTAGTGAAACTAATTTGATTACATTACGGTAGACTTAAATGTAGTTTATGTATAACACAGTATCTACTAAGTCGGTCAAGATCTTGCTGAAATTCAATGCAGTCGTTTATTGATTTGATGGATTTATAAACTTTAAGATCATCTGCATATAGAAGAAAATTTGTATTTTGAAAGCAATGCTTGATATCATTAATAAAAAGTATAAAGAGCAATGGCCCCAGAATAGAGTCCTGGGGCACTCCAAAAGTAGCAGTGTTACTCCTAGACTGGTAACCATTGACGACTACTTTCTGAGACCTATTCTGAATATATGACGAGAACCAACGCAATAGATTACCCCGAATTCCGTTAAAAGCTATTTTGTTCAAAAGTATTTCATGATCAATTTTGTCAAACGCTTTTTTATAATCTGTATTGACTGCATCCACTTGAACGTTATTATCAAAGTTTTCAAATAAATAATCTGTAAATATGAGTAGATTAGAAACTGTAGACCTGCTTTTGACAAAACCGTGCTGTTCTTCAATTAAAGTGTTATGTAAAATTGGATATATCTGATTGTGTACAAACCTTTCGAACATTTTGGATAGTGTTGATAATATGGAAATTGGTCGATATTGTTCAATATTATGTTTACAACCCCCTTTATATTTAAGAGTGATGTTGGCACGTTTCCATATATCGGGGAAAGTACCTTAGCGTATACACATGTTATATATTATATATAGGGGTTTATACATGCACTCGGCGGTTTTTTTTAACAATATGGGTGGCAACCCATCGGGTCCAGCACCTTTAGAAACGTCTAGTGACAGCAATACTTTTAATATTTGAGATTCAGTGAAATGGATGTTAGTGAGTGTAATGTTATTGTGAGATACATCAGGAAGTGGTTGCCATTGTGCGAGTGTCGGTGAGGACGGCTCGTACACGGATAAGAAGTAATCTGCAAACATATTGCAGATCGTCTCTTGATTACTAGATGTACTGTCACAAAGTTGCATGGTGGAGGGAATTACAGATTTTATCTTTCGTTGCGAGATATAACGCCAGAAATGCTTAACATTTCTAGTTCAGTTATCTTCTACTGATGTTATATATTTTATATAATATTGTACACAAGTTTCTTTAAACTATGCTCTGTAATTCGAGAAAACTTCGTAACCGGACCCGTTATGGTACTTTTTCCATTTAACCCACGCTTTTTGTTTTTCATTAAATATTTTTATCAACTTATGCGGAAACCAAACCGGGAAAGAAGAAGTCTTAGGTTTTGACCTAGGAGTAAATGGTTTGATTATATTGTCTAATTCATTATAAAAAATATCAAGTACTCCTTCTGAAGTCGGGTCTCGTAATAGCTCCTCACAGTTAGTTTCACGGATTTTATCATTTATACAATCAAAATCAGCCTTATGAAAATTATATTTCATAATAGATCGTCGTTTCATGGGTTAAACGGCATGCGTCAGGTTAATGGTGACATCGAAAGGAGGGTGGTGGGCACCTGTAGGCAATAATTGTGTACGTTGTAAGCTATTTATAACACAGGATTAATTAGATATCACTAGGTCCAGGATCTTGCCATTCACGTTAACAACGTCATTGTATTGAGCAGCATCGAGTTGGGACATAAAGTTGATGAGCAAAGAACTCGTTTCTGTAAAGATCTGTCCAGTTACGCAGAGCGGGCATCCGCTAATAGCACAATTTCACACAAACTCTAGACAGTTGGTGGTAAATCATTGATGTAAATCAAGAAAAGAAGTGGCCCCAAAATAGATCCCCGTGGAACACCCAAATGCAAAAATGAGCCTTTAGACTGTGTGCCATTAATTTGAACTTTTTGTAATCTAGATTTTAAATATGATTTAACTAGTTCTAAGGCTTTGCCTTTAACACCATAGTGCACCATAATACAACATTTAAATATCAAACATAGTTTAATTTGACTATGAAATCGATTATCCGGATTTTCGATTATCCGAAATACAATTGGTTTTAATTGATACGGATAATCGGGATACTACTGTACTTTCAGAAATAATGGCACTGTCCACAGGTACAGCACTTGCCCGTACATGCCACAACAATAGCAAACCTGTCACACACACATACACACCGCGTTGGACGCGCCGCGCCGTTCCTTACGACGCAAACTTAAACAACAATATATTGTACATTTTTTTTATTAAAATGTTATTCTCGGCAATAAATATAACAATGAAATTGAATATTCCGTTTGGTTACGAAATATATCTTAAATTGTTTTACAATTGTGTGGGTTTTTGTTTTTTTATTCTCAAGTTCAACTAGTAAAGAATCTAGCTGAAGTACCGACCTATCACAGAAAAAATCAATAATAGGTGTGCTCATAAATATTTCAGAAATATAAACATTTTTTTAACAATAAATATGCCGACAAGTTACAAAAAGAAGCTTTGTTATTAATTAGTGAGAATCTTACGTCAAACCTTGTTTTGTAACGTTTTAATTAGTTCAACGTTTAAACCTAACTAACTACTACTACTACTAAGTACTAAGCTCGGTAATAAATGTTGAGACCTCGTTTTGGATTAAGACAGACACTGCCTTATTGATAAACACTCCAACTCCAAGGTTCAACTACCTGGCATTATAGTCTACTACAATGTGATACAGACTATAACATAAACTACACCAGATACACTACAATTACACCAGTCCAGTTAGTCCATAATTATTAAAAAGACGGACAATGTACATTATATTATAGTTTAAATTTGTTATTGGCCACATCCAGAGCCCGGATTGTCTCGACCATTTTACGATCTTTGCACTGTGCCAAAATCCTTTTTACATATAAATTTGAGTACATTTTTTTTAAATATTAATATTAACAAACATGATTAAGCTACGAAATAAGATTGAACAGTAGAGAAGTGTGTGACATCGTGTGTCAGCATTTATATTCATAAGAGACAGGAAATGTTATAACTATAAGTAATATGTAAAGCGTGTCGCGTCACAATGGGAGGTGATCTCACCGGGCTCAAAGGATTCGCACGCTTCCGCTCATGGGTTGCTTCATTCTACATTCCGGTGACGACGAGCTCTACCGCGCCCGTTGCTGCTCCGCCGCCGACCGCGCCACCGACCGCGACACTCGACTCTACTCTGCACATTATATACTTAGTCCGGTCACAAGAGTTTAGAATCTTTTCATTATCATTATTATTATTATCATTTATTCCAGTAACATAACAGGTTTATACCCGAGGCGTTACAAGCTTAATCATTATTATAAACATTACAATATTCTTACTTAAAAACTAACAGTTATAACTGAGATATTTTATTGAGCTAGATTTGAATGACGCTAAACTTTTAACAAATATATCGACTTCTGGTATCTGAGTTAGCATGCCATTTAGTAGTGTGATGGCTCGAGCTGGCGGTGCGTTACTCCCGCGACGTGTGCGCGCCACCGACATCTGTATCAGCAGAGGGTGTCGGCGGCGACCACTCGCCCAGACTGCAGGTTCAATACCACGCATGTAACACGAGGGAACAAATAACCCTACCTTTTCTAGAGTACAAAGGTTGTCAATTTTTCCATTTAATATTAAATAAATATGGACTACCAAATGCAATTTCCGTCGCAACTCCAACGTTAAGTTGTCTGTCATACCAGCCACATAAAGAGACGGGTACAAAAAAGGATAGTATCCATACTTCTTTTTAAATATAAATCGGCAAAACTTACGCTGTACTCGTTCCAAAATTAGCGAATATTTTTGTTCAAATGGGTCTATGGGTCTCACGCAATTGAATTATATTCTAAAATTCGAGATTTGAGACGTTGCCGCTTTGTGCAGTACAAATGCGCCGTGCAAATCTTTTTTTTTACGAGTTTTGGAATTGCATTTCTAAAGTGTTACATTTTTAGCAAAATATGACAGTAATGTCTGACAAGAAGTAAAATGTTAGACTTTCCCATAACATTATGCGTTTATGCCAACCATTACTATCTTAAACTAATAAATTAAATTGTTAATATGTAATTAACAGTCATCATGTGGGCCCTAAAATACGAAACGATTTTCGTGTGAATTTTAAGAGTGGATTTAAACATTTATTAGGAAAGTGTAAGTGTAGATAGTTTTAGTCGAGCGAAGCCGAGACCTAGGATGGTTTGGTTACAAAGAATAGAGATTTAATTTTATAATTAATAATTAGCTAACAATTAACTAATTATTAGAATACAAATAAGTTTTAAATTTCCAACAAATTGAATGTTTTAAATGACAAAATCATGTGAGATATATTAATTCGAATATAAGTACTCGTGGTTTTAATGTCACAGGATTAATTTGTAATATCATAACATTATTTATATATTTTAAATCCATCCAAGCTGTAACTTTATATTGTTGTACTCTGGCAACAAATAATACGTACTGGTGCAACTACCCTTCACCTTGACAGCACAGTTTGACAGTAGTAATATGTCACTGCTGATTACGTTGTTATGATTATCTAAAGCACCCGTCATGAGAAGCTATAAATTATGTAAACAAACATCTTCTACCAAGTATTTTCTTTTACTTCGAGACAACAATAAACTGACCATATTCAATCGAAATAAAAATATAGACGGGTTATATGAAAGTAACAACCTATTTAATTTAGTCGGATCATATCTAACGACTACGTTTGAGTGTCTCGGTACGGGGACGCGCCGGTCGCCGGGAATGCAAACCTTCGGTTCGTCTTTTGGAAATAAACGCGTCATTCGAGTTTTAAATTTTTCATTTGCTTTCGTTATCACTTTGTTATTGTTGTTAGTTTTGTTAATTGTTGCCTTAATTTTTTTTTTATCCATTATTTGTTATTGTGTATTAACGTATAATGAAGCCAGTACTCAGTACATCCTAGGAAATCAATTTGCCACGAAAAAAATGTCAAAACATACGTAAATACACAACAATACGAAACAAAACATACGAAAATACAAAAAACTTTTATCTTTGAACCAAATGTTGTTAACTCCCGAACGTTTGTTTACATAATTTATAGCTTCTCATGACGGGTACTTTAATCCTAAATTTTTAAATGTTTACTATTATCACCTAATCGTAATGTATTGAAAATGTTATGTCGATATGTAAAATCTAAAAAAATTAAGCCATATCAAAATTTGGAAAACCCAGATGTGTCTTTTGTGAAGTTTGGTGCTGGCCATGTAAATTGTGTTTTTCCTTCTATGTAGCTCAATATCTTCAGTCAAACTAAAAAACATACTGTGTGGTGGTCCTATACCCTGAAATTGGCTAAATAAGTCGTGAAAAAATATTGAAAGCCATATTTATAAAAGAAGAAGAAAAATTCTGATTTCCTTCTTATATGTTTGTAAATAGTAGCTATATAAGGGTAAGATCATTGTAAATAATAGATATAGTAAAGGAACTATAGCAATTTCTATATATTTTTTTTGTTATTGTATAAAGTTTGTTTCTATCATAAACTAAAATCAGAAGCTAATTTTCTTTCACTTTAATTAATAAGCTAACTAAAAAGTTATTAAGTTTTAAAAGTAGAAAAAGTTTGCTATTTTTTTGTGAAAACATTGTTATATATTGTTTGCAAACATATTATTATTACTACTCAGTATGATGAGAATTTGCTTGGTGCAAAAGGTTCAGTGATCCACAAAAGTCAGAAACTCGGTTCAATTGTAAGTATAGAATTTAATTGAGATAGATAAATCAAAGGCAGATTAGAATGTAAAAAAGATTGTTTTTTCATAAAATAAACAATCCACGGCATTCTGTTTTGTGTGGTATAACAAAGTATTGTCTTATATAAGTCTAGAAGACAGATGGTAAATAAGGTTGTTCAATGTGGAAAATACCCCGGTCAAATGTGTACCTCATGATGTACTCATTGAAACAAAACTCATTTTTGATTAATTGTTTTTTTACACTAAAACCAAAAGAAATATAAGAAATAAATGTTTATTAAATTGTATAAATTTGCTAACTTAACACAAGAAATTAAAGAAATTGCTTGAAAATCAAGCCCGCTATGGGCCAATGAAATTTACCTGGTTCTATCCCAGACTCTTGTTGTTTTTTTTAACATAGCATACATATTAGTTAAATTAGTATAATAAGAAAAAAGTAAATTATTTTGTTATCTATATATATATAAAAATGAAACCCGTTTTTCTTGGTCACGGCATCACGCATGAATGGCTGGACCAATTTCAGTAATTCTTTTTTTGTTGTATTTGTCATTATTAGGAGAAGGTTCTTACGGAAAAAAATATTAAGAAAATATCTCAGAAATATTGAAAAATATACATTTAATTTTGCAGTTCAAATTAAATAAAGTAGAGTAGAGTTAATTAACATTTAACTAGTAATATCAGCAATTGCAAGGACTCTGTTCCGTTGGTACAGCCCAAGAGCTGGGCGTCGATCGGGTACGTGACGAACAATTTGTATTCCGTAAAAAAGTCAGGATTTCGAAACTCGAAAGCGAAGAGTTCACTCTTTACAATCTTCAAATGCGAGTGGCTCAGGCCGATCGGTACCTACTTTGTTGGTATTTTACAACGATGTCGCAAGTGGCGTGCAGCGCGCGCGCGCCCCTTGCACGCTATGTCGCTCCATAGATTGACTAATGAGTAATCTCACAATTATAACTCTACATGGTCGATGAGAATATCGCCTGCCACCGGCTGTAGGAAAACCACCCATCACTCTTGATTGGGATAGAACGTAAATAGCGGTATATAGCCGTTCTAAGATATCCATTTCACAGTCTTCCAAGCGTCACACAAATCCTTCAGCTATGAATTATATTTGAATATTTGTTAACCAATGTAACGGCATCGAGTTTATGCAAACTACAGCCATCTTCTTACACTCCGGGTTGTCCGTCTGTCACAGCAATGACTTAAACATTTAAAGCACAACCTACCGTGTGATGAACGACTTACATTCGTAGTTGTGAATGTAGATTGTTTGCAATATGTTTGATAGCTATATGTAAAAAAATGAGTTTTTATAGCAAAAGTCAGTGAACAAGCACGCTGCTCCCCCGATGGTAAAATATTACCATAGCCTATATAGACAACAAAGATGATGCACATACGTTGCAGTCTACAGACTACCCCACTCTACGGACCGAAATAACGTTGGGCTACTTTCATAGAATTGAAAAAAAATATACTAAGATAAGAATAAAGCTTTAAGATTAGACTTTAAACTCTTTAAACTCGCATTTGAGATTTCCATAGATTGAAGCAAGTGAAGAAAGTCCACTACTTTAATTCAAAACTTCATTTTGAAAATATTTGTCTAGAAATCGACAAAGGCGTAACTCGTACACTAGCAACAGTGGACACGACATTGCAATGATTTTACATGAATAGCAAAATGATAAATGGACTGGTATATTTTTTCAATAAATTTTTAATACCTTTTCGATATGGCCAAATCGGGACAGTCCTTCTCCAAAGTAGAAGATGGCGATCCTACGGCCCATGTTAATACCGCCCTATTTTAATGTCAACGCCACAAACATGTCCTACAAGCGAGACGGGTTGTTCATTTCGTCAATATTTGAGATTTATTAATATTTTTTTCAATCACGACGTTTAGCAAACTTCAGTGAAGTAACGGTTCGGGATGTCGGATGTGCCGCTAGAGCCACAAGGAGCCCGGAGCGCAATCACTCCTTCCTTTTAACCTGTGGTGTAACGCTTGCTGACCGCATTCGTAACAGTGAGATCCGAGAAAGAGTGGGGTTGAAAGAAAGTGTTGGTGTTAAAATGCGAACGGGCCTGCTCTGCTGGTTCGGTCACGTGGAAAGAATGACAGATGAAAGATTGACAAAGCAGATATACAATGCGAATGTGGATGGATGTAGGTACCCGGGGAGACCAAGGCTGACATTTCACGATCAGATCAATCGGATATTATTCGAGGGTGGTGTCAAGAGTCTCCGAAACCGGCGTGTTTGTATGAAAAGGGTAATGAATGTGAAGGAAGCCAGACAAGTTTGTCAGGATCGTGAGGTCTGGCTCCCGATACTCTCTGCCTACCCCGTAAGAGACTTGACGTGAAGATGTGCGTGTGTGTGTGCCCCTTTCTTTTCTATGACTTTTTTTATAAACCTACTTTAGGTACAGGAATTTGGAAGGCAAACGAATATCGAAACTTGACATTCGTCATTTGTTATGACATAATATATATTTAAAAAAAACACATTTTTTAAACGAACATTTAAGAAAAAAGAGTTACCACTACTTAATAGATTTGGAAAGTACTTATACGGAATCAATTATTATACATTTTTGATGTATATGTACATACAATGCAAGGCAGTGGCAAAGTAATGAACTTAGCACCTCAGAAGGCCGCGGGCCGTGCAAGAAACTATAGGTAACGTACTCAGCCTAATGGCTTTCTTGACAGAGCTGGAATAGCTGGAATAGCCAAACTGATCGATGTCACCGACTTAATAGCTGCAACTATTAGCTTTGTACGAAAGATAGTCTGCGAACAAAAAACTTTACTTACTTTAGTTTACTTTTGAATTTAAACACAATTATTTTTTTATGTAATTTTGTCAATGAATAGGTACCTAAAATATATTTTACAATTCAACAAGCCGACTCGGTGAAATTCGTATCGGTTGTTATTACCACTACATGAAGTAAATATTTTTTTAATTAAAAAAAAAAAGAAATTAATTAAATATTCAATACCAAATGTGAGGCAGGTAGATACCAATGTACAACTTAATGGCAACAAGCTGGAGCTGGAAGCTGTAAATTTATATCCGACGCAAAACACAAGATCCCTGGTTTTAAAGTAAATAAAACATAAAACTGTTTCTCACCGACCGCTGTCACACTCGCAGGCTAGTGACGTCATGAAAAGGCGTACCTAACGTAACAACAAGTGAAGCATTTTTGTGGACTGTTTTGAATGAATGTTTATAAAAATGAATATTACAATTTGGCAATAATATTTAAAACGCTCTACCGTTTGAGTCTATACCCCCTTTACATTATATTTTTTTGCCGAAACCTTCCAATATTACCCTGTATAGAGATGTTGTCATATTGTACGGAATAGGAATTCTGCCCTGTGTCGCGTTCAGACAATTGTTAAACTAGTTTGAACAACAAATCCGAAAATGTAACAGTTAAATTAATATCCAATTCTAGAAGTGTTTATAAACCCCATAGAAGAAGAGGGGTATTGTTAGATTGATGTGCCTGTTTTTGTACCTTTGCGTATGTTTTTATAATTGTTATTTTTGAACAGATGGGCCAATTTTGATAAGGATGTTTTGTTTCAAGGCTGAGGTGATCGAGATGGTCCCTAGCTAAGTTACACGTACGTGCGCGATGGTGTGAATGCGAGGATAGAGTGCGTCGTTATTCATGGTTTAGTAAAACTACGGTACTAATAACAGACGTCACCTTTTTTTAATCGAGCCCTGAAAGTGGGACGTCAACGTTACTTGATTACTTATCCATGTAGGCAAGTTACGAATGAAACAACAATAGATAAATATAATTCACAACCTGATAATGTAATATATTATAATGTATACACATCCGCACAGTGAATGGCATCGCCGGCGAGGAACTATCCACGGACCATAATTGATATTCAATAAGTTGGCACCGTGTAAGGCACCGGTCGCAGATACCCATCGCAGTACATTATGGGATCGGCGTCCTGACTCCGTCTAGGGTTCATACTGTCTACATCTGATTTTTTAATGGTTAATAAACGGAAGAAAAGCTTGTAACTAATTGCACTGATCCCGTGGTGGTGGTCACAACAATCCAATAAAGTGGTCATAGCAATTGCATTGCCGAAGTTTTAAATGCAATAGAAATTGTTCTAAGATGCATAATGTTTGCGGCTCTGTCTGTATTGTGGGTAATTAGTAGAAACAAGGATTAAGATTAAAGGAATACATTAAAATGAGAATCTTGTAGAATTATTTCCATTTATTTTCAAAGTATTTGTATATGAGGCAAAGCAGTATTCAAGGTTTTTGAAAATGTGGATGGAAATATCTGAAAACTGCTTACCTATTACATCTTGTTCAAACCAGTATTCATTGATTTTTTTTCAGTGACGTGTAAAGCTTAATTTTTCTTTAGATTTTGCAGTCCCTTATTTCAGTAGTTGGAGTCGGTGTTTAGCAGTTCGACAGCGCTTCAATTATTTTCAACAAAAACAAATGTCTTTGGATCACCACGTTTCAAGAGAGAAAAAATTCACGGCAGCCGAAACTTGTACCGACGGCCGCCGTCCGCTACCAATGGCTTGCCCGTTGAGACTTTGTGGATTTCCAAGCGCAAGAAGCTCCACAAATGAAAACGGTAGCCCTACCGCAGCGCGAACAATCGGCGTCGCTCGTCGATGGCGCGATCAACTTGCAAATTGCATTCCATTCAGGTAAGTAAGTAACACGATACGAGGGTGGATCCAAAAGTTCGTGGCCTATGACATCTTCTTAAATCTACCGTCATTTGTTAGTATGTGACATATTGATTTATTATGCGCAGTTTCATTCCGATAGTGCACAGTATAAATTTTCTGTGATTATTCGTTTGAAGCAATCTGACGCAATTTTCAATAATGGAGAAAATTGAACACCGTGCAGTCATTAAGTACCTCAATAAAAAAGGCGTAGCACCAAAAGACATCCATCAAGATACGGTGAGCACTTTGGGGGAGTCTGCTCCATCGTATTCCAGTGTCAAAAAGTAGGTAGCTGAGTTTAAGCGCGGTCGTGAGAGCGTTAAAGATTATCCTAGGAGTGGAAGGCCTACATCCTCTACCACGAAAGAAAACATCGATAAAATTTGTGATCTCGTGCTGGGTGACCGACGTTTAACCATTGGCAAGATAGCTGAGATAACAAACATTAGTTTGGCCGGGTGCAACACATAATAACGGAAAAGTTGGGGTTCCATAAGGTTTCTGCTCGCTAGGTCCCGATGTCGCTTTCAGCTGAACAAAAACGAGTTCGATACACAATTTCGCGAGACTGTTTGGAACTTTTTGAGACTGATCCCGAGGAATTTTTGTCTAGATTTGTTACCATGGATGAAATCTGGGTTCACCACCATACTCCTGAATCAAAGCAACAATCCAAACAGTGGAAAAGATCAGACTCTCCTACACCGAAAAAGGCTAAGGTCGTTTTGTCGACTAACAAAGTCATGGCTTCTGATTTTTGGGATGCGAAGGGCGTTATTTTTGTAGATTATTTATCGAAAGGTCAAACTATAAATTCTAGTTATTATTGTAACCTTTTACAAAGATTCCGGGAAGAAATAAAAGAAAAAAGGCCGCGAATGTTGGGTAACAAAGTTTTGTTTCATCAAGACAATGCATGTGTTCACACTTCGGTTGAAACAATGTCTGTAATCCATGATTGTGGCTACGAATTGCTGCCCCACCCACCTTATTTACCGGATTTAGCCCCCTCGGATTATCATTTATTTCCAAATTAAAAAAAAAACACTTTTGAAATTTTCGACCAAAGATGAGGTGATAGTAGCAGTAAACGACTATTTCGCCGATCTTTCGGAATCTTTTTTTTTTTCGAGGGGATAAATAAGTTGCAGGTCAGGTGGAAGAAGTGTGTTGAGCTAGATGGAGACTATGTCGAAAAATAAAAATAAATTTAGACCCACTTTTCTCTCATTTTCTTGGTCGGGCTTAGAACTTTTGTGTCCACCCTCGTACACTTGATGAGCGTTCAGGAACTACAAGAGGCTATGTGAGAATACTTTGTTTTCTTAAGAATAATATGTTGATGACTTCTAGTTTAGTTGAACTGTTGGCTGCGTCACCGTCCACGGTAAAGAGTACGCACCACACATACCGATGCATCAGGCCGGGACACCGCTCACAATGCTAATGACACGGTCAAGTAAAAACAACGAGTAGTAGTTGTGGCCAGCAGTGAACCAGAATGCGCCCATATTCTATATTAAATTCCTTTTTTGTACGTGATGAGACAACGAACAAATTGAAATAAATAACAACATTGTTGTAGGCACTCAATTAATTTGTAAATAATTTGTTTTTTTATAAATCAAACCAATGAATGTAATAAGTACTACAGCCAAGTTCAACAATTTATTAAATCCGATTTATTATTCAATCACAGTAAAACTATGCTTTCGCCACCTTCAGACTAGAATTAAAGTAAAATAAAGTATATTTGCGCCCACATCTCAGAAGAGGTAGGCAGAGGCACATCCAGGGTACCCACGATTAGCCGACAGTCAGTCCCACAATGTGATAGGTAGCAAGCCTATCGCCAACCGGGCACATAATATCTAATCCCGGGCATTTTTATAAGTAAATTGAAAATATATATTATATAATAATAATAATATGTTTGGTAATAGATAAATGTGCGGTTGTACATGTGCAGAAGGGGAAGGTTGTAAAAAACGACTATTTACAATTTTCAGAGACAATATCTCTCAGATCTCTCTCCGAAACCGAAATTTACAAATATCTTGGTATGCCAGAGGGTCTAGGTATACTCGATCGGGACGTTAAACAGCTGGTGATGGAACGTTTCTTTAGTCGCTTGACAAAAGTGTTGAAAAGCCTTGTGTCAGGGGGTAATAAGGTGCGCGCTTTCAACAGCTGGGTGATGCCTGTTTTAGTCTACACCTTTGGCATATCAAGATGGACTCTGACAGAGCTGGATACCTTGGACCTAAAAGTCCGTAAACTATTGACGACATATCGCATGCATCATCCACGCTCATCTGTGATGAGATTGTATATTCCTCGGAAATTTGGCAAAAACCTTCATAACCGTGAAGTATACAATCTCTGAGAATACTTTCTACACGTTGAGTGTGAAATGCATCGTGATGTAGTGTCAGTGGATAATGGGCTGACTCCGCTCTCGTTAGGTAAAGAGAACTGGCATAAACCGATGGTACCTATGGAATCGCTTGGACCTATGGAAGAGCAAAGAACTACATAGTCGATTTTATCAGGTTCTTTATGGGCCTGATGTCGATACACTAGCGTCCGTGTCTTGGTTACGATTCGGTGATCTCTTTGGTGAAACCGAAGGTTTTGCTTGTGCAATGGCAGACGAGATTGTCAAGACGAATAACTATCGGAAATACGTCATGAGGGATGGTACGGTTGACATATGTCGAGCGTGCCATCGTCCTGGTGAGTCTATTAGACATATCGTTTCCGGTTGTTCTCATATTGCCAACGGCGAGTACTTGCACAGGCATAACCAAGTAACCAAGATAATCCACCAGCAACTTGCTCTTCGAGATGGACTTGTCGGTTTTGAAGTGCCTTACTATAAGCAAAGACAATATATACCTAGTCTTGCCATAAATATTGTAATAAAGAAAAAAAATATTTTTTTAACTGCAAATAACATATATTAC
>NJDD01001036.1:68219-79907 GCA_002245505.1 Calephelis nemesis
TGGTCGGGGGCTGGTGGTCGGGGGCCGCACCGCAACAAGAACAAGCCGCAAACGTCGCGGAGGCACTTCTGAATATAAATGAAAGGTAATAAATGATACAAATGCAAAGCATTTACTCCGGAATAGGGCTCGCAAACTGTGGTGTCCCTTACAACTGGCGCGCCTGTGTACACATGGATGTCATCTTGCAGGACCTTAAAAATAATTCTGAAATAAATATTATAATGAGCGGCGGACGTTGAAGGTTACCAGCTAATAAAAGCCAGAAGCCTAATACTTATTAAAACTCAATTATTTTTCCTGTAAGACCTACTCGGAAGTCACTGGCCTTGTGTCATTTAGTTCAAATGGCAATTTTATATTATACTGAAAGAGTCATATTATATATGATTTATATTATATATAAAGGGCCATTTTTCATGTAATATATGTAAAAAAAGTAATAAACGAAGTTACCACGTTTAATTCTAAACGATTTTAGTTTAAATTAAAAAAAAACCAGTTGACATAAGAAAAATGTCCTCGGAAAATTGGACTTACGTTTGCTATCAACTGGCCGACGGTGAAATACAACTGGCCGTCGGCGCAGCTACCTGAATGCACTGCAATTGTTAGTGGTCTTGTTTTAATTTCGTCGACGAATCAATTTTCCCTCTCGTGCAGAGAAAAGTTGTTACAATATTCGGTATAAAATGATGAAATATTATTTCACCATTATAAAAGTATACGTTACGAAGTTACGTTAGTGATGAACAGTTCTTTCGCGAAGAATAAGTGTAAACGTCGAGTAATAAAGTTTGAGCAGCGCTGTGTGGGTGGTGCGTGCTCGTGGAGCTGCGTGACATGTACTCGTCTAATGAATAATAAGCGGCGACTACTCACTACTCACTAGGATCCATACACGGAAAGTGCATGTCTGCTGGCAGCCGTACCACGCTCCTATCGTAAACATTCAAAGTCGATGGTGCCTTCGTTATTCGTACACCACAATAATAATCCGTGTCACGTCCATGTCCAAGTGTTATTGTCCAACAAAAAAATTGTGAAATGATTTGTATGGACTTTTAACTTGGTTTATAATCATACATTAGTGAGCGGGGAGCGGCGAGCGGGGAGTGGACGGAGATCAGTCGTAATGTACTATCACACATACATCGCTGGGTGTAGCTTGAAAATGATGAGGCCGTCGCGTCGTCTGGACTCTGGACCAGGATTAATTATTCCAATTCCCAGCGGCTCGCGTTGTACCGCGTAAGGTGGTGACGTCACCGACGCCTGGCCTGAAGGTGAGCTCGGCCGCGCCAGCAGTTTGATTGAAGCAAACTGCAAAGGTTTCAACAATGCCACCGTACCATTTAGACGTACGTAGGTCCGTGACGTAGCTCAATCGGATGTAGATCAAAACTATGCCACTGTATTCGAATGTTTGGTAACCAAATTTACGTTACATTTAACGTTGTTGTGATGTGAATAAACATACCGACAAACAAAAAACACAAACGGATGCTACACTGCGTGACACGCTCAATCAAAGAACTGGCTAGTCAGCGCCGAGTGTAATTTTACACGAACCACTTGGTGCCACTTTTGACCCTTTTATAACTCAAAATCTATTTAACCTAAATACATAAAACTACGTGTGTGTAATCATATCCATAAGGACATCAAGAATCACAAATTATATAAAGCTAGCTCAAACGGTTATAAAGATATGAAGGCCTAAAAGTCGTAAATTTTAGTACCTACTGACTGACTGACTGACTGACATCTGAGTAGCTAAACTTAACCTACTTCCAGATGACCTAGAAGGATGAAATTTGGAATCCAGCTCGGTAATTATGCGTAAACGTAGGAAAAAATCGAAAAATAAAACAAGTTCAAAAATAAACGCAAGAAAAAAAAAATTAAATACCTGCCTAGTTTTCTTTACAAAAAGTAATGATATCCCACTAAAAACATAAATGTAAGAAAGGAGAGCCAAGTTCAATACAAAAATTATGCTTGGCTGTGAACTCCGCCGGAATAAAATGGAAATCTTAATGGGTGCCAAGTTCTATGCAAAATCCAAACACTTATTTATATGAACAAAATAACATTATAAACAAATAAATAAATATCCCTGGACTAGTCACACAAATTGAATCTAACCCCAAAGTAAGCAAATTATATGCTCGTGTTATGGGTGTTAGTCAACGACACTATTACATATAATTACTTAAATAGATACTAGAATAAATTTAATAAAACACCCAGACATCTAAATGTTCATCACACAAATGCCTGCCCCCGTCGGGAATCGAACCCGAGCCTCGCGATTCGTCGATGCAGTTAGGCGAGTACGCTAGCCACTCGACCAACGAGGCGGTCAAATTCCGTTCCGTATTTGGGAGTAGTACAATCGGTTGATGTCACACTTCTACCATAAGATACCGGTCGTAAGATAATGAGGCGCTTGTGTTTTCTAGTGAGTGTTATACCTTCGTACAAACTACGTCTGTCTGTGGCGTGCCGAGTTAAACAATCCAAGTTTTTTCAACTTTCCTAGAAGTAATTTAAAAGTTTCAATTTTACCTTCCTAGGACTTCAGCAATTACACTTGATTTTAGTGCATCCGTAGAAATACCCATTTCCCAATTTATGCAAAAAAAACTTGTAACTTTTACCTTTTAGTTTATAGTTTTCAATAATTGGTGGTCAGCCGGTTTACCGCCACCGTAGCACAATAAACTTACTTTGTTGTATACTTAGGTACTCCAAACCTAAGCTGTAAGAGTTCAAAAAAAAACTACATATTTCATTCGCCCATCCCCTATTTTTTGCCTAAGTTTCATATCTTTCCTATTATTTATGTACTAATATTAAGTCATATACCAAATATCAGCTTTCTTGAACTTCAGGAAGTACATTTTGAATTCTGATGTTTTTCTCGGAATCATAGACTCTCTTTAAAAAAACACCAAAACCGGTTCGTTACTAAGTTATTGCTTAACAAAAACACACAAATACAGTCGAATTAAGGACCTACTATTTTAGAAGTGGTTTAAAAATAAGTGTACACTATCATTATATCGGCAGCAATAGTGTAAGGCTGCTAGGGCAAGTGGCGGCACAGCACTCTTCCACCAGCTCTCTTGTTGGTAATTACCATGTAATACTCTAAAACAACTAGGAACCACAAACGAACAATCCAGTCCCGATACGTTTTTGACAGAATGTTCATGTGGAGACAAGGTGAGAACCATTCGGCACTCCCTAACTCTAAGAGCTCCAATTTCGTTAACTTTCCACCTCAGTTACAACGGTATTGCCGGACAGTGGAAACACCTTGACGTCACACGGACAACGGCAACGTTACTACCGACCCTGAAGCCATATAATCCAAGGTGTACAGTTCGTGAAGTAAGGGTTTGCAAAGTTAAAAGCCCGGCAGTCGGCACTACTTAATATCTGATTACTTTCTGACAGTGCACATAATATGGTCACGTCTTGCCAACATTCTACATGAAAGGAGTTGTATTTATATCGATACAATAAGATGTTACTTCTTCATAGGATTTGATTTGCACGTACAAGTAAGTCCAGTATTCAAAAGTTGAACATATTTTGTGGCCATTTCTAATCAATTTCGTTAAGTGAGTTAGTCAGTATAGTTCCTATGTCCCAGGACCGCTTGCCTGTTGTACTGCGGTGGGAGCGCGTTATATTGGCACAATACCTAATATGGTGTATTGGTAATATCTACCTTCATCATATCTACAGCTAGAATAATAAACTGTTGTAAGTTATATTTAAGAATTTTTACACAGGGTTTAGCGGGACCGGACACGGACCTATACCCTTGTGTCCCCGTCCACTCGTCGGTTAACGAGCTCGGCAGCTCTAATAAATAATACAAGTGATAATTCCAGGTTAGAGCGGTCGATAGGCCGCCGCGGACACGTGAGGGCAGTGTCGGCGGCGGAGGCCTCGGGCGAAGGCGTCCGGGACCACGGCTAACGGCAACAACGCTTTTTTACCTTTTCCGAAATCGATACCAGACGAATAATAAAGCAACAAGACGAGCTCCACCCTCCGCTGACCAAACTTTTTAGATTTTATTTTTAACTCATTATCTGCAGATATTTATATTCTAAAAGTAAACCAAAGGAAATTTCATCATAACATTTTAAACAAATATTAATCAAGTGTCCACCACTGCGGAAGGTACATACATTAGGTCAAATAATGAATAAATTTAAAAAGCAGGCACGTTATTATACTACACCAGAGCATTTTTGTTACATTGTAGTTTGAATGTTAGCAAATAGTAAGTACAGTACTACTTTAGTTTGGGGTTCCGTAGCAGATTGGTGTATAACGGAACCCACAGAAACTTGACGTGTGTAGAAACAGAAAATTGTTCGGTTTACATACCGCCATACAATGGCGTCTATAAAATTCTAAATGCTACCGGCGGCGGATCGGAACGCGGTCTCTCAATGAGAAGATCCCGCGAAAGGTACAACAGGCTTGTCTTTTTTCTTTCTTTGTTTTTTAAATATAGTTACAAAATACATTATGTTTACATATAAAATTCTCGTGACACATTGTTCATTCCCGTACTCCTCCGAAACGGCATGACCGATTCTCATGAAATTTTGTGAGCACATTGAGTAGGTGTGAGAATAATAATAATAATATATTTTTTTTTACTAATATCACATTAAAATATAGCAGAACAACGTCTGCCGGGACAGCTGGTATTTACATAAGAGAATGATTTGAGGTGCAATCAATCCCAATAATGTATATTAGCTTGACATTCCGCAATCTTACAACAAGCTCACTCTGTAAATACAAGGAACAAAAACAATCTTGTGCATGTATCACTTCTCAACAGAATTATCAATACTTTTATACGCTTTTACATTAACCTTCCCAAATCTATTAGAGATTTACTTATTAATAATTTAAAAAAACGCATAAAGCAAAATTTAGTATAAGAAAATTTACTTTAAGGTTATTTAGAAGTTATACTCTAAGGAGTATTTAAATAAAGAATTTCTGATTTCTGTAGTCTTGTTGTAATTTGGTTTTTTTTTATTCTAAACATGGTTTTCATTCCCGAACGAATAGCAAAATACTTTTCTATGTTGTCTCGGATCTGGAAGTTTGTGGTACCTTCGTTGTTTCTGATTCCCGTAACACAAATGCTTACCTGGGATAAAAAACAATGTATGTGATGTTAAGCAAATTCATTAATTATTTACAATAATTCAAAGTTTCATGTAAAAATGTGCAATAAAAATAATTTTCTTATACAAACTTTGCCACCCCTTTTAACCCTTTTAGGAGTTGAATTTCCAAAGAATAATATGCCTATGTCCTTCTCATGAACGCAAACTATCTTCATACCAAATTTCAGCAAAATCGGTTGGGTGGCTTAGACGTGAAAAGGTAACAGACTGACAGACAGACAAACAAAGTTACTTTCGCATATATAATATTAGTGTGGATAACACCGTAACTTTTAAACATAACTTCTGGAACAATGTTTATTGTTAAATTAATTTATTTTATTTAAATTTATCAAAATGAACTGAACCGTGGTTTTGCTTAACCCCATCTTAAGGGCTAACAGTTTCAGCTCACGGATAGGATTTCTTTAAATTCGCGCTTTCACAGCTGTTATTATTGCTGTGTCCTAACAGAGCGAAAGCGACAGCTATTTTTCTTTTTTGATGGTACGATAAATGAATCATCTGGCTAAAATAAAAAAATTTCAGTGTGTCCACATCGGTGCAGCGCGATACCCGCGACACAGTTTCCTTAGAGCGGCCATTCCATATTTGATAATACGTTAAATAAGAAAAAAATATACGCACTCATTTTCATAAAAGATTTCAAATTCAAATAAGGGAAACAATTTGTTGTCAGCATTTTTAATAGAAAAGTTTTTATTGTGTGACAAAAATTACGACCCGGCTAAGTAGTTAAGACGACGAAGAAGGCGAATCCAACAAGTACAAAGTGCGCAAAACAACCGCGTTAAAATCTTTCCATCCGCTGAAGTGCTAGATTCCACAGACATTCGCATTCAAACACGCAAATAAGTCAATTTATATTATTAGAGAAAAATTCAGCACGCTAATAACTAGGCGGCAATTCATGCGATATGGAAATGCATGTGTCACTTGTTTATTATTAGTGGGTGTGTCGGAACTGGACTCGAGACGCTGGGCTCAAGTTTCCGGTTCATTCCTCACGAGCATCACCCATGACGCGCACCGCAATTGTTATACCGGCCGCTACATAAGGTGATTGAGAACGTTCTCGTATCCACAGTCATGCGCTACAGTGGTGCTGTATCGGAAGGGTCCGTAACATTAAGAGGTATACTGAATTTCTTTCTAAACGTTCTACATATTTTTGACATTATTTGAATACAGATTTAAATAAGACAACCACAGGTTTTGTCAGTTTTCAACGTCGGCGTTTTGCAATATACAGTATTGATCGATATCTTGATAAACTGTTAGACCTGAAGGAGAGAATTTGATGACAGATTCGTGAAAACTTTCACGGGAGAAAGCAACAAAGATTGCGGACATTTAATATACTTGAAAAATTACTGTAAATGTGATCTAAAACCTAATGTGAATCAAAATACCTGGATGGATAGATGGATGTTAACATAATTAGGTTAGTGTGATGGTCTGTTCAAAGAATTGGTTGTTTCTTCAACTACAACCCTTGTCCCTTCTCTTCATCACAGACTTGATATCGTCAGTTATCCAAGGAGTTGGGTTATATTTTCGTCTAACTTTTCTAACCAGAGCGTGTATGCCATCGATATCTTATAAAATATGATTGAAATTGGAAATTTTCTCATTAATATTGTTGCTATCTATCACTAAGGACCAGTCAACAGAATCAATATCAGTTTTAAGTAAATCGATATCAATATCCGTGTAACATCGACGCATAATGTAGAACTTTTCTCTCTTACAAATGCGAATCTAATAAGAGAGAAAAATTAGATCATGGTAAGAGAAGCACGCAGGGAGTTGACCATGGACACTGACGCGAACCGGATTAGATACAATTATCAAATCAAGAAGAGAAGGGGTGGTATTTGGAAAATGGTGGAGAGGCAGAATAAATAAACAGAGGAAATAACATCTAAAAGTTTTTGAGTACGATGGTCATTCTTAATTGGGCAAGTGTTAAAATCACCTAAGATAAAAATATCATTATAAAGAGGACGTAAATCATTGAATACATTATCAAGGGTAGGGAAATAATCAATCAGGAGAGAAGGACTGTAAAACACGGCAACAAGAATTTTGGAGTGTCCAGTGGCAACTTCTACAAATACGTATACCGCGGAAGCACTGTAAGGATTAGGGAATAACGAAACAATGTTATATGTGTATTCAGAGCGAAGATAGCTATGCCACGACCTCCCTTTCCAACTCCGTCATTACGTACCAGTGTGAAACCAGGTAGTGAAAATTGGTAAGACGAAAGAGAGGGCTTTAGAAAGGTTTCAGAGATCAGGATAGCGTTTAAAGGAAGGCCTCTGAAGGTTGTAAGAAGATCTGCATAATGTGTTTCGCGACACTCTACGCATTAATATGAATTATATTAAAATTTTTAGAGTAAAGCGAAAATATAGAGCATAACTGGTCATGGAGCGACAACTCTGTGGAACTACTATTACTACAAAAATCATCATCAGAAGAACATAAGAAATAGCTATCTTCAATAATAATATCAGTACTCATAGCGTTAACTTGTTAAATATGCAAAAAAATGTATTATGTGAGTATGTATAACACAAAAAAACTACTTGACAATCTAAATTAAACTAAACTAAAAATTGCAATTAATGGCACAATTATAAACTCATCCATTTGAAAATGAGTAGGAGGAACCCTTATGCTGAAAAACTAAAATATTTATGATTAAATTACACATTAAAAAATACTTAAATATGACTGGCTATTAATGCTTGAAAGGCGATACAGAACACAAAAATGCAACAAAACGTTATGAATCTGTATTTTCATTTCAAAATCTCAACAACGACAAAATCAGCTGTCACAAACACTCAAAAACAATATAAAGGCAGTGTGGACTGAGATCCTTTGCCTTTACTTAAGTAATAGAATTTAAAAAAAACAACATTCGTAGACAATATGAGGTTATGTCAAAGTCAGAAAATTACAAGTTCAAAGTTGTGTTTTGTTTACAAAAAGAAATTATTGTTTAATTACCTACAAATAGGAAAAAAGAAAAAAAAAGGAAATGTGTACAAATTCAAAGTTTGTGATAAAAAGACATAGATACATAATCAAAGAACAGTACCTTTAAATGTATAAAGCAAAATGTTAAAGACAATACATAATGACAGCAAATCATTACAGCCATAATATATGATTAAAACAAACATAATCATTTACGCCTTGGTCGCAATAACTTTGTAGAAGCTTCACCTATGATCTTAGTGCTTTCCTGGGACTTCTCAAGCGTAGAAAATTGCATTAACAACTTTTCAAGGTCCGACTTCATCTCAATACGTCGACGATTCTTATCAGGAAGCAAGATAACAACTTTGCTGTCTGCAGTCCAAAAATTTTATATTCCAAAATGTTTACGCGCCTCCATGAATAGGCGATGTCTAGGGACTGTTAGAAATTCAGAAACAGTAAACCCAGTACCCTTTAGAATAGTTTTATTGCTCCAGACAAGATGACGATACTGATGCTCATGGAATCGAACTTATACAGGCCTAGCCTTATCTCGGTTTAATCCAAAACGACGACAGGCCAACACATCCTTGCTAGAAATTTCAGATAAACTCATTTTGTTGTCGAAGATGCCAATAACAGTGGTACAAATATTTTCATTAGACTGCTCAGGAATACCGTGAAGCAGGATAACCTTCCTCATCATATAGGCTTTATGGCGGTCTAGCCCAAGTGAAAGCAGTTCCATTTGAGATTTCATGACAGAAAACATTTGCCAAACAGAAGTCTTTAGCTCTCTGAAAAGTCTTAAACTCTCTGAAATCTCGGGACAGGGCAGCCACATCTTTTTTCTTCTCAGGAGATGAAGGTTTGAGTTTATGAAGTTGTTCATCATGTTAGTTTATCCTGCTCTCAATCATCTTCACAGTTTCGCCAAAGTTAGACACTCATTGTGATGAGTGTTCCATATTGGTAATTTTAAATTTCAAAAGGGTAAACTTAAAGGAGAAATGGCTTGGGAATGTTATAAAATGCCAACAAACTTAATACATTGGTAAGTAGCAAATAAATGAATAAAATAAAATAAATAAATGCAAGAGCACAAAAAAAGCTTGATATTCCGTCTTCCCGAAAAAAAAATGAATGACATAAGCATATGAAATTGACATTAGCGTATGTGGTTAAATAAATTATAATTAAGCATAATTATTACAAATTTCTAAATTTTACATATTTTTTTTAATTAAATAATTTAATTGATTTCTTTATAACCATTATAATAAAATCACTAATTTATTTTAAGACTTAAATTGACATGTTAAAATGCTTATGTTAATATTAAAATATTTTAATGTCGTAGTAACTAGTTGGTATAGTGTTTATTGAAAGCAATTACTGATTGGCTCTGGTTAAGTGTTACCTGGATGTAACTCAATGAAAGAAAACCTACATAATTTCACATTTCCCTATGTAGTCAGGAATAGATTCTCAAATGTTTCAGATATTATTGCTACTTAAACGCCAGTACTATCTAGAGTAGTAGGCTCAGATATATATTATACAAGATTTGCAGGTTTCATTTATTTTGTTATGAAAATGTGGTTGCTCGGAAATAGTGTGAGGAGGACCTAAACAGGTAATAGCTGTGTCATTCCGTTGATGTGACGGTCGCTCAGCTTTATTGCTGTTTATGCGATTTTAATATCGACAAGTCGTATCTCGCCACTATAAACCGTCGGACTCATTCGCTGCTTGTACGACAGTTTCTAGCAAGTGCGGCGGCCATTACGAAGTGCCATACAAAAGAGACATCTCGAAACGTTACATTCGTATTTAAAAACTGTTTCTAACCACACAGCAGACTTTGCTGTTGAGTGGTTTATAAGTCCAACGCAGTGGTAAAGAAACCTTTTCAAAGCTATGGCAGCGAGCTTGTCTGAGCTTGTTGTTGTTCGGCCCAGAATGGAGCTTTATCTTAGTCGTTTCGCCGTAACGTCGGTACTTGTTATTGAAGAGTTCCAGGTTAAAACAATTCCGACAAACGAAAAAATCCATCCCAAGTGAGCGCAGATGCTCGGCTGTATGGAGGTCGCGGAATAAATACAGAACGCAGGGCTTGTACAAGTAACAACAACTTGTGAACGTGACTCAGAAGTGGGATGGGTCTATGATTTTTCAATAAGGTTCCGTTATCCTTCAAGGATGACGGAATAAAATAGCTTCTGGAGGACCTGAGGCATTCCACCCGCTCTCAGTAGCTCAGCAGTAATTCCACTGTCCCCCGGCGCTTAACGATTCTTCAATTGTTTCAAGGCCATCCGTATCTCATACAGGCTGACGTCCGGGATGTCTTCGGTGTAAAGCCGGGTGAGTTTGGCTCTAGGGTCTTTAGCCAAACTAACAACGGGTCGTGATGAATTGCACAGCTGTCCATAGAACTTCTAAACCTCTCTTAGAATCTCAGCCTTAGATGAAATTACGGTGCCATTCTCTATCTTCAGTTTTATCAATTGAGTATAGCCAACAGACAAATCCCTAGCGAACACCTTGGAGCCCTTATTAAGCTCGATAGCTTGTTTAATACGAGACGTATTAAAGGTGCGCAGGTCTGTCCGCAACGCCTTGGAGACATGTTTAGCTCCCTGTTCTTTTGCATGTCAACCGAAGACTGCAACCGCATTTCATTCTATTCGACATGAGTTTGAGAGTAAGGTTCCAGTTCTTTTCTTGCTTCGGGTCTTAAAAAACTTCGACCCGGCCGCTTGGACAGCTTGCACAAACCCATTGTTCAAATCGTCCGTTGATTCCCATTCTGCCAGGCATTTGAAGCGATTTTGATGTTCGAGCTGAAAGTTTTCGGCATTGTACTGGAGTTGGACGGAGCGGAAACTTTATCAGCCGTGACCGTTCAAGCCTTGTGTTGATATTCAATGTGGCTCTTACCATCCGATGATCACTACAAGTTTTCAGCTTATTGATCACAGAGACATCATTGAATATGTGGCGTCTGGTAGACAAAATGAAGTCTATCTCATTTTTTGTCGACCCATCCAGTCTAATCCAGGTCCATTTACGATGTGGTTTTTTTCTAAGAAGGAATTCATTATAAAGAGTCCTTCCTTCTTCAGATTTTCAGCCAACCGTTGGCCCCTCGGATTACGCCTGTCAACACCTAATTGCCCCACTTTCAACTCGTCACTCTTTCTCATACCGAGCGTTGCGTTGAAGTCGCCCATCACTACCGTGTAGTGCGTTTTGGAGGTATGGATGCCTTTCGATATGTCCTTGTACATCGCCGTATTGTATTCTACAATATTTTGCGAACATGAAACAGTATTCAAATTTTACGTATCACATCCGAATGCATAGGGCCCCTGTAATGGTTGTACTGCATTTTTTTCTACTAAACTGAAGTTAAAGTTTAAGCAAGAGACGATTTGATAGTAGTAAAATGTGT
>NJDD01001036.1:79938-112752 GCA_002245505.1 Calephelis nemesis
TCCGTAACTTATAAATAAAGAAAACACTAAGACTTAAAATTTTATATCACTTTTTTTGACAGTAAACTTGGTTTAAACTAGTCCAGTAAACAGTGTTTTTTGAATAGGTACTGTAACACCAAACCTTAAAATAGTTGCACCTCACTGTCAAGAGATGCCTCTGTGCCGTTTAGAATCGCGCAATATAAACCTATTCATATTAATATCTTTATTATTTGTTACACCAACGAGGTTGGCAACACATTAGTCATTTAAAAAAAGGAATTTGCAGAAGTTTCCTTGACGTGATTAGATTTTAAAAACTACACAACTGATTATGATAAGGTTTTCACTATCGTTTAGGTAATTTACTCTGTTCTAGGTTTATGTGTACAACAAAACAATAACACAATCTTATGACGGATTTGAATAGTTGAGTATGAGAAAATTCCATATTTTGTGACGAAGCCGTCAAAAAAAACGATTTTCGGTCGCTTACATTGCGCCTGCTGGCTAAAATCTTTGAGATGCATTAAAATTATGTTCTACAGGAACGTATACCATAAAAAGACCTACAATAATGTCACCGGTAGCATATATATATGTATCTCCTAAGGTTGAGCCACAATAACCATTATTATCTCTGAAAACTAAGTTTAACAATGTGCGGGATAACTAAAATATAAAAATGTGTTGATTGTTTAAGTGTAAAACTAACTATGTACAAATAGGTTGCCTATTTTGTCTTAGTTTTGATGTGTTAAACCCGTACAGGAGAGCCCTTTGTCATTGAATTGTATAACAGTAACTTCTTTTGTCTTTAAGAAATAACATTATGGCTCGCTGAACTTTTTGTGTAATTAAAATATTTAGTTTTAGGTCCGCGGCTCTCCATACGGTACAACCCCGTTGGATGGGTCCCTTAGTGACCGCGGCTCTCTATACGGGCCAACCGTAAGACAGCTCACACCTTTTGTAAAATCTATGTTCTAAATTGTGATTGGTCAATTTTATGTAATCTGATTGGCTAACCAATCACATTGCCGTATATCTAATTCAGAAATTGTATATAAAGACGCATTTTTTTGCAATAAAAACACATTCGAAAAGGCAAGCTATAAAGATTGTACTCCTCTGCAAATAAAGAAGCTTCAAGTAAATGCTGTTTCTCTTCACCAATCCAGCTATAGTACATAAACAACTACCTTACTTTCAAAAGCTAATCCACATCCTTATCGACATAAGTATCTTATCCTTATCCACATAAGTATCTTAGTTAAGTTGGCCATTTAATGCAGATCAAAATTTCACTATACTTTTGTCATTTAAATGAAACTAATTTGAATGACTACTTTAATTTAATTTAACATTTTAAAGACTCATTTAAATGAGTACTTCAGAAATTATCTCATATTTATAATACACATGCACAACACACACATATACACCCACACACACAATCATTTGCGTTTAAGCTTTACACATTTTTATCAGAAAAGAAAATATTTAAATTCATGTTCACCTTAAAGGAGGCACTTGTGACTAGTCTATGTAATACTATGCTTATAATACTAAAGACACTGCCACCAAATAAGAATGCAGCCACACACTGAGAAGATCCGGCATGAAACTCAGCGGACTTGTCTTTTTTATTGTCCTTATTCTAAACAAATTAATTAGCAATTAATCCCAATAAGACTGTTATTCGTCAATAGACTGCATAAACAAGTATGCTTCCATTATTTCTTGTCAGATAAAAGTGTTGTGACCGGCACAAGTTACGCGTTCGTCTGCACTTGTTTACACGTCTTCAGTTACATTTTCGAAGAGATAATACGACCCCTGGCGTTGGTCGCTTGGTGGTGTTGTTGGCTTGCTAAACAACAAGTAGGTAATCTTGACAATATGATATTTATTTTTTCGATAATACAACCTTTCGAGCGCCCGACCACCGTTCTACGGTGTACTGTTTTACTGCCGATAAGCGCCCGGCGGCCGTTAAACGGTGGTCACGCAAGTTGTTCAAAAAATATTCAAATGAAGCCTGTGAACAATGTTTGTCTCTTTCCAATGTATATAAAATATTGAAGCTAATGAAACGAATAACAGATCTATGTTACACACATGTATATATTAGACATTTGTTTATTCAAAAACTCGAGTACACTTTGAAGTGGATGTCATAATGGTCTTGGCTGCTAGTTCACTTTGTTGCACGCACCATTACCACCTTTGGTGTCTCTAGGCGGCGTGAATTTTCTTAACATCCGTCTTCTTGTTTACCTTCCAATGTCATAAAAAAACTTACTTACTTTTGATTAAATTTTATGAAAATTTTATGTTTAAAATCTGTTGCTTTTGAAAATATAAAAAGTTGAAATTGATTGTTGATGCATTTTTTGCCAAAAAAAATTAACTTTCGTAAATATGTAACTCCAAATAGTTCTTTTTCTATCTATAGTTCAAAAACAAATATTCATTTCCATGCATGTAAAGATATCAGTTTTCATGTTATTTTTTAATAATTAGTTTCATGTTAGACCAGGGGGTGACATACGGGAACTTTGTTTTCTGAATTCCCGTTTGTCTCCCCCGGTGACATGCGGTTTTTTTTTAGAAAAATTCCCGCTTGTCACCGTGGGGGACAAACTAGGGGGTGACATGCGGGAATGACCGAATTTGCCGAGACATGGATGCAGCCAACTACACGCTGCTTCTTCCCACCGAGGTGAGATGGCTCTCAAGAGGACGTATTTTGTCCTGCGTGTACGAACTTAAGGAAGATTTATTAATATTCCTCACATTGGAGTCATCGGAGTTTGTTAGTTTACTCAGCGACGATACATGGTGCACAAAATTGGCGAACTTGGCAGATTTATTCGAACATCTTAACAAATTAAATGCAGGTATGCAGGGACGAAATGAGAATATTCTAACGTCATCAGATAAAACAAAAGGTTTCGCAGAAAAATTAACGCTATGGAAAAATCATGTTTGCCAGGGCACTCTGTTCGTGTTCCCGCATACAGCGTCAAGAGATGTGGATTCTAGAATGACATCTTTGATAAGGGATTCATTAAAATTGTTAGAAAAAAATATAAACAAATACTTTCCCAATATCGAGGTCGAGAATTTTGATTGGGTGAGAGACCCGTTCAATATTTCACTCAGTAGCTTGGTTGGTTTTGAATTGGAAGAAAAAGAAAAGTTTTGTGAGTTAAAAAATGACCGCACTTTGCTATTAAAATTACAGGAATTGAATATAAATAAGTTCTGGTTACATGTTTCAGGCTGATTTTATATTATTAAGGTTCTGGAACAATAAATTCATATTAATTATATTTCAGCAGAATTATCTAGAATTATCCATATTTCCAGAATTAAGTAAAAAAGCTCTCATTGTTCTTTTCACGTTTTCTACATTTTATCTTTGCAAACAAGGTTTTTTAGCATTGACAAATATATAAAAAAATCGCGAACGTCTGCTATCTGTTGAAGAAGAGCTTCGAGTATGTTTGTCAACAATTCGCCCTATAATAAAAAGACTTTGCTCCACACGCCAGGCTCAAATATCGCATTAATTGATTATATCATGTTATTTAAAACTTTTAATATAATTATTAATAATAAAGATTAATAAACAATTACGTTTTTTCTTTGGGTTGGTTATGAGGGTTTCCTACCTAAAGGATATCAATAGGAACCCTACGTCCGTTACACATAAATCAAGGCCTCTAATATACCTACGCCTACCAAATTCTTTACTGGTGTGCCGTGAAAGTTTATTGAAACTAAAAGTGTGCCGTTGACAACAAAAGGTTGAAAAAGTCTGGGTTAGGTACTCACATATGTCGAGCGCGCGCAGTCTAACCGCAAGGAGCAGCAGCAGCGCCACTGCACACAGCACCATCTCGCCGCCGCCGCTCACTTCACCATCTCTACCGAGTCTCCAACTCTGCAACAACACCACACATTGTAACCGATTAGACAAATCACTCAGTCTAATCCATGATGTAATTTATTTAAAAACACTTGTACTTTCCACAATATATTTTATTATTTTTTATTTTTATAATTTAGCCAACCGGTTTCGCTATACAAGCATCATCAGGGCTATATAACAACTGAAGTTTTGTTAAAAAATTTACCGTCTAATTGTCACCTTCAAAAATGACGGTATTTAAATAAAACATACTGAGTGATGACATTAGTAAACAAATTTGAATTAACTGGGTTGACACTTTAGATTTTTACCCCAATAATGGGGAAATTTTCCCTTAACTAAGTACTAATAATGATATTTATTAAACTAAATTCTACTATTAATAAATGTTTGAAAAATGTAAATCAAATTAAAAATTAATTATTCTAATTATGGTAAAATAAAATCAACAAATCAAACTACTTTGGTAAAAACCACATTGTACAACAAAAAACATCTCGAAATACCGAAAATTACAAATGATGTCAAAAAATAATAATAATAATAAATGTCAAATTAAAACGTTATACAGTACAAAATTCAATAGAAATATAAAAAATAATTATAATAAAATAAAAGGAAATGTCAAATGATTACACTAAATAAAACTATGTCAAAAAATGGCTGTCAGAATTAATTATTTACTCCTAAGAATGCTATAGATATCTATTTATTTATTAAAAATTATTTATGTATGTAAAAATCTATTCATTAAAAAACATGTTAAGCAGTGGAGAACTATTAAAATCTACCTGATCATTTAACAATTTGGGGTCCCTTTTCCTTCTATTAATTTCTAAAGCCTCTAAGGAATTGAGTTTCTTACCTTTGTTACAAAAATGAAGGGCTTTAAAGTTATTTAATGGATCAAAACAGTGACCTTCCTTTAATAAATGCTTCGCAAAAGCAGAATCCCCTTTACCTAACCGCCAATTAGCTACATGTTCTTTTACCCTTATTGTGAACGATCGTCCCGTTTGTCCTACATATTCACTATCACAATCTTGACACTTCAATTTATACACTCCACTCCTTGACAATGTTGGTACTCTAGATTTGTTATTAAAGAGAAATCTTTTTAAAGAGTGGCAAGTGTAATACACTGGTTTCTTTTTATGAAGCAATCGGGAACATTTGTATGTGATGTTACCTAGAAATGGCAATCTTACATACTTTGGTGGTTCTTTTTGTCCAGTTGTTGCGTATAAATAATTTGCCACTTGCTTCTTCCAATCTTCTTCTAATCCAATCCCAATACCAGCGAATCATTCACTGATGAAACCAGTGAAGAGACATATTTTACGAACAGCTTTTTATTCGCGACGTATTATTTGTGTTATATTAAAGGCGAAATTCCTGAGGAAACTAACGTCAACTATAGACAATAAGATGTTACTGTGTTGTGAACCTGAGGCAACGGACACAACTTTCTTACTGGCCACCCTATAAACTAGCAAGTGGGTCATCTGATGGAAAGTGATCACCGCCGCACGCAGACATCCCCGCATAACAAGGAATATCACAGATACGTTGCCCGCCTTCAAGGAATGAGTACGTTTTTTTATTGAAGATTCCTAAGTCGACGAACGAACGAACGAATATATCGTTTGAAATTACCGCCCTTGGTAACTGGTTCTACAAAGCTGATGAGCGGCGAAAGAAATGTCTTCGGAATCGCATGGTTGTAGATAGCCACGCATCAAGATGATAGGCATGACTCCTTAAACTCGGATGCCTGAAAACTACTCCAAGAATTCGATTGATGCGTTAGAAAACACTAAGAGACACAACATCAACGCCAAAGAACCAAACCGATTGGTAACCCGATGGTTAAAAATTCGAGACGCTCTACGTACTTCATTTACTGGATCTGGGAAGCCCCTGCCCAGATTAGAGAACAGTATTCTGAATTTTGCAAGAATAAAAAAAAAGAATAACAAAAGTAAAAAAAAATGCAAGCGATGGGTCGGATTGAAGTACTGTCTCGCTTTACTGAGCACACCAAGTTTTTGGAGGCTATTTTAGTCTCCTCCTCTAGATGAACACAAAACTGAACATCACTCAAAAAGTCTACGCCAAATTTACCAACACAGGATATGGCAATTAGGAAAGACAAGGGATAACTTTTAAGCGGAAAACGCGCAACTTGTGTCTGTCTAAGGTTGAATTGCATTTGATTTAGCCATATTTTATTAACCTTCTTAGCCTTTAGATTAGAAGGAAAAGGCTTCCTTAGTACTGTCGTGTGCAAATCAATGAGTGTTACTAATTTGCAACGTGTCATTGATATGCTAAGAAAGAAAATAACGATAAGAAACAGCGTCAGAGGAAGCACACAGCCTTGGGAAACACCAGCATTGACAGCTTGGACTCCGACGAAGTATGGTCGACAACGACCTTGGTGCTACGCTCTGTCAAAAAATTAGTGACTGAGTTGCATGATTTCACAGGAAGACCGTGAGAAAGAAGGTTTGATAAGACAGCTTTGCGCCACACCCGATCAAAGGCTTTCGTTATATCCAAACTAACAGCCAATGTTTCTCCCTTGCGCTCAAATGCAACTACTTGCGTCTATCCGTGTGTCAAGTAAACTAAAAGACCACCAGCTGAACAACCAATAAAAAAACCGTGTTGTCGATCATTTAAAAGCTCCTGCTTTTCTGGTTACGCTCAGGTCTGCATATAAATTCTATATTTTTGGAAAACAAGGAGGTTATGACTACGGTTTCTGTTCTACATTCACGTTTTGTCAAAATTAGCTACCACTACTACTACATTTTGATTGAAATGACACTGTGAAAATTTAATTATTTTAGCCTAGCCATTTTTACAGTTACTAGGTTTTTATACTGAGCGGGTTTGAGTATCGGCCGACATCGGTTATCATCATCTCTTTCTTTATTGGTTGCTAAGCTCATATTTTTTATAACTTCGTCGGTCTTCGACTAATAATAATTTTCAATGTTCTATCGATAATATCATAACTCCATCACATAACAAAAGGAAAACGGATCTAGTACATATACTACAGACATAATGGTATAAACGACATAACGATGAAGTACTTTTGTTTGTATGAAGGCAAAAAATACAGTATTCGGATTGTTCTGACAAGAGAAGATGAAGACATTCAAATATACCAAAAACTTTATGGGAATCAATGAAAAAATCAAAGGATAGGGTAAAAGTAATCTAGATTGAGAATATTGATATTTTCAACATGATATTACCGTAAAACAGTATCCACGCATGCCTGGATGCATGTCGCATGCATGTGTGCGTGCGTGCTGCCGCACCGAGTCACACAACTGCAACACTTGTACGTAATGTTTCAAATCACACACAGATACAATGGATGTTTGTTAAATTTATTCTGGTTATCTATTTAAGTATTTCTATGTATTGGTATCGTTGACTAACACCCATAACACAATCATATAATTTACTAACTTTGGGTTTGGATTCAATTTGTGTAACTTGAAAAGAGAGATATTTTCTCTACCAAATGTAGCCCAATCCAATCTACAAGGAATCAAGTTAAGGAAGACCCTTGATAGATATTTTAATCACTTAGAGAAAGTAGTTGAAGGTGTTCCATCATCCATGATGTTGGATATTTAGAAAGAGAATCTAAAAGTTCGAAGATTTGTATATCATATTGTTCGTAGTCACCCAAATAAACAAGGTAAAAGCGTTTCTGCTGTGGAAGAAAAAAGTTAATGTAGTAGAAGAAAAAAAAGAAGAAGAAAATAAGGCGACTGGATTGGAACTTAGTGAAAGCAATAAACTGGAAATTTGCGAAAACAACAAAATGAAGAAAATATACGTACGGATCAGTTTAAATCAGTGGCATTGAGTTTAAATCCGGCCCTGGTTACCTGATTGTTTAACAAGGAATTGTACCTGTCCTCGCTATATTTACATAAATTAAGTAAACTGTCCATTGCCAAAATATGTTCTTTAATTACCTTTTTCAGCTATCTGATACCTGGATAAAATGTTATCTAAAGAATTTGTTAAATAATTGAACATATGAACATAGACTACTTTTTACGACAAAAAAATTGACAATACTTTTTTTAACTCTTGATCTGAGAGTGAAATAGAAATAGAAAATATTTTTATTCACACTCACCTTACAAGCGGCACTTGTGACGATTTATTATGAATATATATTTTTTAGGAGAGCTAAGTACTTGTTGTTATTACCCTATCTATCTAAAGCACATCAAAAAAAGATGTTTCTGTGGCATCATGACATTTGAAGGGATGAACCGTTTGTCGAGGATTCAATGAAAATTATTTATTTTATAAGATAACATTGTAAGAGATAAACATTGTATTAACAGCGGCAGTTAAAACAAGCAAATATGTAACTTAGCTTTCGGAAATATACTACTTCCCTTTAACTTGTTTTGTTTCGTTTACTGAGGTGTGCAGCGAATATTAAACTATATAAAAACTAGAAAAGCCAAGGCCGCGTATTCAATCTACTAAGCTATTACATTACATTTAGGGATAAAAAGTAGCCTATGTTCATCTCCAAAGTATAATCTATTTTTTACGGAAATCATGATTCTATGTGCCCCAAATATGCCGAATCGTCCTCATGAATATCTAAAACAAGACCTTCGAGAACGGACAATTGCATAGCTGGGATTAATTATTATTTTTCAGGAAAAGTTATGGGAACGGTTATTTTTATCTGTTTTAAATAAAATGTATTATTCGAACCGACTTCGATTGTTTGATTTGCCTAGGGCCGCTTGCACGTTTAAAGGTTAAGCTTATTAATAAGTTAAACTGTCAAAATACATAAAATGATTTAACTCCAGTTAAAAGCTAACTCGGAGTTAAATACTTATCCAAGGAAGGTTTTTTATGTAAAAATGGATTCTCAAAAAGATACACAAATATATCTCTTCACGACAAATTCTTTGTAAGATAGGCAGGGAGTATCGAGTGCCATATGTCTCGATGACTGCAGACATGTCTTGTTTCCTCCACTTCCATTCTTCGCTCTATTCTTACAAACACTCAAAATAAAACCAATACGAGAGCGAGTATTGTCATCACGTCATCCAATTGAGACAAACATTCAAGAATTTTCAAAAATTCAAAAAGTTATTATTATTGTTGTAATTGTTGTCGAAGTTTTTTTGAAATTTAACATTGAACGTTTTTAGCCAGTTGTAGTATTTTAAGCCAGTTGTACGTAACTAAGGATTTAAACATAATATTATTATAGCCTAAACGAGTTTTTTGCAGAAAAGCTTAAACACTAATACATAAACTTAAAAGAATTAAATATATCTTGGTCGCTGAATAGTTTTTGTATGTATGTTTTTGTGTATTTTAATCGATTTCTACCACATTTCCGGACCGATTTATTTAAAACAGCGTACTGCCCTGGTCCCATTGCCACGAGCTTTGGATCTGATGATGGAATCCCATGTCTGTGTGGACCTAATTGTTGTGGAGTGGATGATCGCAGAACACAACACATCTACAGTAGCGGGGACGATAACAGCTCTATGTTTTTTTTTACAGAACACGTGTGCTGTGTTTACTTGAACTTCGTTTGCTTACATTACCAATGTTATTACAATATCCCGGTCCGGTATTTACAATATGCCGTATCATTACTTCGAATGCAAGATACACTCCAACCTCCTCGGTGTACACGGCAGGCGTCCACACCGGCCACCACTCCCTCTGTTCGCGACGGCACTTGAATTGCATGCTCGACCTGACTTACTATATTTTAAAATAGATTTTAGGCTAGTTCGATGAGGTGTTTCGAGAATGCGGAAAAATCCTTTAAAATGCGGACCTGCAGAAAATCGATTGAGTTCAATGTGACGAAATTTTTTTGAACAACAATTGCTTAAACATCTGACAAGAACCAAAATTTGTAATAATTTTGTTTTTGTTATTGGTACTAGTGGTCGCCCGTTAGTCGAAAAAGTTTGTTGATCAAAACGCCATTTTCATATTTTCTCAAGACCAATTACTTTGTTTCCAAACTTTTTAGTGCGCCATCTGTGTTCTTTTATCGTTATCATCTATACATTTGTTTGTGTGTGTCAAATGCATTTTAGTGTGGGTAATGTTTTATTTACTGATTTAATGTACTTTATAAGCATTATCATTAAACAATATAAATAAATAAATAAATATCCCTGGACAAGTCACACGAATTGAATCTAACCCCAAAGTAAGCAAATTATATGCTTGTGTTATAGGTGTCAACGATACCAATACATAGATATACTTAAATAGATACCATAATATATTTAATAAACACCCAGACCCTGAAATGCAAACATGTTACTGCAGACACAAACGCCTGCCCCCGTCGGGTATCGAGCCCGAGCCTCGCGTTTGGTCGATGTAGTTAAGCGTGTACGTTAGCCACTCGACCAACGAGGCGGTCAACAATATTGGCATTCTGCACTTCTCCTACACATAAACTTTAAGCGTGTAATTTTATGCTCCTGTGTCCGCTCAATTTTCGTGAAAAGGGGTCCAAAGTTTTGGCATCACGTATTAATTTATTGGACTGAAAGGAGAGGTCCCTTCTTATTATTATGACAATGGAAGGCAAACAATCAGACCGGAACCAACCTAAGACCGGAATGTTAGGCCTCGAGCAAAAGTAAGTGTACCGGCTATATTATTCTTCAAACCGGAACACGTCAACGGCAAGCGCTGACATTATGGCGGCAGAAATGAGTGAGGCGGTGGTACCAATCCGGGCGAGTCGCTGCGAGAGTCTACGGTCTACCACCTTGTTAGATGTCACTATGTTATTGACAGCAAGCCTACGCTCGCCTTTTACGAACAGGAAGGCAGATGCTCTATTCTGCAAGAGAGCATGAACCAACACGGGGAATACGTTAAACTGTCTCGACGTGCGATTTTAATATATTTATCTCTCACTTTTTGCGTGTTTGGAACATAAACAAATAATTTTTCCGTGTTGAAATCGATGTGTTTCGGCACAGTGGGACCGCACACCACTCATGAACTTTGGTATTCATATATAAAACACGAAATATTTAATATTATGTTGGGTTTCTTTAAGAGCTATGGCACAAGACAATGTTTCGTTAGACGTGACATCACGGCGACGCGGAGCGTTTTGGCGCTAATTCAAAATTAAGTTCAAATTTTTTCCAAAACATAATTTTATACGGATAATAATATTTTTATTTTTGTAATAAGTGGACTTGAATCGACATTATAATTCCGTATTTTCGATTTTCGAATTCCATAATTTGTCATCGTGCCTATTGTATTAAGTTTCTCGTAATTTTACAGACAATTGTTTCTCGGATATGTTGCTGAGCACACACCGAAACCGTCCAACGTGTGGTGGGGTCCATCAAACATGTGACGGTGACACAAGCAATACTATGGATGTACCAATACAATAATGTTCACATATAAAGCATAGTCACACTTGGATTTCGGATTATTATTGAATTTCGTGTTTATGTTGAGTGAAATTAGTTAATTTTGTTCAGTGAAAGTGCACAAATGAAATAATTATGAAGAAATTAGTGTATTGTCTATTTCCTCGCTGCCGTCAAATCTAACTAGATGAGCTTGAGTAACGAAGCTACCGCTTTACTCAAAACCCTGACTTGACATGTCTTTGTACATAGTGACTAATGACTGTATTAGAATTAACTAACCTGACATTGGCTGAATAAGTCGTGAAAAACGATCAAAAGCCATATTTATAAAAAAACAAGAAGGGATCGCGGCTTGTGCCCAGTGGGAACTTGAAAGGAGTTGTTGCACTTTACGAAGAGGCCGGAACTCTGAAAGTTGGTATTTTTACCGACTTAAAACGAAGGAGGAGATGAGATATTTTATAAATTTTTGTTTCTGACATATCTTACTTCCCAGGTGGTCCTATTGCCACTAAATCTGAAACTAAAAGTGGAATCCGAGGGAAATTAAAGAAATTTCTAAATTTCTAATCTCAAAAAAGGAAGAGGTTACATGTTTCTACGGTGCCCATATTTTTTAGAAGTACAACTTCACGATTTTCCGTCATTTTTAAACAAAAATTAAAAAATCTTTTTTTATTAAAAGAGCTTACTCCCGAGGTGTTCTAATTGCTGATAAAGCTTGATCTGATGATGGAATATCAGAAAATCTAGAAAAATACTCCATATAATATTAAAATATTAAATTAAAAATTAATCCATATAATATTAAAGTTGGAGTCAGTTTTAGCAGTATTTACTGCATTTATATAATTTGTGTATAATATTTAAATTATTTAAACTTAATTAAGTTTTTTGCAGTTTTAATTCGCTTAAATTAGTTTGGAAATGTAGTGTTGGAATTGGAAGTAAACACAGTTACATTTTTTTTATTAAGTATAACAGCTTATTTTTCAGGTACAAAATTACTTTCTTGATTTATAACTACCATACGGAACAAAGTAACTTGTCTTAATAAGAATATTATGGCAATAACAATTTATTTTGTATTATTATTCCACAAAACAGTTTCAGGTACAGAACATGCGGGCGCGGGGGAAAACCGCGCCGTGAGTCCTTAGCCTTACAGTTAGTTACCTCCAACAGAGTTGTACGTAGAACAATCAAATAGTATTCAAAAAATCTTACGTTTCTAAGATATTTTTATCTGTTGTGATTAAAACGGCATCATCAACAATAAGTTACGATTTGCTGTAGCTGAGTGGCAATTTTTATTAAAACATTTAGTTCTACACTCAAACTTTATGACTTATGTGATGTGAAAACATTTTTATTTAAAATTAATCTTAATATATTATATAACTACTATAATACATATATCCTAAAAATAGAATAGAATATTTATTTTTTCAAAGTAGGTATAACAAGAAACATTTCTGAAAGTCAAGATTTAAATAATTTAAATAAACAATAACAATAAGATAACAATAATTGATAATGATTTACCATTAACTGCCTTATTCATAAAAAGTAGTTAAATAACCTCCTAAACAATGCTTAACTAATCATTTGACTAAGCCTTAAACATTGTTTAAAAATTTGTTATTCATAAAGTACATTTTGACAATGCTTAGTTAAATACTGTTTAACTTGGTAGGTTTTGGTAGAAATGTGACTGTATGCGTATTTCTTTTGCTAAAAGTGAATTAAACAATTGTCATCCGTTGTCAACATCATTGTTTCTGAATACGGTGTCGGACATCTATAATCTCTTGCTAAAGAGTATTTATATTTCTACAATAAAATACTCGTATTGTAAATAAAGTTGATGCAACATAGACACAAAACGTTTGAACCGATACACTGCATTTCAAAAATAATGTTTTAATGCATCTACATTTGCTGTTGAATTGTTCCGGTTCGTAGAATAAAGTAGGTAGCCGGTAAACTTACTTTTGCTCGGGGCTTAACATGATGCCAGCCTCAGGTTGGAATCTCACCATTGCCACCTTTGGTGTCTCTAGGTCACAATAAGAAAATCTGTCTACTTTTTTGCTTCCAATATCATAACAAAATGCTCTGGAAAACTATTCGTTTCTTCATAGGAGTCATTGGCCATCTCCATAATAAAACATGTTATTACAGTCCTATATTGTTCTAAAATCCAACATATCCCGTCCAATTTTGTCCACACTTCAACGAAATCAAAATATTTCAATGCGTGTATTATAAAAAAATCATAAGAATACACAAATAAGCCATATTAAATGGCTAGTTGTTGCATTTTGTCAATGCACATAAAATCAGCTGTTTGAAATTTAGTCAGCCATTTTGTTGATTAAAATTTTAAACAAGGGTCCGAGGTTGTTTAAAGTGACAGCTATTTAAGAGTATATTTAAACAAATGATTAACTCTAAATAGCGTTTATGAATAAGAATTTTTTAAACATTACTTAAATTGGTGATTAAAAGTTAAACAACGTTTATGAATAAGCCTGTAAGTATATAAATCTACTACAAATGTCAAATTAATGAGATTGACATCAAATCAATCAAAATTTACAATGTTAAAAAAAATATACGAGAATTGGTAATACTTAACCTGAAATTATAATAATTATGTATATTTGATTACGCCTTTGTCACCAAAGACTAGAACACTTGTTACCTTACTTAGTTTAAATTATGATGAAGCAACATATTGTTTAAGTAACAATATACCTTGTTTTTATATTGATAGGGTAAGTTTAGCGACTTACTTGTAACAATAAATTTGTTAGTGTCAAAAAACTTTAATGTGTCACTACGACGACAAGTCAAATTATAAAAAATATTATTAAGATAATAGATTCTCCGATTTTTTAATCTGAGTATGATATTAAGTATGGAAAAGTACACAGTTTTATCCTTTTTATCTTTTTTGATGTTAAGCACTCTATAGTCTATACAATTTATAACATCAGATTTTTTTAAGTTAAAAGAAGGTATTTCTTATTTTTTCTACTATATATGGCTTATAATGTTTTTTTTAATAAGATAGTGCAACTGTGGCCCAATTCCAGAACCTATACCATCGCAAAACAGTTACACATTTGGCTCCATATTAAAAGCTAAGTCCTTAGATTTGCCCTGGAAAATGTTTGATGTGAGACTTGTGTCTCATGTAGCGAACTATGTGACATTGGAGATTTATTCTGTTTGTTGTGTTCGCTGGGATTTGAACCAAAGTTGCAATCACATTCATGTATGTACATAATTGAATTAATTCATTTGTCGCTGATATATGTCCTTCAATTTGTTTTTGAGCTATCCCATATTTTTTGTCACATCTTTAAGTTCATTTTGTAAATGTATAGTTCACTTTGTAACATGAAAATTCCCCCATTATATGTTGCCAAATTAGCATTAATTTTTGTTTTGTACAAATCTAGTTGTTGTATCATTTTTATTTTTTCCTTTTTCAATCTGTGATAATTTTTATACAAGGTTTTAATACACGAAGATTTGAAATATATTTTCCTCAAACTTTTTTTTTAATTATTTTGAGTTTTTTAAAGACTATAAAACTTCATTATGAATGGAAGTATGCTTGACATTACAGACTAACTCCTCAAACTTAAAGATTGTCGACACCGGTGAGTTAATTTATCCTCTTCATACTTGGTGATAAGATCCTGGGCTTGTTGTAGGTCACGCTCTAGATTTTGAACACAAGTCAATGTAGACTCATAAGTTTTGCTGCACTCAGAGTAAGAGTCGACTTGACTTAAAAGTTTGTCACGCTGTGCAACCACAGTTTTATATTCTATAGTTCAGACATTTCATTTTTTAAAACTGTATTTCTTTTAATCACACTTTCTACCTCTTTTTCATTTTCTTCGCGCTCCTCTAATAATTACTTTTTACAAAATTCTTTGTTAACCTTTAACTCATCCAAAGCAAGTTTGAGCTTAGTATCAAGATTTTGTATTAAGGACATTTTACGGATAGTCATTTTTAGAGTTTTTTTTTATTCCAATCTAATTCCGCAAAAAAATTTGCTGTCGACGTATATTTATATAAATACATATAATTATCATTATTATATAATAAAACTAAGTTGATAAAATGTGCGTGCCGATAAAACATAAAAAGGATTCCCGATACGATAAAGGGATAGTGCAAGTGCAATAGCCCTTTATCCCCCCTCGAACACGAAAGTTCCCATTTTAACTTAAAGGGCGTATTTTTAAAGATAATAGGGGCTTTTCCAATTCCTCAACTTGAAAATTAAGTGAAGTAGTGGCGCCATCTGTTGTCGAGTAGTTGAACTCCATTCAGAACAACGATTATTTGAGTTGCGTTTCGAAAGGCGCTGCGAGTAATTACAGCATGTGTAGCAATGGCGCGAAATTTTAAATTCTAATTTCAACAAAATCTTAAATTAATTTTTTTTCTATAATAAAGTTAATAAATTTTGTGTATTTGCACAGCATTAGGTAGCTTTTATTTTGGAGTTGAAACTAGATAAGTTTAGTTATTCAAATAATTAATTCTGAAAATATTTTGAAATTTAAGTTTTCAAATTTCGCGCCTTTACTACTTATGCTATAGCTCTGCAGCTACTAACTTATTGTTACGGCGGACGATAATGTCGAGTACATTCTAGAAGGTGTAAAAGAAAATATTCTCGAACTTTTCGGAATACCCTAGAGCCTAGCTCTCTGAATATATAAGGGCCCGGTATCACCCGCCAGAGTTAGTTCTATTTGGAAAGCGATTGCGAAAGGAAATGAAAGAAATTATCTGTGAGCATTTATTTTGAAGTATCATCACGTGTAAGTATTTTTAATAGTGTGTTTAATTAATTCTCAATTTTGAAGCCGAGAAGAAAAGTCGTCTGTGAGCCTTTATTGTGAAATATCAAATGTATTTTTAACCGACTTAAAAAAAAGGAAGTTCTCCGTTTGATTATTAATTATTTATATTAATTATTTTTTCAAAAATAATTAATAGTATCTTTAATTAATTTTAATGGTTAATAGAGCATGTTAAATGGTGTAGAGTGGTCTAGCGGTCCAGTTGTTGGACTGGATTTCATGAGATCCCGATTTCGATTACCGGGTCGGGCTACAAAAAAGAAATGTGCTTTTATCAATTTTATTGTATGTAACTGTACTATCTCTAAAAAAGCTCTCAAACCGCACTACAGTAATGTCACAGAAATAATTTATATCAAGTCACAGTACATAAAACTTTGTTATTGTTTTTTTTTTTTTGTAATAGATATATACTGAGAGTTTTGTTAACGTTATTAAAACATCCCAGAACGGTAACTTTGCGTGACCTAGCAAACAATGAAATATTTATTTTTGTATCCGAAAGTAGTGTAGATCTAAATATCTACTTTTTTCTTTGTATTATGTTTATTAGACTTTCTACTTTACGTATCTTTATAAATTTACATATATCTTTTTTGACGTGACAACGTCTTAAATTAGGTTGCGGCTCGGAGTCACTCATGAAAAAGTGTAACGCCCGGTAACGTTACGATGAGTCACCGAACGAGAGAGAGGCCCGCCGGAGCGGCGAATGCCTTGCGTCTCTCTCCCACTCTTTAATAATATTCGTATCAATAAATATTCTACCGAGAAAAAGACGTTGTCACGTAAAATCTTCGCCCGTAAAACCGACTTTACTTTTCTTCCCTTGCTTGTCACAGTGCAAATGTCTTGTAATCTACGAATTTTAGATTAAAGGCCAATTTCATTAATATCCACATTATCTCAGAATAGCTATACTAGTAAAAAAAGGATTCGGTGCATTTACTCCCATATAAGTTAACATACATACCACCAGCTCTTGTCTCCATTTATCTATTCTCTATTCGTTTTTTTTCTTTATCCATTTATACTTTAAAACTCTTTGTATTTACCATCACTGTCGGAATTAAGTTATTTTAATCATAGCATGATATCTGCCTCAATATCTTTTGAGATTAGTTAAAATACAATAAACGAGCACAATAAGGTAACAAACAACCGGGATAATTTTTATTTTATGAATAAACCGTTAGTGAAATATAAATACGGCCAAAGAGTAACTTGCACGTTTATTCTTGGAATGTAACTTATCTGAGCTTGGTGAAATTAGCCCTACCGATGGAAACACGGCGGTACCGGTAGGTAGTGTTACGTCTCCAATCTTTGAGCGTCATTAACCACCTCAATTGAACCAGCATTTATTAGCGCTTTAACTGTGAGGCCTCACACATGTTCAAAAGTGAAATTAATACCCCTAGCGCGACCTATATCCATTCCAATATTTAAAATTGAGCTAATGACCATGAATGCCTACACAGATCTCTATAAACAACAGCTAAGTTTTTTATGACGATTCGATTACGTCGGCTTTCAAATAAAAAAAAAACATTAAAATCTGTCCATCCGCTACAGAGCTAAGATGCCTATAACCAACACACTCACACGTACAGACAAACAAACGCACACGCACAACACACACGTCATACGTCAGAACTTACAACACTTTTGAGTCTGGAGTTCTTTCATCAGGTCATTTTTATCTATAATGCGAATCGAATGAGTCAAAATTCGGTGGGTTTACCAGGAGACATTACACGGTTACGTAAATCCAATCTATCTCATACAACTCGCTGTTGTGGTGCGCCAGCAATAGCTCTAAGTTCACCCAACGAACATGCCAATCTCGACGTCATATACATAAACAAGGAGACGGATTTCCTGATGATTAAAAATTCTCTGCACGTAGACATTAAAGATGGTAATGATGCGTTGTCAACCTGAGGCCGGGATATTAGGGCTCAAGCAAAAGTAATGTTACCGGCTATCTTAGTAAGGCAGTTGTGGTACCAATTCGGCAGAGTCGTTGCGAGACTCTACCACCAAGTCAGATGTCACGATTTTAGTGACTATAAGCCTATGCTTACGAGCTGCCTGGCAGTAAGGCAGATGGTCTTTTCAGCAAAAGATCCCGGACCAACACGAGGAAAAACCAAAGCAAATAATTTTCTTACTTCATGGTTGGATTCAATTTTAAGGTTCAATAATTTCAAGGTAATTCAAAAATTTAAGGTTGGAACAGTCAATAGATAATCAAGACATAGATAAATGTTTTGTTTAGGTGTTGGTACTACCTACTACCTTCTCTGCTTTGGGCGTACATCAATAGGATAGGTATTGCCGTCCCCCGCGAGGTTAGGGCTGTCATCTGAACCTACGAATCATATCATTGGAATACAATAAATAATTTAAGATACGGCGCCATATCATTATAAGTTATCCATCCGTGATGTGCACACTTGAACACTTGCACACATGTGTGAAAGCCAAACAGAACCGTTAACTAAACAAAACATAATTAACCAATGCATTGCCTGTTTCTGTTTAATTTATGTAAAACATCTATTTGCCCTTTAGTCGCTTGCACATTTATTTGGCCCTTGGTGTTTCTCAAAAAGTAAGAATTTTAGATGTACACACAATTCCATTTAATTACCATAGTTGCTATTCGTATCAGGAAATGTCGTAGGTTTCAGAATGCACGAATCCAGTTCGCAAGCGAGTTATCTAATCCCAGAATATATTTATTTATGTCCGTAAGAAGTGTCAGCGGCATGCCGCGGGCGTGGTGCAGTGTGTTGAGACGCGTGGAGGACAGCGCTAGACAAACCCTTGCAGCTCCAATTAGACCTTGACACGAGGGTATACAATCGTGTACCGTGTACGCCATTGTTACCGCTCCAGACCCTTTTGTTTCTCGAGAGTGTACAAATACTATATTTTTTTTTCGCTGCGTTTTGTCGCACAAACACATGGAACTTGACTACATTGTCTCCATTCACACGATATTTGTCTTGATGGTGTAGAATTTACAACGGACTGTGTAAGGCGGTTTCTTACAAAATATACGAGGACATTAAGGCCAGGAAACAAATCCAGACAGCTTTGTGTTACTTAAAAGTAAATATAGTACCCAGTGGTCGACCTCTGTTACTAGCCTACAAAATATAATGTTAAACTAGTGGCCCGGTACGTGCTTCGCTCCGTATAAACTGAAGTACTTAAAAAAATATCAAATTAATTTATTCAAACAGAAAAATAATTTTATTAATTGCTAGCTATTTTAAAATTTTAACATTTGAATAAACAATGTTTTTTTTTTGTATTTCCATTTTGAGCATGAATTAACAAACGGCTGGGGGTACCGACTCTGCAACAGGCAACATAAAGTTGGCCATGTGAAAAACATGATTCTTCCAAATTCACACCATAAACGTCATATCATATTATAGCATATCATAACACAACAAAACAAAAAAAAAGAAAATAACTGAAAAAAGTTACAATATGACATCACAATCCCCACCTGAAAAAGGTTTCAATTGGACTGAAAAATACTCATTAACAAAATGATACAACACCTGCGATGGGATGACAAAGAAAAAATTTAACTTGCATACACTAAATGTGAAATGGCGACAACAACAAAATCTACCAACCGGACATATAAATAGGCCAGCGGTCGCCAACCCGCGGCCCGCCGTCTTCTTACTTGCGGCCCGTGAATGTCTTGCAAATAAGTTATAAATATCAAACAAAAGAAATTCATGAACCTTCCGCGCTTGACGGTATAGTGTAGATCCAGCCTTAAGATCGCGTTTCTCTCCGCCCATTTTCATTTTTCTGTGGGACATGACCAATTTTACGTAGATATATGTATTTAGCTTCTAGGGTAAATATTACAAGTGTGTCCCACCTTTATTTTGCCGCTTTGTGGCCTTTGCCTGTCAAAAGGTTGCCGACCACTGAAATAGGCAATTTCATTAGCAAAATGCGATTTTTTGTCCGTCAGAATACAGACATTAATATAATAATAGAGGCAGAATTTGGTGTAAAAATGGAATTTCAATAGATTTTTGGGACAACTAATTGTCATTTTAAACGTCATACTTTAGAGATGCCAACAACACGTATAGCTGGAAAAAATACACAAGTTGTCCAATCCCAGAATCACATTATAAAACATTCCCTAATCTTACTGACAACTATTATATTAAAATGAAGATTAAAAAATCAAATGAGAGTAAAGGTCCATTTAGAGATTATTCATAACTCATATCTTCAGATCAGAAACCTACCCAGTGGCAGGATTAACTATTAACCTAATCAAGTTTGGCCAATTTTTATATAATTAATTACAATCATACTCATACATCACTCGTGACCATAGATTTAGAATATACAAGAGTGTGACAACAAAGAGTGGGAGCGAGAAATCCTTATCAGGTACAAATTGCCTTAGAGGAAAAGAGAGGAGATTCAGGTACTGATGTGACAATATTTACGCGAATAAGAGCCCCTAGCGTCTCCGTGACTTTTGTGAATTTATTTATAAGCTTATTTAAAAAAATAAGAAATTAGACGACGTCACAAAACGTAACACACTCCAACGTATACACGTTTCATATGTAAATGTAAATATAATTTTGTTGTTGGAATATTTAGAACCGTGTTTTGTCCGTTTTTTTGTTACTAACCTGCCCAAAAAAGGTATTTTTACAACATATTTATTTGCATTGTTTTATACAAATGTATTTTGTAAATTTAAATAGAATTAGCTAAGATATTGAATTTGAATAAAATTGTAAATTTCTAAAAGTTTTAAAGAAAGAAAAAACTTCGCCCCAGACAGGATTTGATCCTGTAACCTTTCGTCTCAAGCCGACGAAAGCTCTAACCTGCTAAAAGCTACTGAGGATTCAAGTCCCGTGGCGAAATTTTTCATTCTTTTCTAACCCGTTAACGCAGGTAGTTATGTCCTATAGATACACAATTCTGAGTACCCACCAAATGAGTACATCATTATAGATGAAAATCACATATTAGAATGGCCTTTATTTTTTTTAAACCCCAAAGTAAGCAAATTATAAGCTTGTGACATGTGTGTTAGTCAACGATACTTATACATAGAATTACTTAAATAGATACTGGAATAAATTTAATAAACACTCAGACCCGGAAATGCACACATCTAAATGTTCATCACACAAATGCCTGCACCCGTCGGGAATCGAACCCGAGCCTCGCGGGTAGTCGGTGTAGTTAGGCGTGCACGCTAGCCACTCGACCAGCGAGTCGGTTACTTTTGTTTCTCGCAACGTGCTTGGGATAAGTTTCTATAAATTTTAAAGTAAATTTTTAAGTAAATTATTAAGTTACGCTAAGGCTTGATAAAGCGGTGTCGTCCTAAATATCGATGTTTGTCAATATTGGCTGTTTAGCCAAATTAAGTTACTTATAATACATTTCCACTTAAGGCTGAGATGTGCTTTGAGATGTGTTGTATGAATCTTTTTATGAATACTTGATATTAAAGAACAATGGCCAAATTTGTATAGGAGCTGGACCTGACATTTTTTTCTCATGTCCCAAAAGAGGCTATACGTAGATTGGTTTGTTTTTATGTAGTAAACACCATTCTGTTTAAAAACACACCTCAAAAGCCACGATTTTTTACAATCACGTCAACAACTTTTGGGGTTAGAATCCACAATTACCTTTACACGACTGCGGCGTAGTATAAAAGTGTATTCAGCGATAAGCGAGAAGGGTAATTAGTGATACCGTTTTTATTTGTTACGATTTCCTCAGATGATTATGAAAAACTAGCTGCGCCCCGCGGTTTCACCCGCGTAAGTCCCAATCCGGGACTCCAGGAACTCCGGGATAAAAAGTAGCCTATATGTTATTCTGGGTCTTCAGCTACCTACATACCAAATTTCATCGTAATCGGCTTTGTAGTTTTTGCGTGAAAGAGTAACAAACATCCATACATCCATACATATACAAACTTTTGCATTTATAATATTAATAGGATAATAGGATCTGGTCATCTGTCATAGCACACGTTACTCTTATCTGTCCATCAGACTCACAAGGATGGCCTAACATCACACGTAGTACATAGTAATGTAATGCGTGTATAGTAATTAAACTCAATTACAGTTGAAAGCTAGAAAAATGTAAAAAAAATAATAATTGTCTTTGATTACCAATTGATTTCATGCGAAAAATGAATAGTAAAAAGCTACAAAAACAAAAATAAATAGAAAGCTTTTTTTGTGGCTACTTAAAAAAATGTTTCGTGTGTTTCTTAAAACCTTAAAAATAAGGGAATTTTAGATATATATTTTTCATATATATTGGTAATCTCTACAGACGGGTAATCACTCGGGTTAAAACCTACTAGTGGGTAAAAACCCAGTTATCACCCGTTTCATTCCACCCACTCAACTGGGTCGTTTAGCTGAGTGAAAACAAAATACATCAGTTTTATCGGATGTAAGAGTTTTACTGAGATGGAGGATGTAATGCTGGAGCAAGTGAATGAAATTGTATATCTTGGTGGTGCTTTTAGGAAGGATGGAAGGTAAATCGCGGGTGTGGAAAGGAGAGTGTGTGCATGGAATAGTGTGAATGGAGTGCTGGGTATGGTATTTCAAAGCGAGGTTTTTATTCAAAATGGTAGCTAAGCTAGACTAGCTTTGCAAATTTGTGCTTATCCCAAAGATGTTGTATAAAAGCGTAACGCGAACTGACCGCATTTCTAACAGTGGAATCTGAGAAAGGGTGGGATTAAAAAAATGTTATTAAAATGAAAAAGAGCATGCTTCGCTGGTTAGATCATGTGAAAAGGATTACAGATGAAAGATTGACAAAGCAAATATAAAATACGAATGTGAATGGATGTAGATACCAGGGGAGACCAAAGTAGACATTCCATGATCAGATCGTTCAGGTATTATCCGAAGGAGGGAGTAAATGAAGAAATAATTAATATAATAATAGCTAAACATGACCCAGTATTGATGAAAATTATTGCAACAGCAAAGAGACGACAAACAAGTGAATACGTATGTCAATAAATTTTAAATGTAATGTCTGAATATGGAACAAATAAGTTTGCTTCTATTTTAGGCAGGGCTTGAAATACCGGTAATTTTGAGTACCGATATATTTAACCTTGGTGCGATACCGGTATCGGAGGAGTACCGGTACTAGACCTATACCGGTACCTAGCGAGTACCGGTATAAAAACCGATATCTAATTAAGGTACCCGTTAAGTACAAGTGTGACGTTGCCAATTTTCATTTTCATCTATCAGTGTAAGACGTACGGAGCGGCAACCCGCTACGCCGCGCCGAGTTGAATTTTCGTATTCGAAGTTTTATTTTGTTTATCAACATTTGTAACCGACTTCGGATAAAACCCTCTCTCTTTTCTCTCTAAACAAGGCTCATAATTTTTTTTTCAACAAACTGAACTTAGAATCTCTGTTTTAAAGAACATATTATTGCCAATTTTTTCATACAGGCCAATCGCACTACCAATCTGGGAAAAATCATGAAACCTCTTTTTGCAATTGGAATTTTGCCTCCAACCCAATTTACAATACAAAGTACAATAGATATTCTAAGTATATATTTTTACCATATATATATGATTAGCGATAAGTTTGAGTCTGTTAGCCGTTTTTGTTGACATATCCTTAGCCTACAATATTGTGTTATTTCCGATTCTCATGCAGAAAATGAATTATCTGAATACTCCCTCAAAGTTGATTATCTATAGTTTTCTTATGGGTGTGACTGTTTCACACACATAATTCCACTCATTCAGGATTTGTTTGAAAAGGACTGCCCCAGGTGTAAAGGGAAGGAGGCAAATAGTGTTAAAGACTCTAAATTATGTCGTTTACCTGCATACTGTCTACCCTGCTTACCCTTGCATGCATTTATACACATTAAGCAATTAAATTAAACGTACATTAGTATTATAAATTAAAACGATTAATATTCACGCAATCTATTAACCATTCAGTTAACTACCTAATGGCGCCGTATTGGATAAGCGTGGGGAAAAGCAAGAACTAAGTCTAACTGTACCTCTAATTTATTAGTGTGCAAGTAATTTTTCATATCTTTTAGACAAAACATATGATTGAAGATTGAGGGAATGCACACACACACACAAATAATTTCTATATGCGTATGAATTAAAAATAAGCAATGCCTCATTATATCTACATTGTTAAAGTCGTAGTAAAGTGGTGCCAATTTAGTCATACTTACTACAATTTTCTAGTTAGCCTTAGCAGCTAAAACAGTTTTGACAATATTTTCTTATAAGTAGGTATTTATAATTTGATCTAAGAATTCATGATGTATCCTTGTCTTAGTATCAAGTCCTGGATATGCTATTAAAAGTCAAATTATCTGTTTACGTTTGGAATTGATCATAGCGACTGGGATTTAATGAGTTAGCAATATCTACTGCTGTCAGAGTCAAAATAAATATAAATTGCTTCGGCTTTGTTTACCGCAAATCAATTGTAATTCATTTTATTACTTTCATTTCGACAAAGTAACATTAATTACCTACTATCGAGTGAACTATTTAATAAAGTGAGCTTAGTTAAACTTCAAGTGTCCGTTTTGGTACCTTCTTTTGTGATTATCAATTACTAAATTAAATTATTCATAGTGATTATACAAAAACTTTTAATAACAATAATTATTATATTAAAAAATAATGTAGTAAGTGAAGCAAATAACATTTTGTGGTAAAGTTAACACACAAAACTTAACTGACCATTTAATCTCTCTCTCTTGATTTGAGAGTGTTTGCCCGGTCTAACCAAGTATACCAATGCATGCCACAGCGTGCATTGGTATACTTGGTTAGACCGGGCAATTACCAATCGGCTTGATTCCTTGGCGCTGCATCGAAATGTTGGGTCTCTCAGTGTTTTCTACCTCATCTATCGTGGGGAATGTTCTGAGGAGTTATTTGGTTTAATTTCAAAAGCTGATTTGCATCTTCGGACATCGCGACAGAGTTTAAAGTATCATGTCCATCACCTTGTTGCGTGGAGATCTACAACTGTGCGATTTCGATGACATTTTTTACCTCGCCCAACACCTTTTGGAATCCGAGGGCGGTATTCCTAAGCAATTATGACTACTATGACTGAGGGACCTTTAAGAAAAGAGCGTACTCATTCCTAAAAGGTCGGCAACGCATCTGTGATACTCCTGGTGTTGCGGATGTCCATGGACGACGGTAATCACTTTCCATCGAGTTACCCACTTGCTCCTTTGCCTTCTCTTGTATAAAAAAAAACTAAATTTCTAGATGAGTTGTTTAGCTAGAATTTTTATGCCTACTTTATCTGAAACCTCTGTGCACTCCTCTGGATGAAGAGGGTAAAGTAGACCATAGAATGTTTAGCAGTAGCAGTCATTTTATAACCCTACATGACAGACTTCTTCAAAATATTCCAAAATCCCGCAGATATTATGAAATGTTACAAATATGAAAACTCCTGATGAAAGGTATTAGTTATTATCATATTGTGATGATTGATTTGATGTGTTGTCGCCTCGGGCTATGACAGCAATATATATTTTATTTTACTATAGTCAAATGTTATTAAAGTAGATAATACAGCTTCATTTGTGTAATTAGAAAAACAAAATGTAAAATAACGTTATAAACAGTAATGTCATAGATAAAATAGAAGGCTGAATGTTACATTTTATTATATATGCAAGAGCGCGGTCTCTATGGACTTTGTCTATGCATAATTCCCGCCTTTTCTATGAATTGTAAAAAAAAGAGTAATAAAGTTTTTACTTGGAAAATTGATAATATATGTAATACTTGTCTACATAATATATTTCTGTATAATATATTAATATATTAGTAATTATAAAAGCTTAAATAAAAGTCATTTAAAGATGTGATTTATGTAAGAGATATTAAGTGTTTGGCTTTGTTTTAGGTGACTCAACAGTTACGAATTCTTGCAACAGGGCTATTTATTTTCATGCGCTTGTAATTCACACATAGACATTGGCAAAATCCATTGCTAAGTAACAACTGGAAGAAACAACTACCAAAAAAGAAGATTTTAATGAAAGTAAAATAAATCAAATTTTTGTTAAATAAGAATTATGTAGAAACTTAAATATTTGAAAACTTAAATGTTTGAAACATTGACAAGGAAATGTTTTGCATTTTTTTTTTGTAAATGTTGAATTTTAGAGAAACCAATCTATAAGAAGTGGGTAAGAATTTATTTGGTTGTATGGTTTGTCGTTTATACTTTCGTAGACAGATTTTCTTATAATAGGACTGTTAGGTAAATGTGATGTATTTATATAAATGTTTATTGAAACGGTAAATGGATGTCAGAATGGAAGATGAAATATAAAATATGCACATAACCACATAGGTTCTCTCCAACTCACTGGAGATTATTGACACGCAGGTTAAAGAAATCAATGTTACAAATATTCAATAGCAACAGTAACAGTGGGCAACAGAAACAAATTTTTGGTTTGGTACAGCTCTGTTCACATCTGTAGTAGGTAAAGTAGGTAGTATGAATTACATTGTTGCTACCAGATGTCAGCTGACAGCTCTGTAGTGCCTACAATTCTCATCTTAACTTAATTATGGCAAGTAGGTACATCAAGATGTTGTTTAAAAATCCTGATATGTATTGTTACATATGCAGTGAGTATTTATATAATAAAAGAGATCAATGAAAACCAATTAATGCCATGGCAATTTGCTTATATTCTGCATACTTTGGTATTGAAATTGATTTTATGGACAAGAGTTAATATGAAAAAGTGAATAGATTTTTTTATATCAGTTCACCAAATATATATACTCAGATATAAAATCTTAGGCACTATATATGTTTCAAACACAGAGGTGTGAGTTGGTCCGGGTACAATTCCAAATTTATCTAATAAATTGCTTAATACCACTAGATGTAATTCTGATTTACAATAAATCTTTTTTTTTCTCTTGACAAGAAATACATGAAATAACTTACAATTTTAACATGTCATGCATGAAATATCCAATGTGAAGTTTTCCCAGGAAAATTTTTTTAGGTAAATAGTAAGTGACCACCAGCATATGGTCAATAATCTCATAACATCCAAAAACAATATTTTAGGCAACATGTGAAGAACCTCCAAAAACCTATTCACAATGCAAAAACCTATAAACATATTAATAATCAATGAACCACTGACAAAGTAGTCATTTGAAAACAATGATTGCTATTGCGCATATTGCTTAAAAATCTTCGAGATTCATTAGAATTGCACAATAAAGGAGACTTTAGCAGCTCAGCTGGTTCACCAAGCTAAGTAATAACCTTACCATTAGCACAACTCTGCATTTCATCTTTGAATTTTAAGGGATCACAATGCCAATTAAAATCAAAGGAGTCATGTCATCAAGGTCATAATAGAATCCTGCATTAACAAAAACATTCCTATTAAACCTTCTGAAAATGATTCTACTTTGAGCTTGACGCTGAGCGCTAGCTGATCTTCTCCCTTGTGTCTGTGTAAATATCTCCAAGTCCCTCAAAGATACTTAACGGTCAGCCTATTCCGCAAGTCTGTTGAGTCTGTGTATGGAGTGACCATTGTCGAATGCTAGCAAGTGACCATAATCCACAAAAACACTATTGCCAACATTTTTTTAGAGTTTCCCTCGTTTTTACCCATTTTATCATCAGATCCTGACCTGGTGACCATGAGACCACCTCTGAAATATACCCTTTCAAACAAAAAAATGATTTTCCATACAAACATTCATCACCTCTTTTTACCCATTCTCCCTCATTTTTAGTGATAAAAAGTAGCCTATGTTCTTTCGTTCATCATAAAGTGTCTAAATACAAAGTTTCACTGTTACATATTTAAAAATGACGAATATACATATGAACAGTCATCCACTCTTTTTACTCATTCTGCCCCATTTTTTGCTATAAAAAGTAGCCTATGTTCTTTCATTTATCATAAAGTGTCTAAATACAAAGTTTCATCACTGTTACAGCTTTAAAAATGACGAATTTCCATATGAACATTCATCCCCTCTTTTTACCCATTCTCCCCTATTTTTTGCAATAAAAAGTAGCCTATGTTGTTCCTTAGGGTCTATTCTATTTCTATACCAAATTTCATCAAAATCGGTTTACTGGATTAGGCGTGAAAGCGTAACAGACAGACAGACAGATAGACAGAGTTACTTTCGCATTTATGTTAGTAGGGATTTTTAACCAATTTTGCTATGATTATGATATAATATTTGCTATTTTGCTATGTGTTTCATAATTTCTTTGTGTGTTTTTCGTTAATGATAAACTAATGTTAGTATGTGGTTCCTTGTTATAGACTTATGGTAAAAATTACTGTTAAATATTTTTCCTACGCACATTGTACCACCCCCGTTAACCCCCATAGGGGTTGATTTTCAAAAAAACGCTTAGATATGTATCTCATAATTTGTATTGCAAAGCATTATTTCAGTGTCACGCAAAATATTTCGATAGAATTAAATTTTCCAGACAAACTTAGCCACCCCCTTTAACCTCCAATGTGGGTGAATTTCGAAAAACTCTGATTTACGTTTTTCATCATTTGTTCTAAAAAGCATTAATTCAAAGTTTCATGCAAAAATGTGCAATAAAATATTTTTCTCATACAAACTTTGCCACCCCCTTTAACCCCCAATGGGGGTGAACTTCGAAAAACCCTGAATTACGTGTTTCGTCATTTGTTCTAAAAAGCATTAATTCAAAGTTTCATGCAAAAATGTGCAATAAAAATATTTTTCTCATACAAACTCACCCTTTTTAACCCTTTTAGGGGTTGAATTTCCAAAAAATAATATGCCTATGTCCTTCTCATGAATGCAAACTATCTACATACCGAATTTCAGCAAAATCGGTTGAGTGGTTTAGGCGTGAAAAGGTAACAGACAGACAGACAGAGTTACTTTCGCATTTATAATATTAGTGTGGATATAAAACTATATTTGTATGAAGATTAAAACATTGTGTACATAATTAAATAATTACTTTTATAAATATTAAAATATTTGTACACCACAATGCGGTAGAATATGTTAGGACGCTCAATAATTTTGTAACAACTTCAACATGCATATTCCACAAATAAATATATATTTTCTTTCTTTCTTTGAAACGTCAAACATTTGATGATGGTGGTGTACAGTAAGGAACCGATGCAACATTTAGATGATAACAATATAAATCCAGTAACTGGTATGAGACTGCACTTTTATTTACTACATACTGAATAATTATCTACAAAAATCTCTACATACATGTTGCAGGTATCAGAGCAAAACCAAAACTGGTTAAACCTTTCTTTAGAGCTTAAACCTGTTCAATTCAGGTCTCCATTAATATGTTTTTTTTTAAATTATTTTCCAAAAGAAACTCTTTGAGTAGTATTTGCATTGACTTAGGTTTCAAAATCAATTGATCTTCAAATTCAGAACAAGAAAATTAAAAGAGTTGAAAGAGCTCAATCGATCCGGAACAGGGTGGCTTAAGACAGATAACAATGGGATTTGGAAAAGAAAAGAAAAGAAAAAATATTTATTTGCGGAATATGAGTGTTACAAAGATGTTACAAAATTATTTAAGTGTTTCTACAAATTCTACCAACTTTTGGTGTGCAAATATTTTAATAGTTAGATATTAATCAATTAGTTAATTTAATTATTTACCTACTATTTACACACTGTTTATTGTATTGATTAGGTACATGATTATTTATTAATACAAACAATTTTTAGAATATAAATTAATTTATCCCTGTCTACCGTAAACTACCACCGTTTCCAAACCTAGCCAGACAGGAGAAGAAACGGCAAAACAAACTCCTGCACATCCAACATTCTGCAATTAAATTAATCATATTAGAAATACTTTATTATTTATTCTTATATATATAAATTATTTATTCTTATATATACAAAGATGTTACAAAATTATTTAAGCGTTTCAACATATTCTACCAACTTGTGGTGTGCAAATATTTAATAGGTTTTAACCAAATTACTAATTTTAATTATTTAATTACAATCTACAACACACTGTATTTTGTATTTATTATAAGATTATTTATTAATACAACAATTTTTAGAATGTACATTAATTTATCCCTGTCTACCGTAAACTACCACCGTTTCCAAACCTAGCCAGACAGGAGAAGAAACGGCGAAACAAACTCCTGCGTACCCGACATTCTGCAATTATTAATCATATTAGAAATACTAAATTATTTATTCTTATCTGCAAGATAATCTTTGACACTGTAATAATTTTTCTCTAAAGTAAGTTGAATACCTTTTTTCGAAATCTGCTCAATGGAAGTGATTTAAGATTATCAGGAATTTTGTTGTATATACGAATTGACATGCAATACACATTATTTTTGTAAATGTGGATTTTTTGTTTAGGCACATGTAGTTTCTCACTATTTCTAAAATGAGACAAACCTAGGACTTCAGCATTGGTGTGAAACAAATGATGATGTTTTTTTACAAATACACATACAGCTAATATATATAAACACAGCAAAGGTAATATTTTACGTGACTTAAAAAGTGGCTTGCATGAATGTAATTGATTGACACTACATATTGTGCGTATACACTTCTTTTGAACTCTAAAGAGTCTAGTTAATTCTACAGAATTCCCCCAAATAGGAATACCATACTGCAAAACGGAAGAAACATACCCGTGATAAGCTAACAGAGATGCCTTTAATCCTGACACTTCTCTAATTCTTCTCAACACATACAAACCTATCGATTTTATTGCAAAGTAAATCAATATGCGATTTCCAGTTACAAAATTTATCGATTTTTATTCCTAGGAATTTAGTACAATCTACTATCTCAATAGTAGTATTATTTAAAATAACATCTGATGAGAAGTGTAGTATCATCAGCAAGTAAAATTGAATCATGATTGATAGCATTAGGCAAATCGTTTATGAAAATTAAAAAAAGGAATAGCCTTAAAACACTACCTACACTACTACTACTACTATGTACACCGCAGTCATTAAAAAGGTAATTTGAAGTATAAACTTTCTTGCAGTTTCCACTTACTTTTGATATCTCAACACATTGCCTTCTATTCTCTAAATAACTTTTAAACCATTCTAATGAATTACCTCTAATGCCATATCTCTCAAGTTTCCTTAACAAAATTTTATGTGATACAAAATCAAACACTTTACTCATATCTAAAAATACAGCAAGGGGAAACTTTTTACTATTAAGGCATTCAGTTACTTTTTTAACTAAGTCGAAACATGCATAAACTGACTGCCTTTTCTAAAACCATATTGATTATTTTGCAATAAATTAAACTGAAGTAAATAACTGTATAATTTGTCATACATTATTTTTTCAAAAATCTTAGAAATTACTGCAGCAGTTAGTTGCAGTTATTGGTCTATAATTGTTCATGTCACACATATCCCCTTTTTTAAATAATGGCTTGACAATTGACTTTTTTAAGCGACCAGGATATTTTCCTTCTAAAAATGATAAATTAATTATATGACAAAGAGGCTTTGATATCACACTGGCAACATTCTTTAATATTATTGTGCTAATGTTGACATAGCCAGTTGCTCTGGTGTTTTTTAAAATATGTATAAACTTAACTAAATCGTGCTCATCAACTGGGGTCAAAAACATAGTTTTGCTATGATTTGACAGAATATGAGACTATGCTGTTTGTAGAAGAAGCCTGATTTGTATAACAAGATTTAATCTGATTTATAAAGAACTCATTGAAATGATTACAAATTTCTTGAGCATCAGTATACACCAAGTTACTTATTTTAATTTGTTCTATTTCTTCTTTAGACAGTTTATTTTGAAATGTACTTTTTATAACATCCCATGAAGCTTTACATTTAGTAGAAGACTGTTCAATATATTTTAATGATGCCTGTTTCTGAGACTCTAGTATACATTTAGATAATATCTTTTTATAACGTATGTAACTCATCTTATTTCCCTTTTTGTTAAATTGGGAATAATGATAATTTAAATACAACTGATGTTTTACTTTACAACACTTTAAAAGACCTTTAGACAGCCATTTGTTTTTATTGACTTGTTTGACACTTTAATTTGAATTATTGGAAAACATAATTCATAAAATAACATCAAGGTATCATGAAATTTATTAAAAGCCTCTTCACAATTATTACAAGTAAGAACTTAAAGATGAGAGACATTCATAAAACTTACTAGTATTTTCTTGTCCAAGTCGCCTCTGTGGTCGAGCGGTCCGGGTGTTGGACTTGACTGCATGAGGTCTCGGGTTCAAATCCCGGGTCGGCCAACGAAAAGAAAATTGGATTTTTCCAATTTTTAATTTAAAAAAATGTTGGTCGGGATTGGAAACGTGCCCGGTTGGCGATAGGCTTGCCACCTATCACATTA
>NJDD01001036.1:112764-130742 GCA_002245505.1 Calephelis nemesis
CAGACAAACAAGAATGTGAGTGTCAGAGCAAACATTATCTAAATTGCTAGCAATTACATCCAAACATGCAAGTTTCCTTGTAGATTTCAAAATATGTTGACATAAATTATTATTTTCCAAAATGCTTGTTAAACTTTTATGATATGATGGTAGATTGTAAAAGGTCTACATTCCAATCTCCACATAAAACAAATTTCTTTTTAGAATTTTTCATGATATTTTCTAATAGTAATTCCAAATTATTAAGAAAGATACCTACATTTGAACTAGGGGTATGGTATATGCATATTACTATTAAATTATAGTTTATTATCTCCACTGCACAGCATTCAAAAGAGTATGGTATGTGCATTTTTAAATCCAGAGTTTTAAAATGAAGTTCTCTACTAACTAATATACAGGTGCCACCACAACGCTGGTTATTGCGCGAGAAATAAGAAGTTGTATAGTATCCATCAAGTTTAAAATTTTGTTCAGAACCTTGTTTTAAAAAAGTTTCAGACAAACAAATAACATGTACTCTACCTAGAGAGTCTCTGAGTTCACTAACAGCTGCTTGAAGATAATCACGTTTATTTATTGCACCAGCAATGTTCAAAATATAAATTTGATTTGGTTTCAATGTGCAGTAATATAAATTTATTAACGAAAAAGCTGATTATTATTATTTATATTTAATGATTTATTACATGTTTTTTGTCTAAAGTAGTATGATATAGTACCTTTTTTACTGTAGTATCAGGAACTATTTTCTGTTCTGTATGTTTTTGAAAAAAATCATTTTTTGAGCTGAAATAATAGGGTATAGTCCCTTTTTTAAAACTACTAGATGCTAAGTTTGAATTTATTCTATTTAACACTAAATTTTCTAGATTTTGTTTATATTCATCAAATGTAATATTAGGTTTTTCTAATTTTTTATTTGACTTTTGCTTATTTAATTTGACAATTTTACTATTAGAAAAAGATAAGAATTTATTTTTGTATTCCTGATAATCTATTTCAGTTTTCAATTTATTGGACAAACACTCAATGTACATCTTGTGTGTATATGTTCCATATTGTTCTGTACAATTATCTATATCTAAAAAGGTACAACTATTATATTGATTAGCAATTAACTTCAATTGGAGGAAGCAAAACATCAAGTTGAGAGACATTTTTAACCGGCTATAAAAAGAGGAGTCTGTTAAATGTTATACTCATGAATTTTTTTATGTATGTTATCAAATTTTCCATAATTTATGAACCAATTTCAAAGAAATCCCATTGACACTGATCTGGATCTGATGATGAAAATCCCAGTGAAATTAGAAAAATGTTTTATTACCCATAGACCATACAATGGGTACTTGTGATGGATCTATTTAATTCTCAAATCAACCACTCACAATCAAAATGCTACCTGTTTAGAGCATCCACAATTACCTAAAAAAATACTACTTAGTTGACAATGTGAAAGATAGCAATATATTGGCCATCAATAAGTGCCCACTTCTTCAATCCCATGAAATCTTGCTTTTACTATATAATTGAAATAATATTTTGAGTAAAGTATGTAAGATCAACCTTATTCTACCCTTTGGTAAGAAAGTGACAACTTTTCTGCTGCTGTGCTAAAAGAAATTGCTTCTTTCCAGCTCTATCGAGCCCGATAGTTTACTGTACAGTAGACATGTTTGTGAATGTGTGGTCTCAAGCACTTCCTATTTTCCTACTGTCAGGATGCAATGTATACTATACGACCATTAGGATTTGTCAATAGAACTTGGACTGATAAATTTCTTCTTCAGTGAAATCTATTATCAGGCAAGATAAGCACAAATCGATGGACAATTGAAGAATGTATGTATGAAGGTAGCCATTGAATAAATGGCTTATCATTTGATTAGGGTGTAGTGTTTTACTAAAAAACAATATATTAAGTACTACACTTTAAAGTTAAACTTTAAAATCAGGAAACGTAAATAAATATTATCATGATTCTCAGAAGGTTCAAAGCGGTTACAAAATATGTAAAACAAATAAACAAACATAAAAAAGTATAGGACAATTTACTCAAAATTAAGGAAAGTTACTTTTTCTTTTAAATGCACTCTTAAACTTAGAAAATATTACAATAAATGATTTGGACCCCGGTAATTACAAACGACTTAGGTACCTTCTATGTAAGTTTAAATAATCCAATGGATAAACAAGGACGGACATAACAGATATTAATTACGTTCATGCAAGACGTGTCGAGTAAAACAAAGAGAAATATCTGCCAGCCATTCATATTAACTTGTACGACGGCATATCTAACAATATGATAAACTTGTAAATAACACACCTTTAAATGCCAGGTACATAGGTGAAACCAGGTAACATGAGGCAAAAATTAGCATAACGTTGTCCTTCCACTCCTAAAATCACTGGCCATTATATACTCCTTTCAACTTTAAATTACATTTATCACTTACTACCTTACGGAAATCACCATTTTACATAAATGTTCAGTTAAAATTTTATAAAAATGGACCGACAAACATAAATAATTTGAACACTTCTACAGTAAACCGAACATCACACAAAGCTTAGCAAACCGCGATCTGCACCGTACGTAGTAAACTGTACCTTGCAAGTTGCATCGCTAGGACTAAAAGTATTCCCATTTCCCTGAAGCACAGTGTTCCCAACTCTCAGATTTTTTTCTCCCCAATGCTGAAATAAAAACCCCTAAAATTCCCGTAATCTCTTGGAAATTCCCCTAGACAAATATTATAATTTAAATTAAATACAATCATTGATACAAAAATAAATAATTACTTGATAAAGAATCATAACTTAATTTTTAAGTTAGTTTAGCTTTAGCGGTGACACAACAAAATCGCCACCATTATAGTAAAATTTATTTCTTATTTAATCACATTTTTAGTAACGAGTATTCATACCAGATGTCACTAAACCTCTGCGTTAAAAATTTATAAGATTTTTGGATTTATTGATTCAATAAACGCCTTGAATATTTTTTCTACTAAGTAAAAAAAATAATAAAAGTAATCAAAATAAAAAATCCCTAACAATTTATCCCCCCTAAAAAACCCCATTTCAAATTTTTATCCCCCAAATCTGGGGGAAAAACCCCTAAGTTGGGAACCGTGCAGTGAAGCACAGGCCTGAAGTAAGCAAACGAAGCGAATTTAATCGAGTGTGAAGTGTGACGACTGACGAATATTGTTAAGTACGCTCTATATGATGGACCATCATAGTCCAGTCGAGTCGGGTCGAGAATGTGCATGTTGCACGGCGGTGATTAGAGAACGTTTTGTGACGCGAATATTATTGTTTTCATAATTTCATAATACTAGCTTATGTATACATGTGTAATACATCTATCTAAACTATTACAAACCACCTGCAACCAAAAAGTTTGGAAAAAATAATTTTTATTCACCAAATTTAATTTTATATAGATAAGATGGAGATGGAGAAATGAAACTTCTTTATGACGTTATTTTTCAAAAAATAATTTACTACATATATGCAACTTTACAGAATTTGGTTAAATAAAGTTTATTGCCAATCCCTACTCCGCTGGAGAAAGTATACTTCGAATCACGCGTGGTAGGGATAAGAACAAAGATGGCGCGTAACGGAAAGATGTGACTCGTAGCGAAAAAATGTTACACTAAATTTTTTTCCAACCCCTAATAAAGAAGTTTCTCTTCAAAAAAGAAAATAGCATAACTAAAAAACTTGGTTCAAAGATAAGAAAACTTGTATTCGAAATTATTTATCAGAAAGCAGGGGTTAGATAAAACATTTTGAAACCTAAGGAAGTTTCGAGACCAAATCCATTAACATTTAAGGTTAAAGTCAAAGACACGTAAAAGGAAAGTTTTAGTTTATTTACTTTGTATCCGCTTAACAGTACCTCAGTTTCCTTTGATTAATTGAAAAAGCGTATTTCCGAGGTCCTAGTGCCACCAAGTCTAGAGTCTGGACCTGATATTGGAATCCCTGGAGAATCAAGGAACGCACTACATGTCTGTGCACTTAGACTACATAATTCATGAAATTGTAGTCGATTTCTTGCATTTTTACCGTGATTAAGTTATTAAATACAGTGTTCCCAAAGTGTTCCATTTAAGCTTAGAAGGACGATATTGGCTGAGAAGCTTGAATTAAATGTATCAAATTTAATAGTTATTTTGTTAAATTGATTTCGCATCTAGAAGGGGTCAAAACTATGTAACTAAAAATAGTTCGTATCTTTACTTTGAGCTAGGCTGAGATGCTACCGCACATCTAAGTTGCCGCAGCGCCTCTGTCGGTTGGCAGACGAACAGTAAAATTATTCTTGAATTTCAATTAAAAAAATCCAAATTGGTATCGGTTTTTTTGTGACATTGGAAGGCAAACAAGCAGACGGATTTCCTGATGGTAAGAAATTCCCGCCGCCCAGAGACACAAAGTGGTAATGATGCGTTGCCAACCAGAGGCCGGGATGTTAGGCCTCGAGCAAAAGCAAGTTTACCGGCTACCTTACCCTCCGAACCGGAACATCTCATGACGTTATGGCGGCAGGAATACGTAAGGCGGTTGTACCAATCCGGGTTAGTCGCTGCGAAACTATACCACCTAGTCAGATAAAATCATCAAAGTTTGTATCATCATGTACTTTTGTATACAAAACTGGTGAATTTTTAGCATTTAGTTTATATTAAACAATTATTTATCACTAGCAACCTCACCCGGCTTCGCTCGGATAATAGAACTTAGATAATATATACTAATTAAAAAAATGGTTGCCTGTAAAGTCGGTTTTACGGGCGAAGGTTTTACGTGACAACATCTTTTTCTCGGTAGAATATGTGAGAGAGAGGCCCACCGCCTTGCGTCTTGCAAGGCGGTGGGCCTCTCTTTCGTTCGGTGACTCATCGTAATAGACGTGAGCGGGCGTTACATTTTTTCAAGAGTGACTCCGAGCCACAACCTAATTTAAGACAATGTCACGTCAAAAGAGGAAAAATTTGATTCTTTGTTTGTTTGTATTGAAAAGTCTCTGAAACAACTGGATCGCTTGGAAAAATTCTTATTTCATTAAACGGCTAAATTAAACCCCGGTAAAATGCTTCAGTCGTATGGGAAAACGGGTAATAATGAGGTAAGGGACAGTTACCCTTCCAGGCTGAGATAGGTGAAGCTGCTGTCGCTATGTCAATTACTAAACAGTCTGACTGATTGTATGTGTTTTTCTATGGTTTCAAAGACACGTGATATACATAGCTCATAATTTTTCTATACACGTAAATCAAATTTAATCGCAGTAATATATGTAAGAAAATATTCAGAACTTTACGCCAGACGTCTTACACAGTTAGATACACCAATTTTATAGAGTAACTATTAGTATGTCAGGTTTAGGTAGTATTGAATAGTATTGAAAATTCCTTTACCATTGAAAGTCAGCATTGTCCCTGATAAACAAAGGCTAATTTTTAAAGTGGGATAATGATTCATTCCCATAGGACAGCTGGTAGTAGAAACAATCCTTCCGTACTTATCTATTTTTTACATAACTTCTAAATGGCTTAGCCGATTCGGTTTAAATTTTATACGTATATTTCTATGATTACCGGTATGATTTAAAAGTACAATTGAACCCAACAGGTGAAGTTGCTGGCGGTAAATCATCTACACTTTAATGATAAAACGGAAAGATTTGATTGTTCGTTTTTACTTCAAAAGCTTTGGAACTACTGGAACAATAAAAAAAGACTCTAACATTAGAAGCAGATATTATCATTTATGAACATAGGCTACGTCATTAATTTGAGAAATCAGAAATTTGTCCATCTATATTCCATGTATAACATATTTGAGGTTCACAAACTGTATGCGAGATTTAGGATTGCATAGCACCATCAAGTTGTTGGTTTGATTTTTCGTTCCACCCGTTTAATTTGTATGTGAAAAATAAAATGCAATTTTTCTTAGTTTCCTAGAAATCTTCCTTTCATATACATAAATATCTCTAAAAGTCAATTAAAAATTGTGTTTGATATATCTTGAAAATAAGTATGTGTTTGAATTAAATTTGAACTTTATTTTTGATTTTTTATATTTAATAGAAAACAAAAATATTTTTTACCGTATTAACACTAAAACTTTCTCACTTTACTTACAGTCGCCTTTGTGGTCTAGCAGACAAGCGTCGGACTTCCGGAGGTCAAGGGGTTCGATCCCCGGGCTAGGCAACAAAAAAATTTAAAATGTATATTTTCGAGTTTCTTATAAAAATAACGTGGCCTGTTGGCGATAGGCTTGCCACCTATCAAATTGTGGGATGACTTGGTGTCCTCGGCTAGTCGTATGTGCCCTGTCTGTGCTTCTGCCTACCTATTCGGGGATTTGGGAGTAGAAACACTTATATACTATACTAAAATTACAAATTTGCATATAGTACCTGTTGTAAGTCATATCGTCTAAAAATTAGTCCTTAGAATAATAACGCTACAGAAAGATAGTCTTCATAGTAACGCTGTGTCAATATTGAAGCAATAAACTAATTCACACACGCATGGCGATTACTAGCTTGCGCTTGTCACCACGCACACATACACTTGTATTACGCTGCCAGTTAAAGTGCAGTTTTCCCGAAAATGGGGAAAAGATGTCGACGATGATGACAATTTGTTTTTGACATTAATACGTAAATAGCTATAAATATTTTGAACACTTTATTTTCTATTGCCAGTCAAATATAGTAGTTGTTTAATTTTTTAGTATCACGAGGATCTCAATGTGAAATAAATAAAAGTAAACTACTAAATTGGCTACTAAAAATTTTGGTACAATACAGTAGACATATCACTACTAATGAATGTCTTTTTTGCAGTTTACATAAAATTCCTTTAATAGATGTATTTCTCAGTTGGAGACGCCGAGTCTTTTGTTTCCATATTTTTATAACTTTCATATATTTGAAAATTAAGCTTTTATTTAACTAATTTCTACGGAGGACTTTACAAGGAGTATCAAATATGTAATGGAATTTGTCCTCTGATGGTTGTCTAAAGTTCCCGCGTGGCGTACCTACTCTACAAGATGAATTTTTCCCACTCATTTGTTAGTAATAACAGGGTCAACAGGAACCATTTAAACAACGACAAACAATATTACTAATTTTAAATCAAAAACAGTGTTAGACTTTTCAACTATCAAGTAACACAAGTAGGTATGCTTACAATATAACTTTTAACGAAAATAACATCTACGGCATAAGAGAACGTATCACATACTTAAATAAATATCGGTAAAACTATTTGAAAATTAACCAAGTGGTCAGTTAAAGTGGGAAAATATTTTAACGATCAGACAACATTGAGCATTGAAACAATACATAAACAACATTTTTCTTTCTGAACATATTTAACTAGAAAATACTATGAAATAATGAAAGCTTGCCTGTGGAAAACAATTTTATTATTATTTTTTTGTTTATTAGATGTGTTGTGACACAATTTAAATACACAAATAGTTACAATTATTTTTTATTCGCGAGATGCGCTCGGCGTCAGTTGACGTTGAATACTACGACACGGTTTGGCGTTTGGAGCCATAAATGGCTCCAAATAAAATGCTTCAAAATGGACTCGCGGACTTGGTTTCTATAGCGTTAATATTCTAAGAATTAGTCTAATAGGACCAACCGTAGTGATTTTTTTTACGATGTAATTGTCGTTTGCTTATATCAAATGAAAATGACGAAATTTGCTATGGTAACATATTATGTGTACCACATTTATAAAATTATGTTTGTGTACCCAGAATAATTTTTGATATTCTTGTATGTTTATTTGAAGATTGTGAAAATTCAGAATTCCAATTTAAATAGCAATGAATAATATCGACATTTGAATTTAATTACAATAAATCGAAGATAAAATTGACTTCATTACAATTACAGCCGCAACGAATTAGAATAGAATAGGATATATTTTTAGTCACATTCACCTTACAAGAGACACTTGTAACGAGTCTATATTATACTAAAACTACCACAGGATTGGAACACGGTCACACAATGAGAGGATCCGACAAGAAACTCAGCGGACTGTCTTTTTTTCCTCATTCTAGACAAATTTATTAGTATTACATCACTCATCATCACTAGTAAGAGATAGGAATGAGGAGCAATGAATCCCAAGCACTCTTATCTGACAGATATTCAGCAACGGTGTAGTAACCTTTTTTTATACAATTTCACTTTGACATATTTTTAAATTTATTTAATGACAAGTCTTTCATAAAATCGGGAAGTTTATTGTAAAAGCGTATAGATTGGCCCATAAAAGAATGACTAACTCTGTGGAGAATTAGTACATTAGGACGAGCTATGTCTAACAGGTTTGATGTCTTTTAAGTTACAGCGTGGTCAAAACAAGCCCAGGAGCAGAGTAGATTATTTTTTCTCTTTTACAAACATTACATATAATTTAAAATTATTTTAAAATTTTATATTATGCTAGCGGTCCGTCCCGGATTCACACGGATATAAAATATACATATGAACCATCCTCTTCAATCACTTTATCTAGTTAAAAAAACCGCATCAAAATCTGTAGCGTAGTTTTAAAGATTTTACCATACAAAGTTATATAGGGACAGAAGAAGCAACTTTGTTTCATACAATGTAGTGATAATAGATTCGTTGAAAATTTTTGTTTGGAATTAAATGTCAGTAATTCGCTAATATAATGTTCAAGAGAACAAAACTACACAAATCCGGTACCACTTTGCATGAAATCAAGATTCAAGGGTATACTGATGGCAAATCAATGTAACCATCGCATCATGTAGTTGCGTTTAATCATAGCAATTGGCACGGCCATATACCATGGCCATAACCATTGCTGGACCATTAAGGAGAGGGAACATTACCAACTCTATTTTTTAGGTTAATTTGCCTCTTTCTGGGGCCGGCTAAGACCTTTAAGCCGTGCTGCCACGTCTTCCGTATTAATTAACTGGTTTACATTTTATAATTTGCTGTTAGATCTACACATTTTGGTCAATAAATTGACATACAAAATTATTTAACACATGAAACAAAATTACAATCATTTAAATAATTAAAATAACAATTCGGTTTTAAAATTATATAACGACTCCATCTCCTCTATCTGTTTAAACATCCATAAATAAAACCAATGAAATAAAAAATAATAATATTGATAACAAAATATTTTTAAGAACTCAGTAAAAAGAAAATAACAATAAAAGGCAAAAACATAAAATTACAAAAAAATATGATTATAATTAAAATGTCAAAAAAATTGTATTCTTTACATGTCACCAAAAAATTTATCACAAAAAATAATTTATAATTTATTACTTTAATAAATTATTAAATGATTTGGCAGACGTTACATCCTGTCAATCTCATGAGTATTAGATTAAGTATAAACTTATGCTAAATGTATCTATTCACACGTGATTTGACGATCAAGGAAAATAACAAATTCATTTCATATATTTTTAAGATTTAGTTAAAGTTTGTTTGTCTGATAAAAATTATCTCACTGAGTAGTAACATTTATTTCCTAACAACTCTTTTAATTTCTTTTTAAATATATTGATGTTTAAGTTTTTTTTTATATAATGGAATTTTGTTATAAATCAGAGCCGTCATAGTAAAAATGGTTTTATGCAATAAAGCCGTACTAGACTTGGTTATACGAACTACATTGTAACTAACTTGGTTTCTCTTTCTCTTTTTTGGCACCCATGAAAATAAATGTCGACTTGCGTGCACAAATATGGCTAGTTCATATATATACAGAGAAGGGAGCGTGAGTATATTATTTTTTTTAAAAATACGGCTTACAGCTGTTGATTATTTTTAATCTAAACATAGCTCTAATGCACCTCTTTTGAAATTTGAAAATTTTGTTTTTGTCCGTAGAATTACCCCAAAAAATAATACCGTATCTTAACAAAGATGCTACAGTGCCATGATAGGCAGTCAAAAGTGCCTGGGTATTGACTGTGGAAGATAGCATAAACAAGGCATACACCATTTTACTTATTTTTTAAAAGAGATAATTTATATGTGCCTTCCAATCTAGTTTTTTTTATCAATAGTTAAACCTAAAAATTTAGTGGAATCAACATTTTCCTTATATTATTTGCCATCATGGTTGACATTAAGTTGCAATGGGAAATTACGTTGACTAAAATGCATTATTTTGTTTTACTTAAATTTATTTTTAAATTATGTTTGTTTAGCCAGGATATTTATTCACCTAGAACAATATTAGTATCGTTTTCATATGTATTACGATCACGACATTTGATGACTATTGTACTGTCATCGGCAAATAAAGTAATAGGCTCATCTATTGTTTGTCGGAGATCATTAATATACAAAATAAAGAGTAATGGGCCAAGGACACTACCTTAGTGTACACCATATAGTGTGATGCGCTCTGTAGAACGCCACACTTCTTCCATAAGGGTCGTAAAATTTATCCTAGAGATTTCTATATATTGTTTTCGATTTTTAAGATAATATGATTCAATAAGTTTTAATGCATTGCCTCTAATACCATAATTATGAGTTTATTTAACAAATCTCATGATCCACATAATCAAATGCTTGAGTCACATCCATGTAAATAGCACTAACTGGGTTTTTTATCAACATTTACCATAACCTTGTGTAGAAAATCATAGGGGCGTATTACATTGTCAATATTATCGTGATCCTAATATCGCAATATTGCAAGTATTGAAAGGGAAAAATTGCAACTATTACATTTGTCAATAATATCATCATCAGTATGCAGATATTATCATGATACTGCGATACAGGGTATTACACAGTCAATATTGGCGCAATATTGTAGCATTAGTGATAATGTAGTACTACCCATATATTGCCATATTGGTGGACATATTTGGTCTAAATCCCTTTTGTTCTTTTACCAGTACATTTTGTTTTTCTAAATATAAATAAATTTCTTGATGTAAATATTTTTCAAAAACTTTTGATAGTACCGGAGTCAGTGCTATGGGTCTATAGCAGACAGTAAGCTCTTTATTATCTTTTTTAAAAACCGGTTTTATAATAGTTATTTTAAGTTTATCAGGATAGCCCTTGTTTGAAGAGCTTATGGTAAAGTAACTGTCCATAAGCCCCAATTTGTTATTAGTATTTTTTTTTAAGTTAATTTGCCCCTTTCTGGGACCGGCTAAGACCCTTAGGCCATGCTACCACGTCTTGCGTATTAATTGTTTCTTACACATTCATTAGTCACATGTCTTCCGTATCAATTATTCTTATACAGTCATTAGTCACTATTTACAAAGTCACGTATATACAGTAATTTCTTTATGATTATTTCATTTGTGCATGTTCACTGAACAAAACTAAACTAATTCCCACCTAAATTAACTAATTTCACTCAATATAAACATGAAAATCAATAATTATGAAAAAATACGACCAACTTCATTCACGATGGCGCCAAAACTCTTGTTATTAGTTAATTTTTTTTATAATATTGGAAGGCAAACAAGCAAACGGATTTCCTGATGTTAAGAAATTCACGTCACCTAGAGACACCAAAGGTGGTAATGGTGCGTTGCCAACCTGAGGCCGGGATGTAAGGCCTCGAGCAAAAGTAAGTTTACCGGCTACCTTACCCTCCAACCGGAATACGTCAACAGCAGGCATTGTCGTTATGGCGGCAGGAATAGGTAAGGCGGTGGTACCAATCCGGGCGAATCGCTGCGAAACTCTACCACCAAGTAAGATGTCACGGTGTTAGTGACGGTGAGCCTATGTTCGCCTTTTACGAGCTGCCTGGCAGGAAGGCAGATGATCTATTCTACAAAGGAGCCCGGACCAACACGGGGAATAATTGCCCCTTTCTATTTTTAGGCCATGCTGCCACGTCTTACGTAGTAATTAATTGCGTTAATTTGATTTTGTAATCAATGTGAAATATTTCTTTAAGTGTCATTCTGCTTAAAGTGATAAAAAAATTTTTGGGTGTGGGTATAGTCCTGCTGTACTCCATATCGACATAAGTTGCATTATTATATTTTCTACAAAGAAATTTTAATTCGTAATTTATTTTCATTTATTAGTTTTAACAAATACAGCAGTTTCATAGATATAAATGCATGGCAAAGTTAACAGTCTATCATTGATAATACATGGCTTACAACTATCTATTTTTAACTATTTTTAACTATCTATTTTATTCTTGTTATTTATTTTCGATCCACTTCTTTAGTTTCTTATTATTTCATTTTTTTTAATATCCATTTCCTCTACTATCTGCAGAGGTCATTGAAGTCCTTAAATACGTCTTAATTTTGTAATTCCTTGAATTTTTCATGTAATGTTTCACCGTTAATTGCTATATTTTCCTTGAATTTCGAAGTTACTCACAATTTTTTAAATTAGAAGGCTAAATGCTTAAATCATATTCTTTTATAATGGCGCCGGAACTTCCGCCACTAAGTATGAAATAATTTCTAAAACCTTTTGTTTTCCCTTCACATAGATACCAGTTTTATATTATGTTAATTCATATCTTAAGATTTCTGGCTGATTTTGTTTGAAATCTTCTTTCTTGCCCAGGCCTCTGCCCATGTTTTCAAACATGAAAACGTCTTTCTACCCGTATTTCCCCCCTTAAGTAAAATTATAGTAATAGGGCGGACTTTTTTCCGGTGCCCAGGAGCGGCATTGAGTTTAAATCCGGCCCTGCATAGTAATGTCAGAACGGCAGACATATTTTGTGTTTTACGTTTTTAACGTCACTTGATGATCTCACCACAACACCATACTTAACTTGCACGTAAATTCCCTTCTTTTTTCAACCGTAGGATTATTAAAGAAATACGTCAATATACTTAGATGTTAATGCAGTGACATAGCGTGCCTTGGCGGGGCACCGTATCAAAACTTATTTGGGGGGCCATAGGAAGGGTAAAGATTTCCAAACAAAAATGCATAAAATTACAAGGTATGTTTATTTATCATAATTACACCTATATAACACTATTTAACAAAAAAATATATGACAAACAATTCAAATTAAATATACACTCTCCCTGCCTTTTTATCGGCAAACTGATTTTTTATTAATATATCTGATGATGACTTGAGTTTCTCTAAAGGAATTTCAGGAAAAAAATAAAATAGGGAAGGTTTTATTAATATTTGCTAATGCACGTTGGGGGCCTCGTGGTCTTGGGCAGTTTGGCGCAACTTTCATATGAAAAAATAAGAAAAATAAGTTTGCTATGTTTTTTATTCGCCCAAATCATATGACACTAGTTGCCTTATATCTGATTGCCGTTAGACTTACTTTCAAATTGTACGGGTTTTAATTTTTCAAGTAAACTTTATACAAATTTGAGTTTGCTAAATATCTATGGAAGTCCCGCCTCTTATTACGTAGTATTTATATACTCTTTGGTCCTGGGCCCCGTATAATTGATATGGCTGATACCGCGGTAGCTACGCCCCTTTTTTTTTAAGTGTGGAAAATCCCCCCGGATACCCGCTGCTCTCGGGGGAGAACAACGGGTTATGTCGGACTCGAAACGACTAAAAACCACACTATGACCTTCGTGCCGCCCGGCTAGGAACGAAATGGGGTCGCGTAGGCATTACCATCTCGCTCCGCGGCTACGGCCCTGTCTTCACTGGGCCTCCCTCCGCGCTAAAAGAGGAGCGACCCTGGTCACTGGAGTCGCCCCCCAGGCGTGCGAGGCCGTGCTGGCCAGAGGAAGTCCCCCGACTCCCCCGGCAGCCCCGCATCGGAAGCACTCTGAAGGCGGATGAACCGCCTTCTCGCGCCCCCGGTCCGCCTGCGCCGGAGCGGGCCCGTGCTGGGATCGACTCCCGGGCCCGCTCCGCGGTCTCCTTTTGCGTCATTACGTCTTCGCAAAAGGAGACCACTGCCTGCCAGGATCTGTCACTACTGAGCATAGCGTTGACAACGCTCGGCAGCGAGAGGTCCTCTCCTACGATCGCTGAGAGAGTACGCCGCTGTTGCTCGAAGGCGACGCACTCTCCCACCGTGTGAGACGCCGTATCTTCTGGCACCCCGCACTCGTGGCAGGCGGGGGTCGCCTCCCGTCTCGTGATCTTGTGCAGATACTTCCCGAAGCATCCGAGCCCGGAAAGCACCTGCACAAGTCGGAACGTCAGCGACCCGAACCGCCGCTGCAACCACCCTCGGAGGACCGGTCGGATAGCCTCCACCGTCGCCTGTGGTAGCTACGCCCCTGGGTCAATGCCTTCTCTTCTCTTCTCTTCTTCTCGCTCCATCGTTTTGTTGATCTTTTAAACCAACTTTCAAAGTTCTTTACATTTTACCAGAGATTAGTAATTATATATATTGTCTTTGATTTTACCTAGGTACCAAAGACTATAGTGTTACAATAATAATTGTGTCTATTACACAAAAAGTTGTACCTCAATGAAGTTGGCTATCCGATGTGAAGTAAGTCTGAGTAGTAGATAGTGATTAGTGAATTGTCGTCAAAAATCAGAACGCTAATCAGTCCAGCTAAGCTTCCGAATTACAATCAAGTAAAGTTAAATACGTACAGGCTTATTAAATTTGTAGTCAAATAAATTATTTCCGTGTGAATATGGCTAATATAGCAGCTAAACGTATAAAAAGGGAATTTAAGGAGGTGATGAAAAGTGAAGAGGTAAGTTTTAAAAGTTGAATTTGTATGTTACAACTTGATTACATTCATTACTTGCACTTTTGCCTCACAAGGTCTTCTAATTCTACCTTTGAGCGTATTTGTTTTTGAGTATATTTGCAATTGCTAATATTAAAAGGTCTTGCGAACTTCTAATGATTTAGCTTTCCGTAGAACTATGTGAGCGGTATTTTAAATACATGATTCAGCATGATTTTTTGTCTTGCTCAAACATAAGTTAGATAAATCAAAGTGAAGTGTGTTAACTCTTTTCTGATTTTTAAATTACAGTTTTCGGTAGATTTTTTGTCATGGGGGTGTCAAAACCCAAAGAAAGCTTAAATATGGTAATACCTACTTGCGGTTTTCAAATTCAATGATAACTTAACTTGTGTAGAATAAAACATTGTTACTGAAAGACTCCCATTAGCTTTTAGCTAATGTCTCAAAAGTGACATATTGTGGTAGTTGCGTTTGTCTGAAAATGATAGAAAGTCTGTGTATGAGGATCCTCCTGTCCTGCTCTGGCTGAGGACATTTTTTGTTTTGTAGTGTGTAACAGTGTTTAGTAAGTTTTTTGTTTGCACAAAAACAAGTTATTTCACAACAAAATAAATGTAGGCATAACATTTATTTAGATGTGAAATTACTTAAGTGAGCCTAAAACTGTATAAAAGGCAAACCTTTAATAAACATGGTGTGAATCAGGCACATTGTATACACATATACACAGGCTCAAATTGTTTCTCATCAAAACTCAATTATTGTTTTGCATTACTTATTATGTTATCAATGTAATTCGTCTTTAGATAAGATGTTATTTACTTTAAATTATATATTTACAAACCAAAAATTTAAAGTAAACTATACATTTAGTACTTAGTTGGGTACTAAATGTAACCCACACTAAGTAAAACCGTGTTGTGGGGTGTGGTTATAAATAGATACATGGTCTTTTGGCAGCATTGAATATTTGTGTGGTTGCGGCCTCATGTCTAAAATGCAAAAAAAATTGTCCATACAAATTGTTAGCAGCTGTTAATCAGTTTGGTGCAACTGTCATATAAAAAAATTGAAAAAATAAGTTTGCTATGTTTTTTATTTGCCCAAATCATGTGGCACTAGTTGCCTTATAACTGAATGCCTGTAGACTTACTTTCAAATTATACGGGTTATACCTTTTTAAGTAAACTTCATACAAAATTCGGGTTTGCTATGTATGTATGGAAGTCCTGCCTCTTATTACATAGTATTTATATACTCTTTGCTGTTAATGCCAAATGGTACAAAGTTTGCTAGTAATTAATATTGGTGTTTGTAATGTTATTCATTTACACAATTTGTACACTCCTAACTTTTGAACCTTTGACAAAGTTAATCTAATTTGGCAAAAAATATATTTTTTGCGCAAAGTTTTAAATGAACAAAATCATCTAAGGCAGCAGAGATAAGATTTACTGGCACGTTGTAGCCTCACTTTATGTAGCTATACTAATGTAATTATTCCTGCTATGCAATTATCACTGTTTTTTTGACTATATACATGTATTTTTATGCATTTGAAGTTAACAAATAACACTGTGGTTTATGTGAACCCAAAAACATTTGTAATATTCTATGGGACTATTAATGTTTGGGATCATAAGTCACAGTAAATCACAGTGTCATGTGTTGGAATTTTTGTGTATTAAATAGAAATAATTTATGAAGCTGTGCTTAATTAATAGAATCTAATAAGGCAAACATTTTTCTTAGCTAAGCGAGTGTTCGTGAATTAGTGATAAATAGAGACCGGATAATAGGCAACTGCATATTTGCATATGCATTTGCATATTAAAGGCAGATTCAGCACATTCACACATTTCTTTTGTTTTGGTACAATAATAAAATGAATCTTTCTAAGTAGTGTTTCTTGACAAAAGATTGTCGCACTTGTCTACCGCACTGCTCTTTCCTCCCACCTATTATGCATGTTATTGCATTCAATTGTGGGCGGAAATTTTGCCAGAAAATATAAGCGCTAACAGAGCACCCGAGTTAAAATTCTGCCCAGTTACCTCAGTAGATGTGGAGCGAACCTTTTCCACCTATAAAAATATTTTCAATGATCCAAGAATTAACCTTACCACTGAACATTTAGAACGATGCGATTGTTAATGTTTACAAAAATATTAAGTAATGTTAAATGTTACTTTATCGATGATCATCTATCAGTGGATAGTTTACTAAATGTTTGCTGATTTTGTTACAAAAAATCTAAAACTCGATAGTGTTTTATTTTATTAAACAATAGATTATAAAGATACATACTTAATCTTTATATTCTATTGTTTTTCAATAAGATCAATATAAAGTAAAACTTAAAACATTTTTTTCCACAATAAACTTAAATCTAAAGGAATAATATATACAAAACAAAAAAACAATTACTCATTTAATTTTTGCATATTCTATTAGTTTTATATTATGTTAGTTATATATATTTCAAGCTTTTTATGTTGCACATAATCCGCTCTTTAGTGGGATTCAAATTCTTGTTTGAAATACACTTATGAAATGAAATGAAAATTGTTTATTTGCGGAATATGTGTGCTGAAAGTTGTTATAAAGATATTTAAGAATACAACATATTCTACCACATTGTGGTGTGCAAATATTTAGTTAATTTATGAAATTTCTATTTCTATAAAAAACGTACATTTCAATCGCAGCACTTATTTACATTTTTAATAAACATTTTATTTATTTACGAACATAAGTTTCATAATTTATTATACATGTGTTTAAAGGTAGATTAATTTTTAATCCTATCTACCGTACACTACTACTATGATTTGTCTTTGACATTCATACCTATTTTATTTGTCTCAGTGACTATAGCCTTTACTGTCCTTATAGTAGACAATAAATAAGAAGAGCAATGCTGTAACAATCTTGAGAAGCTTAGTTTTTTTTAATATTTTGGAAGTCATACAAGCAGATTAATGATAAGAACCACACATTATTGAACTTCTATTATGTAAAAACTTATTTTGTTGATTCTCTTATTTTGCTACTTTTAATTTTGCCTTTTTTTACTCTTGTTATTTTTCTTACCATGGCTCTCTGACATGGCTTTCTAGCTTGTCTATGGATCTCGGAACGTTCCCAAGTTTTTTAAGCTGTAAGTAATAGCTGGAAGTATACAGGTGTTGCTATTGTTCTGTTGATGTCTTTGGTTGTTTGGTATTTCTGAGAGATTAACTGCTCTA
>NJDD01001036.1:131262-151002 GCA_002245505.1 Calephelis nemesis
CAATGAACAATCGTATAAAAATGACAGATTCGAAATTCAAATGTAATATTTTTTTATTTTTAAGTGTAACAGTATTTATGGCCAGACTAAGTATATACATATATTATTGCACATACACACAAGTGGTACATTGTTTATTTAGTACTTTAGTACTTTCTAAGTAGTTTGATTTTGTTTAGATTTACAGATAAACCTACTTCTTTACCTTCTTGGATGAGTGATTTAGTTATGTCTTTTAGAAATTTTGGGTTTCCTTCGTACAGAACAATATTTCCGGGATTGGATATGTGCCCGGTTAGTTATAGGCTTCCCACCTACCACATTATAGGACTTGGTGTTTGCAATTACTTGTGAGTGCCTAGTTGTTCTTCTGCTTGCCTCTTCGCAGATATGGTCATGAAGATACTTTTAGAACAATATCGTCAGCAAACCTTAGATTATTCGGTTTCACACCATTATAAAGAACACTAGAAAATTGACCAGTTGTGAGAATTTAGTAGTGTCGTGTTACCTAAAACAAAGACAAAGATTCAATGCCTCCACAATAATGATGGTACTAATGGTTGGTTAAAAATAGATAATAAACATTTAACACTTGAGGGTTTTGGAATTTCTTCAGAAAGTATGTTGTGCAAGAAAATAGGAGGTTTGGAGCAGTTAAAAAAATGTAGTCTTCTGTACCCTCTTCTCCACAATCACACATTGGAGAGTCTTTAACATTGATTTTGTACAGGAACACAGGAGTGCAGATGTGCCCAAGTCGGCATTATTGTAATTAAAGAACCATGGTCTTTTAGGTAGAGATGGCTGAATTGAGGCATAAGGGCGGCCCTTAACCTGAATACCCTGTATCCACTCTTGACTCCAAGAGTTTAAAAGGAAGTTGATGCCATGGGATTGTAGATCTGGGGGATATATGATGAAATGATTGAGAGTACCAACTTGTACGACTTCTTTAGCAAACTGAATGATGCCAACATGACTGGGTATCCAGGCTAAGACTGCATTTAAGTTTATGGAGACATTTAAGATATGACATTTATAAAATGCTTTTGATTTAAAGGTTTATGGTAATTTTTATTTTGGAGTAAATTTGGAAGTTGTCAATAGACTGCAGGGAACTAAGTGAAACTGTAAATAGTTTTGTCTAGTTTGTGAGACTTTACATACTTAATAGCTTTTAAATTTGCAAGTGTCTCCTGTAAATATTGATGATATAGGAGGGCATTTGAAACTAAGAACATATTTAGGTATCCATACAGCTGCACCCACACAACCATCTAAATACAATTTTGATCATCTGTATACAGCTAGTCATACCACATAGAATCACAGATGTTATTGAACAGTGAGTTGACTTCAATTGAATTTTTATTTAAGTATTTCAAAATCTAAAACAATGCCGTCAGGGAACTTAAAAGGATTAAAATCAGTATTGTAGAGGAAAGATTGCGAATATAGATCTATATCTATATATCAGTCGCTATGGACTGGGGGAGATAAGTACATTTAAGATAACTTTTTAATAGAGAAGGAGATTCTTTATTAGACCAACATTACTCAGTGGAACCCAACCGAGCCAGACAATTTAATAGAGAAAAAAGGGGATGAGATGAGGAACGAGCGACTTTAAAAAAGAAACGTCTGCGTAAATATAACGGAGGGTCAACACATTCTAATTTTGTTGCATTTATAGGAGAAGATTTCATAGCTGCTGATACAATTCTGAGACAATTACTGTGGACTTTATTAATTTTATTTCTGAACGCGTTAAAAAAATCCAACAATACGAGTGCGATGACAAATTTAGAATCGATTGCAAAACGAATATCGTCAGAAACCTTAATCAGCGCTGTAAGTGTTCCGGTCGAAAACCGGCCTGGAAAGGACTTAGAAGATCGTTACACCGCAAAAAACGAGACAATTGCTGAGGGACATTGTGCTCCAAAACTTTAGATAGAAAAGAAAGTATAGAGATAGGACGAAAGTCTGAAGGAAGCAACGGATAGGATTTTTTAGGAAGGGCTATGTTATAAATTTCGCCCTTTTCCACGTTAAGACCGAGTTGATAAGAAAAGATTAAAAAATAAAAGTTGATACAAGAAGGTATGCGGGAGTATAAGGAGTATCATGTAAGAGAACAAGCCATCAGTACCAACGGCAGTTGATGAAATACCTTTAATGTGTTTTTCAACATCCAGCTCTCTTATCGATATAAAAGAGAAAGAACAGAAGGGACGTGAAATCAACGATAAATCAGTAATTGTTCTAGTTTTTGTAGCATTAGTCGTCGTTAAAGGCGGTGTGAAAAAATTTTAATAATTTATATCAATAGAGCTACAAAAAGGACAGGTTCCTTTCTAATTCAATTCCCAGAGGTTTTAAAAAACGCCACATTTTTTGCAAATTATATTTAGAAAAAGTGTCGAAGATGTAACGTCACCTCGCAACACAACAAAGTTTATTACAACTATTTCGAAGGATCTTTTACTGACGAAGGTTGTCATCAGTAGGATACTTTTTATATCGACTATTAACCCCATTTCTCATCGCCATAACAACATTAATGTCCTCAGTCACCAAAGGAGCGGGATCATGTTTTTTTCTTAGCGTTATGAGCGGTGCGTGGTCGTATAGGTTTAAAATAGACGAGTTAAAATAAGAAACTGCAGCATCGACGCCGCAGGCACCAAGCACTGGAGACCAGTCTATAGACCTTACATCCTTGTCCAAGCTTTCTGTATGAACATTTTAAAAAGAACGCCGAAACAAGTATTCGGCCTTTCGTTTAGGAGAACGAATAAAATAAGAGACCTATAAAAGATCGTGGTTTAAGAAAGATGAGGCAAGTCTTTCACTCGATCAGGATGAGACAAAATAATTAAGTCCAAAAGAGAAGTTGAACAATTTGGAGATTTATGCGTTGCAGTCAAAAGAAAGATCGAGTAGACAATAGGAAAAATATTATCTAGTGGAGGAAGTCTTTGTGTAGAGAAGGACTGTACAAAACGGCCAACAGAATTTTAGAATAGTTTAGAATGATTTCCAGAAATGTATACTCCGCAGCTTTACTATACAAATTAGGCGAGCAAGCAATAATTTTATAAGTTTTTTTTTCATTGTGATGGTCACCGGCACGCCTAGCCGCACCACAGCCGCAAATTCAGCAACTCGTTCCAGATCATTTCTCGTACATTTATTTTAGATATTACAGGATGAGTTAAACATGTTAATTTAAGTTAATTTTGTCTTCTTTCGTTATATGTATGTAAAATGAAAACGTTAACAATTCTATTACGTATTAATGATCATTTTTTTGACACAAACGGAAAAACCCGATTGTGTGAAAACTACAACTTGTAACGTTTACATGCCTGTTAAAGTTACAAGTTAACTTTAAGGTACTGAGATTTGTTGGCTCTCGTTAAGTGCAGCTTCTCGATAATTCAACCATGCTGATTATGAAGGTTTAAAAATCCATCTTTTTACATGTGGTTTCATTGGACCATAAAACTATATAAGAATTGTGGATTCTCAACACGTTTCTTGAGCATTGTACGGCAAAATTGTACTCGCGCAGGGTAGTGACGAGTTAATAAAGTCTACACACGTCTTATGTGGTGGATCATCATCACTATCATCAGCCAGAGGATGTCCACTGCTGGACATAGGCCTCTTCCAAACAGCGCCACGAGTCGCGACATGTATGTATCGACTCCCCGTGACTTCGACCAGATCATCAGTCCACCGGGTGGGAGGTCGTCCAACACTACGTCCTCCGGTGCAGGGCAGTCACTCGAGAACCCTTCTCCCCCAGCAGGTGTCGGTTCTCCGAGCAATGTAGCCTGCCCTTTGCCACTTCAGCTTGCTGTTTCTTTGCACTATGTTGGTTTTTCTCTTTAAGGAATGAGAACGCTCTTTTCTTTAAGATTCCTAAGTATTATTCGTGTGGGAATACCGCCCTCGGTAACTGATTCCACAAAGATGTTCTGCGGGGTTAAAACAAGGGGAGTCTCACAGTTGCAGAACACCGCACATTAAGATGATTGGCATGATACCTTAAACTCTGACGCGATGTCTGAAGGTAGAAATCAGCGGCTGGAATCAAACCAAATAAATCCTTAGTACATTCCTTATGATTGATGCGGTAGAAAACATTTAAGTGACCCAACATTTCTACGCATCATTAAGGATTCAAGCCGATCGGTAATTGTCCGGTCCTTAAAATTCGAGATGCTCTACATCGAATGTGGTAAAAAAGAAAGGAGATAGCACTAGGGAGACTCTGCCCAAAGTTGAGAACAGTACTCAGCCCGAAGTTGTAAGCGATGGGTCTGCTTGAAGTACTGACTCGCGTTACTGAGAACACCAAGTTATTTAGAGACTGTGACAGTTAGGGAAACGCTCACAAATCAAGGGAATGCTACAAAGGGAGTCCTTTTAGCGAAAATCGCGCAAACTTGTGTCTTTCTAGGGTTAAAATGCACCAGATTATGTTGGCCCCAATACGAAATTTTAAGAGATTGTGGACTCAAGACAAGAAACAGTGTAGGAGAAAAATCACGACCTTTGGGGAATAATGTCAAAATCAAAATTCAAAATCTATTTATTTACGTATATCTATACAAAGATTCTTGTGACGCGTCTATATAATCATATATTATGTTATCGAAAAAATATTTTAAATTATCTCAGAAACAACGCATTTGTTTATAACAAGTTTTTAAACAATAGGAGATAAAATTTATAAAAAATCATTTTTAAGTAGCTTCTGATCATAAGAAAACGGATCAATAATAATATTATGAAAAAAATTTTTTTCAATGTTTAATAAAGCTTTATAATTGTTCACCTTAGTAAATTGTGAATTACAAAATGAAAATTTACAATTTTTTAATTTTTCCAACGGGAATCTATTCTAAGACCTTTGAAAAATAGCTCCACGAAAGGAAAAAAAATCCTAGATTAATAGTTTAACAATTATCGCACTTGCAATGTTAATGTTCGTGCTACAAAAAATTGTTAATTAATTAATGGGTAACTTATTGAAAAATCGCGATAAAAAATTTTTGACCACGGATTATTGTTTATTGATCTGTCCTGTAGGCACCTGAATTTTTTAAAATTGTAATTTTTATAATTAATAAGTTTAAATAATATTTATTCATTAAAGGTCCGAAGGAGGCGTGGCTTGCGCAAGCCGGAGTACCCGTTTTCGGGCGTATTTTCAACCCTCTGGGTAAATTATAAATATTAGTCCTACAATTGGGGGAGTCGGAACTTTTTGTAGGAAATTTCCTCTTCTTTCTGAATCTTTTTTCAAATTTGAAAAATCTTTATAAGTTTATGAGATATTTGTAAAAAACTAAACACCGAGTTTTTTTAGTTAATTGTTAGTAACTTTTGTAATTTTTATTTGCGGAACTTCATTGTTTTTCGAAAACTATCTAGATGCCATTCCGAATCGAATGACACCTAAATCATAATTTTCGGAGACTGCTGAAAAAAGTTGACCAAAAAGGCACCTGTTGACTGGACTATAATTAAAACAACCTTCTACTGTGCTTCTACTTTTAGGATGATTTGTTACGTCTAGTGTTAGATGCATTTTTATAGTTTTAAGAGCACCATGGTAAAGTATCTCGCTAAATCTTGTTCCGTATTTTGTCGCTGATTTGGCGATAAGGCCGCCTTTGTGTATCTTCTAGTTTAATTTTTTTTCATGTATTTGTAATTTCTCTGTATTTGGTGCACATAAAGAGTTATTGTATTGTATATAGAAATTGTTTATTTCCAGAGACCCTACACGATACTAGGTAAAAGTGAATAGTATAGTTTCGAATTACCTACTCGCCTCTCGTAGAACCATTACTGACGCAGCACAAATGTAGCAGGGGTCGGTTTTCTGTCATTCAAATCGAACTTGCCTATGGTCGAGAATTATGTAATTTGTGTTCCGTTGTATTACCAAGTTGTTATGTTCGATAGTAATTCTAGTGACGACTTGTTCTGGTGGCAACAGATAACGTTTGAGATATCTAATAGCTTAGTGCGTGGCTATTATTAAGAGTGAAATATTCTCGGGTGCCACAAACTGCCACATTAAACAGAAATGATAAGTAATCAAATCCTTGATGACATATGTCTGTGTTTGTTTTTAGGTTGTGGGCGGTTCAATCAAACTAGAGCTAGTGAATGAGTGCTGGACAGAGCTACAAGGTGAGATAGCAGGACCGCCAGACACGCCGTACGAGGGCGGCACGTTCGTACTTGAGATTAAGGTTCCAGAGACATATCCCTTCAATCCACCTAAGGTGCGTCATTTGTTTTGATGGATAGAATACTACTATACGTGTAAGTAAGATAGGTATGTTAAGCGGTAGAGCGGGATGAATTCTAGGGTCTGTTGGCATCATACTATACACATGTATCACAATTTAATATTGTTATACTCTCTGACATATTCAGGGAACCGTGTTAGAGAAATTTGAACTAGATATGATATATGCATTCAACCTTTAATGAAGCACTAGCAGCCCGCCCCGGCTTCGCTTTGGTGGAAAAAATTCCAATTTTTATAAAAACAAAGTTGCCTATGTTTATCAGCGATAATGTCTGCTTCTTATGACAAAATATTTTTCAAGTCGGTCCAATAGTTACGAAGCTTTTAAAACGCACATTTTATTATTCTTCACTATGGCGTAGACAATATACCGACAGCAGCTCCATTTACCGGGTCCAGTTGTATTTTTTAATCATACAGGAAGCCATCGAAATACCATTACAAAATTTCAAACTTATCGGTTTAGCCGTTTAGAAAGTACGTATTACTATAATCTATACGGGAGACCTAGTCTAGGGTTTCCCCGCACTCAGACAATAGCCTGCATCGATTTGACCAAGGTACAAACCTTAAAAACTTCAAAAACCTTGACACATGATTTTGAGTCCAGTGGCCATTCCTTCAAGGTACAAACGACGAATTTGGGTACATTGCCTTACGGAAGACCTATACTAGGGCTTCCACTCACTCAGACAACAGCCTGCATCGATTTGACTAAGTTACAAATCTCGAAAACTTCAAAAACTGTTACTGTAAAAGTGTGACTGTATTGGTGTCGTAAACATTTTTGTTGGTCAATACGTTATTTTATTTTCGTATTGTAGAACATATTTTTAAGTGAAAACTTCATTAGCGGCGTTGCGCACTTTTTTTGGAATGGGTAAAAACTTCTAAACACGAGTCAGATCGTATAGTCTAGTCAACATGTGCCTTTTAGGTCTAAATTTTTAGCTCGCCTCGAAAAATTATGATCGAGGTGTCATTCGATTCGTCATCGCATTTAGAAACTTTTTGGAAAATTTTGCGTTTTGATTGCAAAAATTACAAAAGTTATAAACAATTTAGTAAAAAAAAAGAAAGAGAAGAAAAAGAAAGAATTTTTTCATTTCTTAATTTTCATATTTAATAAGTTTCAATAATATTTATTCATTAAAGGTCCAAAGTGGGCGGAGCGTACGCAAGCGAGAGTTGCCGTTTTCGGCCGTATTTTCAACCCTCTAGAACAGGGCTTCCCAAACTATGCGTCGCGACGCCCTAGGGCGTCGTGGCACTGTCCCAGGGGCGTCGCGGGTCAAATACGAATGAGTGGAGCTAGTTACGAACCCACCAGAACCTGTTACTAGGGTTGTCCTTATTGTAACTGGTAACTAGTTTTAGGCCACGGGGTGCGGGCTGGGTTAAGGGGAGTCGTAAAAGCTAATAGAGATTGTAGTATAAGTGATAAGTATTTTTGATCCATAGAAACCCCCTCTCTCCTCCCCAGGGCGTCATTTAAAAATAGCATGTCCTAAGGGCGTCACAGTAGAGATAAGTTTGGGAAGCCCTGCTCTAGAAAAATTATAAACATTGGTCCTAGAGTTCCGGGAGGTGGGACTTTTTTTAGGAAATTTCTTCCTCTTTATGGATCTTTTTTCAAATTTCAAAAATTTTTAATACTTTTTGAGATATTCGCAAAAAACAAAACCACTCTTTTTTTTACTAAATTGTTTATAACTTTTGTAATTTTTGCAATCAAAACTCCAAATTTTTCATAAAGTTTCTAAATGCGATGACGAATCGAATGACACCTCGATCATAATTTTCCGAGGCGAGCTAAAAATTTAGACCTAAAAGGCACATGTTGACTAGACTAGTAAGAACGTAAGACGGCACACTGTGCATGCGCGAATTAGACAGCGCGAGATCTAAATCTAAACAACTTTTTAATTTTAATTTTTAATAACATCTACAGATTGTTCTCTTTGTTCTATCTTAAAAAAGAAATTAATGTGTAGACGAGCAATGTTCGATGTACAGATAATATAAACGCTCCTAGCCGTCACGTGGTCTTACTTTAGCGAGTTTTTGTCAAGCCAAATGCAGGTTATTGATATGAAAATAATGTTTGTGCGTTCATATTGATAATTAAAGCAATTCGTGCAAAATTATTCCCTAACCATTCCAAAATATCAAAAATGCAAAACGTTAATATTCAAGTTTTTACTTCTGCCGGCACTCCCGGAGTGCAAACTGTCTTTTTTTTTCTATCATTAATAGTTTCCGCAGCGCAAACGATAAAAGATAAATAGCTAACTTTATAGCATTTATGCTAAATTTTTTACAACTTGTGTTACAATATTGAAGTTCCAGTAGGGATCTCTAATATTCTCTAGTTATAAAATATATAGCCTACGTCTTTTGATATTTGAGGGGAAGCAGAGGAGTTAGAAAATGTGTAGTGGGGCGCTTTCGCAGCGCTCATTTCGTTCACTAAATGTGCATGTCAATGTGTGCGTGATCAACTCAAAGCGCGTGACCCGTACCACAGTATAATTAACCAGTATACTTAAAAAAATTACTACTTTTATTCATACTCGTATGTGTTTATTTTTATAGAATTTCTAATATATTCTGTTAATACTAACTTTTGCCTGCGGCTTGATATTTATACTTAGTCACTTTTAAGCAGCATTTTTTGTTTTCATATTTATTTCCTATTTCTTTACGTTCGTACAGGTTGTACGGAAATTATAAAAATAGGAGGACCTTAAGAGGTGGACAGAGCTACAACCAGGCCATTCATGACTGGCTGAAGACAATATGTCCCACAAAGTGTTAGGCCTAGGATAGGAAAACCTAATTAAATACAGACGTAGGTAAACTTACATTTGTATTAAATTACTTATGTAACAAAAACGTAGGTAAACCTGCGTTTTTGTTTAATTACACCAGCTACCTGCCAGTGAAAATACTGTTAACATCGGCCCAGCCTTTTCCTAGATTAGCCGGAACAAACAGACAGACCGACATATATTTTATAATATATTTTGTATCATAAGTTTTGTGACACAATAAAAACTTTTCAATTAAAAATGCTACCCACAAAAATGTTTCTTAATTTGAATTTAGGATATTTTATGACACTCTGGTAGGACACCAGAAGTTGTAAAAGCTGTAAAGGCCCTTCTTTCCTGCTTCTTTCTTGAATAGTCGTTGTTTTTTGTTGACTAAAGATTTAAAAGAACGAGCTTCTCCCAGAAAAACATCGCTTAAATGCGCGCCTAATGGACATGAGAATGAAGAGATCTCGCGTTTTGTTGAAGCAGTGCGCAGGAAAAAGTCACCGTCAAATTCTATTTTCAGGCGAAAATCTTTTTACTGTAGAGGAGAGGTACAACAAACAAAATAATGAATATGTGTATTCCGCATGTCCAGCGAGGCTATTTTCCATCCTCAGTTTGGTTAGGAGTTTCATATTGGGGCTTAATTTCCCCGTATAGGTCCGGGCTCCTTACAGAATAGCATCTGCCTTCCTGCCAGGCAGCTCGTAAAAGGTGAGCATAGGCTTACCGTCACTAACACCGTGATATCTGACTAGGTGGTAGAGTTTCGCAGCGACTCACCCAAATTTGTACCACCGCTTTACCTATTCCTGTCGCCATAACGTCATGACGTGTTCCGGTTTGAAGGGTAATGTAGCCGGTAATCTTACTTTTGTTCGACGCCTAACATCCCGGCCTCAGGTTGGCAACACACCAATACCACCTTTGGTGTCTCTAGACGGCGTGAATTTCTTACTATCGGAAAATCCGTCTGCTTGTTTGCCTTCCAATATCATAAAAAAAGATTCTTATTTATTTTGTGTTAAGATAAGAAGACACGTTTAATTCAGTTCATTTTATTAAATAAATGATTATTCTAAAAACAAACAGGTGATTACTATTTTTTTAACAATAAACATGTAACATAACTTATGACTCGACTAAGTAGATTTGTGTGCATGCAGTAAAAAGCGGATATTTTAACATTATAAACAGACACTCCAATTTTATTAATTTGTACAAATTAGATAAACATAGCAGTCTAAGTTACTCCTTATTATTAACAACTTTTTAGGTTTTCAGGTAGCTGGTGACAGCTACCTGACAGTGAAAATGTTTTTAACATCGGTCCATTCTGTTCAGCGATTAGCCGGAGCAAAGGACAGACAGAAAAAAATTAAAAAACTGGATATATACCGTATATACATTCGTATGGATGTTGTAAACAGTGCTTAAATTTTATATATTTGTATGGATCAGAGATTTTTTAAAGAATGAAAAAAGCTATCTACCCCTTTTTGTATATATAGGTAACATTTTATTATGTCAGCTAACTACCAGTGAAAATCACATCACCTTCGTGCCAGCAGTTTCAAAGATTAGCGGGAGCAAACATACCGACTGACAGAGACACAGACAAAATTGTAAAAAAATTTTAGGTTCAGAATCAGAATCAGAATAATCTTTATTCACATGAACCATACAAGTGGTATTTGTGCGCGTCGACATTTTTTAAACTACCACCGGATCGGAATCGCGGCCTCACACTGAGAAGATCCGGCGAAAGAAACTCAGCGGGCTTGTCTTTTTTCAATAATAATATTTACAATATAATCTAGATTAAAATTACTAATTACAATCTGATTTTAACTTAAGTAAAAGGTACAAAAAATTACATTACAAATTGCAGTGGGAGATTGAAACCTCTATTCCCAAGCATGTTCATCTTCCAAATACTCTGCGACTGTATCATAGCCTTTTTGACATAATTTTGCTTTGATACATTTTTTAAACTTATTTATAGGTAGATCTCTAATACCAATGGGCAGCTTATTGTAGAAAAGTATACATTGACCCAAAAAGGATTTACTAATTTTACCGAGACGAGTTTTGTACGCGGTTAGATTATTTTTCTTCCTCGTATTAATATCGTGAACATCACATTGTTTTGTAAACATACATAGATTTTTTTTAACATACATTAAGTTTTCATAAATGTATTGGGAACTGAAGGTTAAAATATTTATTTCTTTGAATTTTTCTCGGAGGGAATCCCTTACTTTAAGATTATAAATAGCTCTAATAGCTCTTTTCTGTAATACAAATATAGTATTTATTTCTGCAGAATTTCCCCAAAGAAGTATCCCATAAGACATTAAACTATGAAAATAGCTAAAATATACTATTCGGGCCGTTTCAACATCGGTTAATGTTCTTATTTTTTTAACTGCAAATGCTGCTGAACTAAGCCTATTTGCCAGTTTCTCAATATGAGGGCCCCATTGTAATTTATTATCAATTGTTATTGTAGGTACCGCATATACACATTCGTATGTATAAAGCAGAAGAAGAATACGTATGTACAAAAAACAGATATTAAAATTACAAACAGCAACATCTCCTATTTTATTTATGTGTATGTATAGATTGAAAAACACATTTTCTGTTTGTTGCTCGATCCGGCCCCTTATAGTCATATCCAACACTAGACCGCTATACCACAGAGGTAATTTTTTTATCTTGTATTTTAACCCCATGTGGCCGAAACTTCAAAACACATAAAACAAATATTTACTTATACCTTATCGTATACATTACAATTTTATCAGCCTCATGATTTTATTTTAACTATTAAGAACTTCCATTTAAAATGTATGTTAATGTAATGAGTATTTGAGTCATAAAGTAAAAAAAAAACGAATCACTAAATAATTATTAACAGAATATTTATCTTAATATTGATATTGTTTATTGTCTCAATGAAGTGTTAACATTAGTTATTATTAACACTAGAAACACATATATTGACATGTCACATACACATAAACAATGATCATGTTTTGATTTCCTTTGACTTAGATCGGTAATCATGACGTAAAATAATAACATGCATATATTATGTAAGCAAGTCTTTTCTTGTAGCGTTGAAAAGACAAAACAAGTGTTGAAAAAGCACCAAAATTTACTAAATTAATAGTATGGGTTACAAAATTCCGATAACACCAGCTGCCTAGGTTTGTATTGGTGTGGGCTAATGATGTTGCTTTGTTTAGTTGGTTTACTAAGAACTGGTAACTTTTCACGATTATTGTCTTTTTTAGTACGATGTCTTTTACAGGCATGCCTCGAACATAACGGGCATCAACGATTTCACGCAAAAGGCCTTTCATAAAAAATATGATTTTCTGCCTAATTTCATTTCTCCAAAATTCGTTGTCTCGTTCAAAATATTAGTCAAATGGCAAGAAAAAGCGTTTCTCTCCGAAACATGCAATTAACCTTGCAGTTGATACCTCGTTGTACCAAGTTTTTTATTGTATTTGAATATATTTTGTATCTTACAGTTTTTGATATACCTGTCTTATACGCTTTCAGAATCAAAATCAGAAAAAACTTTATTCACGTGAACCATACAATTGTAACGTATTTTTATTTTGTTTTTATTTTTTTAGCACTTGCCCTGTGCGTGGGATAAATTTCTATAAATTTTAAAGAAAGAAAAAATTTCGCCCCAGACAGGATTTGAACCTGTAACCTTTCGTCTCAAGCCGACGAATGCTCTAACCAATTGAGCTACTGAGGATTCAAGTCCCGTGGCGAAATTTTTAATTCCTTTCTAACCCGTTAACGCGGGTAGTTATGTCCTATAGATACACAATTCTGAGTACCCACCAAATGAGTTCATCACCGATGAAATTCACATTTTTTAGAATGGACATAACTTTCGTTTCTTGCAACGTATTTTTATTTTGTTTTTATTTTTTTAGCACTTGCCCTGTGCGTGGGATAAATTTCTATAAATTTTAAAGAAAGAAAAATTTTTTTTTTCTCGTTCAAAATATTAGTCAAATGGCAAGAAAAAGCGTTTCTCTCCGAAACATGCAATTAACCTTGCAGTTGATACCTCGTTGTACCAAGTTTTTTATTGTATTTGAATATATTTTGTATCTTACAGTTTTTGATATACCTGTCTTATACGCTTTCAGAATCAAAATCAGAAAAAACTTTATTCACGTGAACCATACAATTGTACTAGAGCGTTGACATTTTTATAAACTACCAACGGATCGGAATTGCGGCCTCACACTTTATGTGGAAATTTTATTTCTCCGTATTGTCTTCAACTAATGCGTCAGGCGTTGCACCAAAAAAGGGCAATTTCGCATCTATGAAAAGTCCACATAACTGATTGACAATGTTTTTCATTTGTTGCAGTGCCTGTTTTTTGTTTTCATTGTCATACGCAATAGAAGTTATATATACTTAGTGTCTTCGGTTAGTCGTGGGTGCCCTGGTTGGGCCTCTCTCTACCTTTTTACATATTGTGCCAAAGTTAGACGCTATTATCAAATTTTCCTTATGTCCATCCATTCACTACAATCTCCCTGTAATGCAGTATTTTTTTCGATATTATCACTATTCTTTTTTTAAGTTTTCAGATACTACTTACCGTACAAAGTCGTCGCATGAAACGTATAATATGTACTTCAACTATACAACGAAACTTATTGACTATAATGTAGTCAATAACATCTTTCAAGCGCTCCTACTGACATTTGCTGCTCTGTGGCGCTTCAGGTTCTTTACGAGTCAATTCTTCGCGGAAGAATCGTAATGAATCAAAACGTTTTTATTCATACATACATACATATCTTCACGCCAAGTCCTTTACGGGGTAGGCAGTGAGTATCGAGTGCCAGACCTCACGATCCTGACATACCTGTCTGGCTTCCTTCACATTCATTACCCTTTTCATACAAACACGCCGGTTTCGGAGACTCTTGACACCACCCTCGGATAATATCCGATTGATCTGATCGTGAAATGTCAGCCTTGGTCTCCCCGGGTACCTATCTCCATCCACATTCGCATTGTATATCTGCTTTGTCAATCTTTCGTCTGTCATTCTTTCCACATGACCGAACCAAGTATGCCCTTTCGCATGTTTCAACACTAACACTTTCTTTCAATTCCACTCTTTCTCGATTCTTACTGTTACGAATGCGGTCAGCGAGCGTTACACCACAGATTTTCCGTAGTGCTCTCATTTCGACCACATTTATCCTTTCATGCTCTTTCTGACATACCCAACTCTCGCTTCCATTCAATAACGTTGGGATAAGCACAGAATTATGCAATGCGAGTCTAGCTTTTTGACTCAAAACCTCGCTTTGGAATAGCTTACCCAACGCTCCATTCACACTATTCCCTGCACTCACTCTCCTCTCTACATCTGCGGTGTACCTTCCATCCCTGCTAAAAGCACAACCAAGATGTACAATTTCATTTACTTGTTCCAGCACTACATCCTCAACCAAAACTCTTACATCCGTTCTGGCTACGTCTCTTTCAAACACCATTATTTTGGTTTTCGTCGCATTCAAATGTAAGCCCTTTTCTTTACAATCTCCTTCCATAACTGTGACCAGTGTTTGCAGCTCAGATGGTTTAGAACCCAAAAGTACAGCATCATCTGCATAAAGCAGGCAGTTCACCACTTGGTCACCCATACGCATTCCCACATTCAATGATCTTAACCTTTGCAGACATTTGTCCAAATACAAGATAAACAAGCGTGCTGACAACATACAACCATATATCATTTCTAAACGGCTGGACTAATTTGCAAAATTCTTTTTTTATTGGAAAGAGTAAGCTCTACAGGTGGTCCCATGGGAAGGAATTCAGGATCTGATGATGGGATCCTGTAGAAATCGAGGGCATTTCTAAAAAAATGTATGGAAGTACAGAATTTTTGTTGACTTTTTATCAATTGGGAGGGATTTTACCTATAAAAATCGTAATTTTATGATGATGAGCTGATGATGGAGAGCATCCCTACTGAAGGACATTTTCAGCGATTACTCTAAAACGGCCGGTCTGATTTGGACAGTCCTTTTTTTGTTTGGAAGGGTGTACCTCACAGGTGGTCTCATGGTAAGGAAGTCAGGATCTGATGATGGCATCCTGGTGAAATCGAGGGCATTTCTGAAAAAATGTATAGAATCACAGAGTTTTTCTTGACTTTTTATCAAATGAGAGGGATTTTACGTATAAAAATTGAAATTTTATGATGATGAGCTGATGATGGAGAGCATCCCAACTGAAGGACATTTTCAGCGATTACTCTAAAACGGCCGGTCTGATTTGGACAGTCCTTTTTTTGTTTGGAAGGGTATACCTCACAGGTGGTCTCATGGTAAGGAAGTCAGGATCTGATGATGGCATCCTGGTGAAATCGAGGGCATTTCTAAAAAAAAGGTATGGAAGCACAGAGTTTTTCTTGACTTTTTTTCAATGGGGAGGGATTTTACGTATAAAAATTGAAATTTTATGATGATGAGCTGATGATGGAGAGCATCCAAACTGAAGGACATTTTCAGCGATTACTCTAAAACGGCTCGTCTGATTTGGACAGTCCTTGTTTTGTTTGGAAGGGTGTACCTCACAGGTGGTCTCATGGTAAGGAAGTCAGGATCTGATGATGGCATCCTGGTGAAATCGAGGGCATTCCTGAAACAATGTATGGAAGCACAGAGTTTTTCTTGACTTTTTATCAATTTAGAGGAATTTTACGTATGAAAATCATCATCTGATGATGAGCTGATGATGAAGAGCATCCCTAATGATGAACATTTTCAGCGATTACTCGAAAACAGCTTGTCCGATTTGGATAATTCTTTTTTGTTTGAAAGCGTAGTGTCATGGCAAGGAAGTCAGGATCTGATGAAGGGATTCTGGAGAAATCGAGGAAACTATTTAAAAAATGGGCAAGTTTAGGGTTTCTATTGACTTTGAAAATTGTTAGTAGTGCTAAAATTGTAATATAATCCAAGTAGTGCACTCTCTGTGCAGAGTCAAAACTTAAACATACATAAATATACCCGAAGATGAACGAGTATTAGATTTCTTCTTCAACGGAAATAAGATTTCTTAAACGTAGCATTTCTGCTAAGGCTCTTTCATAGTGGGGTTTCGTCAAAATCTTGGAGTCAGTAGTAAATACGAGACAATCGATTCTGACGCTGCTCAGGCGTTTCATTCGATATATGATATATATATATAATAAGACAACCGATGTTGTCGTTGTTCTACAGTCTCTTTCGACAAATTTCTTTGTACGTAATTACACTTCTTAAGCCGTTTTTCACGGTCTTCGGACGACTCTCTAAGGCGTTGTGTTTTATTCCGTTCTCAGCGTCTGTATTGCGGCTCAGGCGCTCATTTTTATACTTTCAGGCTCCTGTGCTCGACGCTTTCTCATGCGTGATGCATGTACAGATGGCCTCCCCATTATTTACCTAAAACCTGCTTTGTCCACGAACCTAATTAGTATATTGTAATTGTACAAGTAAAAAGCAAGGAATAAAATTATTTTTGAAGGCGGGGGGTAGTGGGCATCCGGGACTCTCACCAACCAGGCGAAACGTAGCAGCAACGCCGCTACTTCACGCCGGTCTTGACTGATTGCACTAGTGGAACAATTCAAAAACCCCAAGTTTTTGTGGATCGTACCACCAGTGAGCGATGGGGTCATCACGTCCCTACGTCTAAAAACCATTGATTAACCAACAAAGAGGACTAGATTTGTTTTCTTATTTTCAAATTGAAATAAGTTATCTAAAATATTCTTGTGCATTTTCTGACATATCCAAGTTTCGCTTCCATACAGGAACGTTGGGATAAGGACAGAATTATTCAAAGCGAGTCTAGCACCTTGACTCAAAAGCTCACTTTGAAATAGCTTACCCAGCGCTTCATTAACATTACATGTTTCTTGCACACACTACCCTCTCTACATCCGCAGCGTAACTTATGTCCCTGCCAAAATTGTGCTTTGCAAGCAAGATATATAATTTCATCAACTACTTCCAGCCTTACATCATCAACTAACTCTTACATCCATTCTGGCTACAAGACTTTTCAACACCATTTCTTTGGTTTTCATCGCATTCAAATGTAATTCCTTTTCTTTACAATTACCTTACCAGTGATTGCAGCGCAGATGGTGTAGAGCCCAAAAGTACAGCATCATCTGCGTAAAGCAACGAAACGTATACATAGAAATACTTGTATAGTTTATTGTTTTGTTACGCAAATAAAAAATACTTTAAAATTGTATCAACCAAGAAAGGGCTTCTCCAAGTAACTGAAGTACCATAGAGCCCATTTGTTGAAAAACTAAGAAAAAAAATGCCAACTGGGTCAAAGTGGATTACATTACCAATAAGTCAATTATAGATGAAGATGACGATTCCGACAATTTTGGACATTCAGGTACACGTTTTTTCTTTTTTTTTATGAATTTGGTTCTGCGAAAATACAAATATTATACACTTAAATTACTTACTTTTAAACGTATCTTGTAAACATCGGTAATAGAATTTAATAAAATTTGTATTACAGACTATTCATACTTGTTTTTTATCAATTTCATAAAAAGAGTAACAATAGGTATTTAAAATTACTTACATCTTACTAGAGGATTATTAGCGTTTAGATTAAAAAAATCAACGAATCCGATAAAATAATGTATAGAAAAAACTATAGAAAACAATAATGGTTGGCGTCTTAGTAAATCCATCAAATCTTATGCCATCTTTATTGGGAGTCGTTTTAAACTTAAATTACTCACAAACGTCCCAGCTATTCTTTATAACAACATCAAAATCGCCATGTCAGATAACTTTACTAATTTAGGAGTAGTTTTTATTTCAAATTTTTTCTAGGACTCTCATGTTAACAGCATCAGCAAAAAAGTCTATTTTTCTCTCCATTCTCTTAAACCTTTCCAAAACTTAACTTCCTCTAAGAACTAAAATATCCCTTATGACTTCCCTTATACTACCAATTTTAGATTACGCAGATTCCTGCTATCCGGATGCCACTGAGGAACTTTTAAATAAGCTCGAGCGATTACAAAGTCTTTGCGTTCGGTTTATTTACGGCCTTCGCAAATACGATCGCGTATCGCAGTACCGCGTCCAACTGAAATGGCTTCCCATTCGTCAGCGCAGAAATATTCATCTATTGTGTCTCCTTTTTAACATCGTTTTTAACCCTAATGCGCCAAAATATTTGAAAGAGCGTTACCATTTCCTTCATCCTCTGGGTTTCCCTTGCCGTCCTTCCGTTGCTGCACTTTTACGTTTTCCTACTCATAACTCCAGTTTTTATTCCCACTCTTTCACAGTTTATGCTATAAAGCTATGGAACTCCCTTCCCCTTGATATTCGAAATAGTAAATCCATATCATCATTTAAAAATCGTGTAATACTGTTTTACTCCTCTAGTCCATTAATGGTAGCACTTGTTGTTAGGATTTCACTGTTAGCAGATATAACATTGATATTAGTTTTTTTTAATTAAGTTTTTTTTATCTCTTTAATCTCAAGCTTGTACACTGTCTACATATCGCTTTTTTATTTTGTACCGTTTTTTCTATCTTAGGTTAGCTGTAAGATATCTCTTGTAAGAGATAAGCTCGCCTTTTGTACAATATTTATATGTTCTACTGTCAAATTTCTATTACGTGTGCAATAAAGTGTAAAATAAATAAATAAAAGTAACTCAAAATTTACGAAATGAGCCATATCTGCTGCTGCTGCTATTGGCTATGCGCGAAGCGGGTGGGTGGTAAAAAATAAGTAGAAGTTAATTCGGCTAACTGACTGTCAAAACAAAAGTATTTTACTAGAAATCAAAGCTAAAAAATTAGTCACGACTATTGTTGCGTAGTTATAATCAAAAATACCTAGTGGCAGAAATAGCTCTTGCAAATTTTAAATATTATATTCTCAAGAGCGGCATAAAGTTGGAGCAACGAATAAAATGGATAGCTGCTGTGAAAAGCAAGTAGTTAGTGTAATTCGCGACTATAGCTATAGCTATCACTTAACCTTAGATTACAACATTGCTGTCGTGATCCTTCAACATTCCTTACGTGCTGGGCTAGCACTAATTCATTGCCTTTTGTCACTGTTTGTGGATACCTACTAGCAGGTATTGTGTGTAATACTTTCGAACCCGGCTTATATGATTATATCTATTTTACACATTATACTATTCAATAAATTCCACTCAAAGTCAACAAGTACCATTTTCTCTTTATTTTTATAATACTAACAATATTTACATGTCATTCTTAGACAGCCGTCGCTTGCCAAAGGTGCGCGCCGCACAGTGGGCTGAAAATCGATCTTCATAGACATAGCAACTTGAATTCTTGAGGCTTGGTTTTTTTATTGATATGGGTAGTGTTGGCTTTTACTATAATGAAATATCCCATTAAAGTCAATTTGGCATAAAAATGAGTCAGTAATATTTTTTTTTTTTCAAAATAATTGTATGAAGCTAGTATGAAAAATTCGTTTATTT
>NJDD01001036.1:153470-171902 GCA_002245505.1 Calephelis nemesis
ATTAGTGTTACTTGATGAGTGTGAAACGCAAAAACGTGTTTTACTTTGTACTTAACTTTTAAGTAGCCTACTTAGAACTTTACTTAGACATTGTGAAACATAGCCTAAATTGAAAAATTTTGCCAGCAAAACAGCAGAAAAATACGTGAAGTTGTATGACTGGTACTACATGTCGTCGACTGTTCATAAGTTGCTCATACATGGGGGAGACATAATTGAAAAAATTACATTGTGCCAATCGGAAGTCTCTCAGAAGAAGCGTCAGAATCCCGCAACAAAGATTTCAGGAGATTAAGAAGAAAGAGCAGACAAGCTTCTAATGAAGACATACTAAATATGTTTGTGCTATATTCTAATCCCTTCATCAATGCACATAGACACAAGTTTAATGCTAAGAAGAAGCAGGCATTTTTTACTGAAACTTTAAACATACTTAAATGATCGGAAACTCAGCTTGAGTTTTTGGAGGTGTCTGATATAGAGTCTGATTCCGAATATGAATCTGACAAAGATAGTGATATCTTACAGTAAAGTATTATTAAAAACTGTAGTTGCATTTTATTTACTTTCTGTAGGTTTTTCAGTGTTTCGTATTCTTTAATAATTATTGTTTTACAACATGCCTTTGTTGAATTATTTTGTTATGTAAATTGTCTTTATTATTACTAAATTGTTTGCAGATTAAATATTAGGTTGCTTTAATTTACTGATAATATTTAACTTAAGGTCTTATATTTGTATAGTAGTATCTTTCGAACTAAAATAAGTAAAATTATTAAATATATATATTTTTTAATTTTCAACATTTTTAAAAAAAATTCTGCACCTGTAACCGTTATACTGAGTATGCTAATAAATCACAAATAATTACTGCTACAGACACCTGAAAGGATATTACGGTTTTCCTTGCAGATCAAAAAATAAACGGATTTTTCATACCAGCTCCATACAATTATTTTGCAAAAAAAATATTACTGACTCATTTTTATGCCAAATTGACTTTAATGAGATATTTCATTATAGTAAAGACCAACACTACCCATATCCACCAAAAAAACCAAGCCTCAAGAATTCAAGTTCCTATGTCTATGAAGATCGATTTTTAGCCCACTGTGCGTCGCCACCGTCGCGCACCTCCCCAATTGTAAGGTATCAATCTCACTTAAGGTGTACCTACGTGAAGAATTGCTGTCACATTCATACATATTCTATTTTCTTAACTATAGAGGTAATATCAGTTCAAAATGACGGGATCTGGTGAATATTCTGATTAATAAAAAGTTTTCTCGCTGACCCAGGTTTGACTGTTTTTAATATTTTATTCAATACGTTTGATTTATGTGAGGTTTAGCTACAAGTTTGGTCATGGTTACAAGTCATAAAAAAATAATTAAATTCAAAGTAAAAAGCACGGGGTAGTGTGGGGTGAAATAAAATGTTTGTCAAATATGAAATTCGATAAGCAGGGAAAGAGTGTGTTTTAGTTAATTTTTTATATTCTTTTAATAATATTATCGACTTTGTGGTCTAGCGGTCGGTCGCTGGACTTTTGACTTCATTACCTCCCGGGTTCAATCCCCAGGTCGAGCAACAGAGAAAAATGTGTTATTTAAATCTATACTAATAGTATAAAGCTGAAGAATTTGTTTGCTTGAACGCGCTAATCTCAGAAACTGCTGGTCCGATTTGAAAAATTCTTTCAGTGTTATATAGCCAATTTACTTAGTATGTGTATTTGTAAAAAAACATCATCATTTGTTTCTAACAAATGCTGAAGTCCAAGGTTTATCACATTTTAGAAATAGTAAGAAACTCCATGTGCCTAACCAAAAACTCAATATTTGCAAAACTAATATATATTGCATGTCTATTCGTATATACAACCAGATTCCTGATAATCTTAAATCACTGCCATTAAAAAGATTTCAAAAGAAGTTATTTGACTTGTTGTTAGATAAGACATATTATAGTGTTAAAGACTTTCTTGCAGACAAGCTTAAATAATATAAATTTTGTAATAATAATAATAATAATTTATTATAATTTCAGAAAGCGGGCTATGTTTTGGAAACAATGGTACTACAAGGACGATAGATTATACTACTGGCTGCCAAGGGAGTTTGTTTCGCCGTTTCTTCTCCCGACTGGCTAGGTTTGGAAACGGTGGTAGTTTACGGTAGACAGGGCTAAATTTATTATCATTTTAAAATTATTTGTATGTTATAACTCAATTTATAATAAGAATAAAACTATTTGTTCGTATGAATATTAAAAAATTGTGTATATAGTTAGTTATTTTATACTTATAAAAATATTAAATTATTTGCACACCACAATGTGGTAGAATATGTTGGAAAGCTTAAATAATTTTGTAACAACTTCAACACGCATATTCCGCAAATAAATATATTTTCTTTTCTTTCTTTCTTTCTTTACTGAGGAAGGCTATATATCATCACGCTAAGACCAATAGGAACGGAGCACCAATGAAATCGAAGGATTGTAGGTATTTCCTATTAAGAGTTTCCGGTGCGTGCGCGCTGCCTAAACGGGGTTATAGTTTCGCAAAAAATGTATAATGTATTATAGAATTGTTCCCCTTTAAAAGTTCTAAAAATAGTCTGCGACAACATATTTCTATAATTTGAGATAAGCTCACTATAACCTTTTTAATGCTAACCAATTTGTCTTAAAATAGGGCAATATTTCTGAATCTATTTTAATAAACATGATATTAATACTTTTCCAAATAAATACGTTATTTGTCGCAAGTATTTCATTTAAAATAAATTGCCCTTTACATCGTTCGATTTTAATGTACATCTTAGGGGATAGATAGACACTGCGAGTTTTTAGATAAGTAGCTCACCGAACGACCGTGGCTGGACTCAGACCCCCGTGGTATGCGCGTGGTCGGCTCCTTATGAAACCAGAATATCATTGTATAATATTCAGATGATTAAGTTTTAGTTTACTTATTTTTGTTAATTTCTTTATATAAACAGATACATTATATGATTTTGTAGTATTTTAGGGTATTTCTTTTACCGTGGATAGGCGATATATTATCGTATAGTAATCTTTTTTTTGTTATAATAGTTAGTTTTCCAAATACATATACTCTTGCATAAATCATATTATATTATATACTAATAAAAAAAGTTGCCAAGAATAGAGTCCAACATTGTCGGCCCTCTGCCACCCCAAAACGGCTGCCACTTCCGTTCAGCAATGAGATGGAGGATGAAAATGAGCTTGATGTTAAGTCGTAACATAATAACATTTTATTTATATCTTTTATAGTGCTGTTTTCTTGTTTTGCTGTTTCTTCTCCTGACTGGCTAGGTTTGGAAACGGTGGTAGTGTACAGTAGAAAGGGTTGAATTTATGTACCTACATTTTAAAATTTTTTATAATTCATAATACAAATTGTAATAATTATAAAACTAAATTTTTTGTATGAACATAGTAGAATAATTATTACCTACTACATGGTATAAAACAAAGTCGTTTCCTCTGTCCTTATGTCCCTTAAATCTTTAAAACTACGCCACGGATTTTGATGCAGTTTTTTAATAAATAAAGTTATTGAAGAGGAAGGTTTATATGTATATTTCATAATCGTGCGAAGCCGGGCGGGCCGCTAGTTTTTCATAAATATTAAAACATTTGCACACCACGATGCGGTAGAATATGTTGGAAGGCCTAAATAATTTTGTAACAACTTCAATTCGCCTATTCCACAAATAAATATATTTTCTTTCTTTTTTTCAAAAGAACTTTCTTTCTCTTGAAACTATCTTATGAACTTTGATTTTGATCTTCCCTATACTTAGAGTGACCTCTCATGCCACTCCACCCCTGGAGGATCGCCTTCTTTTAATGTGAAGTCAACATTGTTGGCATTCATTTTGGCCACAATGATTTCCGGCAGCGTTCAATGCTTTTGCCAGAATGTCTGAATGTTTGTTTCTAAAAAACTATCTTCAAAAGTTCGAAAGAGGCACAACCAGGGCACCCACGACTAGCCGAAGAAACTAAGTCCCACAATGTGATAGGTGGCAAGCCTATCGCCAACGGGGCACGTGGTAATCCCGGGCAAGTGGCAAAGCTATTTTTATTAGAATATTGAAACTACACATTTTCTTTTTTTTTTGTTGCCCTACCCGGGGATCGAAACCAGGACCTCAAGAAGTAATATCCGACCCTGGACGAATAAACCACAGAGACAAAGTGTATTTCTAAATTTCCAATAATTTTTTTTGTTAGAGGTTTCTATAACTTTGGATACAGTTGAATTTCACAGGAATTGCCGAAGTGCAGATAAAACTGTGGAGAGAATAATGTATTTCTCCTATTTACCTGAGCTAAAATTAGAAAAGAGAAAGTGTATGTTCCGTTTTCATGGCAAAGTAAGGCTATTTTTATCTCAAAACTTCAACGGGTAGCGTCATTAAATAACTACAGTACTCGGGCAAAGCCGCGGGTAGCAGCCAGTTTTATTATGAATACAACGTTGCCCGAAATTGAATAAGTGCCCGGTTGGCGATAGGCTAGCAACCTATCACATTGCGGGACGCACTATCTACGGCTAGTTTAGAGGGACTTGGTTATACCTCTGCCTATCATTTCGGGGGTACAGGCGTGAAGTGGAACCCCACCCGGGCTAGTTGCTGCACAGCACTACCACCAGTGGTCTTGTTGTTAATGTCCTAATTTTTAACCTACGGTCGCCTATGTAGTGGGAGATCTGTCTGGCAGAGAGGCAGATGGTCTATTCAACTCAGCGGAGTTGGACCAATACTGGGAGAATACTATAATAAAATACACAAGTTACACAAATTGAATCTAACCCCAAAGTAAGCAAACTGTATGCTTGTGTTATGGATGTTAGTGTTTGACCCGGAAATGTAGACATCTAAACGTTCATCACACAAATGCCTGCCCCAGTCGGGAATCGAACCCGAGCCTCGCGGTTGGTCGGCGTAGTTACGACCAACGAAACAAATAAGTAGACACGCAGAGCATTATGTTAATTGATGTATATATATATATATATATAGTATATAGAGTTTGGCAACCTAACCTAAAGTGGCTAACCTAAAGTGTAAGTGTACTGGGAAATGTTCCCATACCTGTAGTTACCTGCCTCTTGCTGGTTCAGGCTATAAAGGAAATAGTCAAACTGTCAACTTCTATGCAACAGAACCATTATTATGTCACTACCACCTAGACTTTTCGATCGATAGTGTCAATGCAGTTATGTCCTGACGATTATTTTTCAGATCCGATTCATGACCAAGATTTGGCACCCGAACGTCTCATCGGTGACCGGGGCGATCTGTTTAGACATCCTGAAGGATCAGTGGGCGGCCGCGCTGACCCTCCGCACGGTGCTGCTCTCAATACAGGCGCTCCTGTCTGCCGCGGAGCCCAACGATCCCCAGGACGCAGTCGTCGCTAAGCAGTATAGAGAAAACCCACATTTATTCACCCTGACGGCGCGACATTGGACTAACGTGTACGCGGGCGGACCCACTGTCATTTGGGACTTCAACCAGAAAGTGCAGCGCCTCATAGACATGGGAATAGACGAGCACCAAGCCCGAGCTGCGCTCTCAACCTACGACTGGGAGCTGGAGCGGGCCACCGAGCAGTTGTTCAGCTAGTTCGTCCTGGCGTCGGTGGCACCACCGTCGTCGCGAGGGCGGCCCGCCCTCCTCCATTTAGATATATTGCCGTTTAATGTCAACACACGGTGTCAACACTCTCCATTGTAGAAATGTCATTGCCATGGTCGCACGTGCGCGCCACGTGCCTTCGCTGCGGACGTGGGGACGCGACGACCCCATCGTCCGCCGCCGGTGGGAATCTAGTCATTCAGGTACTGGATTGTTCCACTTGTGCAATAAGCCATAATAAGATAGTGGATTGATGTGCAGCAGGTCGCTCGGAACGGTGCTACCTCCTTACCTATTCCTGTCGCAATAGCGTCACCTTGTAAGGTTGGGTAAACGGCATAGTCGTCGACGAAGCCCTTCGTCCCTACCACGAGATACGTATTTTACCGGTACATAGCCACCTTTTTAATGATTTTGCAAAGCAGCACAGATTTTCATTTAAAATTTCAAACTAGGTTTTGCAGAGTCTCTAATCCAAAATTGACCTTGCGACTTTTGCTGTAGGTCTCTTTGTTTGTATTGAGTCTATTTCTAAAGCCAGTTAATTGCTTTGCTTTGAATACTTTTGAATTGGAAGCTTTCACTTTCAATAAGTCAAGAAATGGAGATACAGTAGAAAATACAATTTTGAATAAAACATTCTTAAAATTAGTCAATCTATCCATTATCGCACTTCTGCGTATTAAAATTCCACATCGAGAAGAGGCGGGGCTTCCACCACAAAGTAAAAGCTATCTGTTTTCTTTTTATGAAACTCAGTGGTGCTTGGTGATGATGAGTGCCGCGCCAGCTGCACTCTGCTGGACTGGACTGACCTGCTCACACCTACTACGGAGATAAGTAGTTAACTAAATGGTCAATAGAAATGAAATGGCTTGTTAAGTTCACAAGTTCAAGCTACAAAGGAGGCAGAAATGGGGTCGGACACAGTTCGACTGCTCTTTGAAACGTATTGAAAAGCAAAGGAACTGGCTGAACTGTACGCTTCGAATTTATATGTTATCGGAGATGTGGAGGGTGCGTCGTCGGTTAGAGGCTGATGAGCTATATTAACTAGTTTAACCATCTGCCGCTGATGGGCCGTTTTTGTTTTTCGATGTTCTGCTGAGTAGAAGTCTATAGGATGTGATATGTACATGAGACCACCATTTTCAAACTGATATTAAAATATAGCAACATATATATTATTTATATCTAATATGTATCTACATTATTATGCAGTAACTAGAGTAATCAAAATTAGTAAGTCATTTATTATTTGCCGCCTTGTTGGTTGAGTGGCTAGCGTAAAAGTCAAACTATACCGATCAACCGCGAGGCTCGGGTTCAATCACCGACGGGGCTGGCATATGTGTGATGAACATTTATATGTGTTTATTAAATTTATCCTGGTATCTATTTAAGTATTTCTATGTAATAGTATCGTTGACTAACGCTCATAACACAAGCACATAATTTGTTTTCTATGGGGTTAGATTCAATTTGTGTAACTTGTCCAGGGATATTTATTATTATTTACTTTTTTTGTTATATTAGGTATTTAATAATAACTAATAATTTTAGGATAATTTACCGTGGCGTGGCGTGGTCATAAACTACGAAAAACACCAATTGATTTCAAACTAAACCTAAACCTAAATGGTAATAATAAAATAAACCTAATGTTTAGCTTCTTCTAACATAAACTAATCAAATTACAAAGAAAATGAAAATCATTAAAACAGATATAAATATATGCAGCCGTAAGTTTGAAACTTAGTATCGGTCGCGTCTGACTGACCCGTAACTTACGGGGTATCTAGATACTGTGCCGACTGCCGGCCAAACAGTGGGACATGGCAGCCGTAACCGTCCGCAGACGGTACGTGCACACTCATCGGTCTGTCTGGTTGTTCATAGCCAGGAACATATTCAGCACTCTGGGCTAGCAAAGAAACAATGTTACGCACCAGTGATCGCGATGTTCTTGAAAAGTCAGTTTCTACTGCAGAAACCCATCTAACTAACAGACACGACTTGAAATTGACTCCTGTCTTCTTTCATTTGTAGTTCTTCTGTCTCCTCATTTAAATTGTCATTTACTTCTTCACTGTCTCAACTTCACCGTTGTCGTGTATTTCCTTTTCAATTTCAAACAAAAAGTGGATTCGTCTTAAACAAACCTAAATTTGTTGATCATCTTAAATGTTGACCGAAGCTCCGAGAGCAGCTCTTATCCTTGAAGGTCGTGGCTAAGACATCTAACAAACATAACCCCAAACTAAGTTATGTAAATATTCATAGAGAGGGTTGAATTAACGTATCTTTAACAAATACAAACTATGACAAGAGATAACTGTTACTGATGCGTTGCCACTATCGGGTTTTAGCACACATTATACTGGTTACGCCATATTTTAACTCAGAAAAAGACAATGGCGAGCACCGAAGTTATAAACGAAACAAATACATGTGGCAGTGGTTCCTATAGGAGAAGCTGCTGCACACCACTACTAAACAGTTATATATAGTATAGCAGTACAAAATGATAGACTAAACTGGTGGAATAACCCTCTAGTATAATTAGATCACAAGCTGTGGGCGATGAGATCGTCGCGTCCGGATGCCGATTGTTATCGTTTTTTCAAAAACTCGTATAATATCGTAATGAACGGTAGCCTATGTTATTCATCTAACGTTTAACGTATTTCTTTAAATTCTATGCTAAAATTTATCGAAATTAGTTGTCGTTTTGCCTTGAATTTCAAATATAAATAAACCTTCGCATTTTTAGTGTGGATTCTAAATGAAATTTACAATCAATTTTCAAAATACATAAACATCAATAATTATTCAACTTGAACCTACAAAAGACAAGGCGCCTCGCTCCGCTGCTGTATCGCCTTCTTCTCTGTATACGTACATCGCTGACATGTGGCCGGGATGTTGGGCCTATTGTGCTAGTCCACCGGCTAGCCTTCCCTCCGGGCCGGAACACGACAGAGTCGTTATGAAGACTCTTACCAACCGACAAAAGAACATTTAAGTTCTACTTCAACTGGCAACTAAATTTTAACTTGTTATTTAATTGTATGTTTACTCGCGTCACAGTATGTCATATTTATTTAATTTTGATTGCAGGAAAAAGATGTATCTATTATCTTACTATGCGAATAAGAGAGACTGTGCTACTTATAATTTTGATTGTCGAAAGTTAAATAAGTGGTTGGGGCTAACAGCCTGTCCACAGAGGGCTTTTACTCGCGCGTAGCAATCAATTTACAGAGCGTCCGGGTAGCGCATATCACGCACGTATGTGGTGCCCGTTGTCTCGGATATGGCGGTTGTGTTGTGGCTTGTACACTGTCGGTGGAAACGTCTCCAACGAAGGGAAAGTAATTTTGTAACATATTAGTTTTTCTGTAAATCCCATAGCTTAATACCATGTGGAATATAGGTATATTTCTTGTGACTTGCTTATATATTAATAAGTAGTTTTATATTGTTAATTTGGAATGTCTGCAAATACATATTTCTACAACATATGCTTAACTCTTCACGTTTCTTTTTTACTCGAGCATTCCAGCGTAGCTTTTATAACGATTGTCAAACCTGAGTGACAAAAATAAATTTGAATTGAAATTGGTAGGTATATCTTACTTATTTCACGTCACGGCCTCGCGCGTAGTTCTGGACGCAGCAATGGCGCCTGAGTATAGCGCAAAAATCTCGATGTCGTCTGTCTCCCTCTTTGCAAGCGTTTTACGCGCGAATCAGGAAACACGTCGCATTATCAGGTATGGTTCTATGTTGCTCAAGTATCTCTATTATAATGTGTAAGTGGGTAAAATGTCCTTTGCGGTCAGGCTTTAAGTAACTTACAATTACATTAAAATCGACTACTCACTAACTAAAGAGGTGTGAACCGGGTGTTCAAACATAGCCCTGTGTTGGTCTTGATGACTCGGCTTACTTACCCTTACCCTTACAGCTTTTCAAGTTAACAATACACGCTACCATCTCCGTAAATTATTTATATGAAAACTTCGCACAGCGCCTCTATTGGTTGCTAAGAGAAACACGTTTTCAGACCAAAAGTGTCATAGATTTCGACACGTTACTTACCGAACGCAATCTATACCAACTCATGATAAAGGCTCTGTACTATATCATACCCACTCTTAAGTCCAGTGTTATTCAAATTTAGAATCACAAAAATATCGGTGTACTTACTCGTTTTACACATATCTGCAGCAGGCGTGATATTGAATGCGGTGGAAAGTCATGTTATAAAAGAATAAGCAATACTGAAATGTTACATGTACAATTATTGTTAACATTTTGATGTTTTATGTAAAGTAATACATTATCAATATTCTATATATATATATACACACATTTATACCCCGAGTAATTGACAGCGTAACGAAAAATGCAACCATGGATTCTGTACATGACAGACATGCACATGTAGTTGGAATTTTGTGTCGGAAATTTCAGGAATTTTTCAAAGAAAAATGTATTTTTTTATTGATTTCAATATTATTTTATTAATACTATCAACGCAACACGATTTTTATTTAATGTCAAATAAATAACAATTTTTCACTAAAAGCAGCAATGTAATAAAACATCGCATTAGGTCGACACTTACAACGCGCAACGCGCGGCTTATTGCATATATATATACTTACTTTGTACATTTCGGGCTAAAAAACTGGTAAATATTATGTATCTAAACTACCACAGAAGTTTTCGTTACGGTGTCAAATATACCCTGTATACTTATGTGCGTGTGTGTGAATAAAATTATTTTATTGTTTTATAAACTAGTAAAAGAAAGTAGTTTGAGAAAAGGGTGAAATGCAATTCACTTACTTAGCAATGTAGATAAGATAGGAACGTGAGCTTACGTCGAGCGTTCACTCCAAACCACGACAAAATTTGTTGCAATTATCTTTTAATTCCGGTGGAGGTTAGTGTCAGCTATGTGTGTGTGTGTGTGTGTATACATTTATCTACGTACGTATGTTTGTATGCACGTAGGGCGCACTCTAGCGGACCCGTGCGGCGAGGCTCCGATACTCATCCGTTTTCGGATCAGGCTCTGTACACAATCATGTGGTGGGATCTTATTACAGCAGTTATTGTTATATTATTATTTGTTATGCACAGTATCCTCCACGTTCTGTATGACAGTAAACATACTACAGGCTAATGAGAAAAATTAAGTTGTATTTTGTTTGCGGTCAAGTGCTGCGAGGCTTCCCGATCCGTCCAACCTCTCACGTTCGGTGCAGTGTTCTATGGTACGGTCACTATAACGTGGAACAAATTCATTGACATCGCCCTTGCAAAGTGAGTGTTATATTGGAAACAAATCCTTTTCATTTAACAACTCGCTCGTAAATCCGTTGATAATATTCTGACTTAATAAAATGTTAATTTTTTTTTCGAATTCAATAAAATATGATGCTGTTAGCTTTATTTTAGTTATAGAGGACTGCATTAAAATGAGAAGGTGTGATGGCGACAATATCTACATTGGCATTTTGTAAATTTGAACTGTCACATCGGTCAGGAATGGAGTAGACAAGGGGGCCGACACCTAGTCACATTTTAGCCTTTTCTGTTATGGAACCACATTCAGAAGCTTATTATTGTTTCAACTTGGATTACAGTACTGTTACACAATAAATTAAATTGGACTAAGAATTTGTAAGTTTTATTTTGTTATGTTTATTTTGAGTACAGCAATGTTGACAACCAGGTAAACAACGGCATTAGATAAGTACAGGACTTCTGAGGACACTTTCGAGTTTTCTGTGAATTCAATAATAATTTTGTTCTCCAAAACGCCAATAGAATTTGCCAAGGACACAGCATTGTATGCAATTAACATTTCTTTGAGACTTGTCATTTCGTCTTACTCAAGACGTTTTGACGTCGACCATTGTACGTATGTGATACGTTACCTACGTTGAAAATATTATTTGATTAGATTTGATTATACAAAAAGCCACATAGGTATTCTCAAAATGTTTAAGAACTTTTAAATTTTCCGGAGGTTAGGTACCGTTGTAGAGATGATCCCGATGTTACGGATCTAACATTTTGGCAGAAAAGTTACCTTAGGCGTTACAGTATGAATCCGACACGGATGTCGACACAGGTTGGAATGCAAAGAACAAACAAAGTACGCAGCAATGCAATGTGCTAACTACCTCTCACCCTTCTCTACTTTTCAAAACCTCATCTACTAAAAGACTGGTAAAAAAAGAAGAGTTCTGACGCGGGCAACTGTAATTTCGCAAGTCATAAACATTATAAGCAAATGGGCTTGTAGTGATAGGCCCGAGTTCACCAAGTAGAAAATAACCATCGTTTAGGTTATCATTGATTTAACACTGAACAGTTGTTTAAACCCTTAGCGTTTTTTAGTGTTAACAAACAATTTCTTATTACCAACGAAAGAGCTATCAAAACTAAATCGGTACTAAAATAGGTATCAACAATAAAATTGATCTAGAACACAGGTGTAATAAAAGGTAGGTAGATAGGTAAGTACATATAGTAAAATAGTAATAAAACTAAATCTGTAAATGCATATATATTTTAAAACAGTATGTATTGTATACTTTTGTCGGGTTGTCTGTTCACTATAGACACAAAAACTCCTAAACTGACTTTAAGTAACTATGTTCATACTAGCTTATAGCCCGGATCAACTTTTAGAATAAGGTCACCTGAGGTAATTGCGTCTTTGAGGTAATTGCGTCTATTTGATATTTCTCCAATCTTGTTTAAAATAAAAATACTTTCGCCATCTATACTACTTTATTTCAACTAAAATCATTACTTGAAACTGTAATAGGGGGCGTTTAGCATCACGATTTTGAATTGTCAGCCATATTTAAAATCACACATTTCCTGCCAAGTTCGTTGAGGGAGATGAGTGTTTCAAATCTTTTATAATCTGTTAGTTTTCTTAGTCTACCGTTTTTATTTTATTACATGACGCTTGCAATTTAATGTGGTTATCAATACAGATAATAATTTTAATTAAAAACGTTTTATTTTTAAAGAAATTAATACTTTAAATTTATGGGTATGATTTGAATTTATGGGGTAAATGCATCTGCTGTCATTGGGTAATTGCGTATCAGTCCTAAATCCAGGGATTGACAACCGTTTCTGAAATTTAAATTTTATTTCAATTTAGAATTTAGATTATACCTACCGCCATGGTGACACTAAAATATATCGTTAGTGATATTTTTTGATTAAAAATGATTTTCAACACTACATTGATTGCTTACGTCTCCATGGCCAGAAACCAATTTTTACGGTCAAAAAATACTTTGGATGTGAATAGTTTATCAATGCTATACCGATTGGCCCTCATTCATTTATCAATCAAATTAATATTGAACATGCAAAAGTGTTACTAATAAGTTTATTATTTTGATGTAGTTTTTTTACCGTTTTCACCATTTATGACCATTTACATTGAAGAAGAGTGTAAATACTGCCATAAAAACAATGCAATTTATAATATTACCCAAAGGTGGGATTTGAACGTAGGTGTAAAAGGGAGAGTTAATACAAATTACCCACCGGCCTTGCGTTATTACAAAGTATGTGTTATGTACACCTGAAATGTTGAGAACATCTGGATTGCGTATGGGGTAAATGCGACGCTGAAAAGTTAGACGCATTTTCCCAATCTCTAGTAAAATATTCCTACCATCCAGAAAACTAGCTATTTTTTAGATCCATTAAGATATTTCTTTTCAATGCTTAAATAAGGTCGTTATATATAAACTCCAATCATGGAAGTTAGCCACTTGTAATTTTTATTAACTAAAGACGCAATAACCCCAAAACGAGAAAATGCGTCTAAAATTGTCATTTTTCTAAAAATCCTTTATAACCTATTATATTATTACACAGGCAAAAAACAAACGAATTTATATTGTTTTGGTATTGTTTTAAAGTTCATTTGTAATTAAAGATTTTCTATAACTATTATATACATTTTGTAAAAAGAGTTCAAACTTCGCCGAACTCAAAATGGTACGCAATTACCTCAGGTGACCTTACCGTTTACTTCGGAAAAATTTTTCGTTTCCATCACTAAACACGAAAAATCACTTCAACTTGCGTACAAAGTCGCGGGCAACAGCTAGTATAGAAAAATAATTGACGCGTTTGAAAATTCCAACAGAAGTACATAATACCGAGATTTGAAAAAAATCGATAGCAGCTGCAAGCAATTTCTAACATATGACAAGATAACCAATGTTTAAACCACCTTGGCTAGTACGTTTAGGTTAAACAGTCGTTTAAGACACATCGCACCTTCAGTAATATAAGGGCCCAAGTCAAAATTTTCACATTTAAAATCCCATACACGACTGGGATTTTGAATGATAAAGGCACAAAATGATTCGCTACTGGTTAGTGCTAGCAGAAAGAGAATAAACATAAGAATCACTCGGTAATTATATTTATTTTAACACATGATATTATCGGAAAAAATACTGTATCTTAAAACACGATTTCCCAAAAAGTAGTTTTTTGGATAGTGCCCTTATATTACTGAGGGTGCGACATAACCAATGTTTAGTCTATGGTGAACAGTAAATTCAATATTAAATGTCGTTTACGACATAACTGATCGATTAAAATATAACCATCTGTTAGTGAACTCGGGTCTTAGAGAAATAGGGATTTTTTTTTATAGAAGAGGAGGCAAACGAGCAAGTGGGTCACCTGATGGAAAGTGATCACTTCCGCCCACGGACATCCGCAACACCATGAGTATCACAGATGCGTTGCCGACCTTTAAGGAATGAACCTTTTCTTGAAGGTCCCTAAGTCATAATTGTTTGGGAATACCGCCCTCGGTAACTGATTCCACAAAGGTGTTATAAGGGGTAAAAAAATCTTCGGAATCGCACAGTTGTAGATCGCCACGCATCGAGATGATGGGCATAATACCTTACACTCTGACGCGATGTCTGAAGGTGGAAATCAGCGGCTGGAATTAAACCAAACAACTCCTCAGAGCATTCCCCATGATAGATGCGGTAGAGAACACTGAGTGGCCCAACATCCGATTGGCAATTGCCCGGTCATTGACAATTCGAATTGCTCTACGTTGAATGCGGTCAAACGGAAGAAGCTGGTACTGTGGAGTCCCTGCCCAGAGTTGAGAACAGTACTCCATATGAGGCCGAATTTGTGCTTTACATACTCGTAGTTGCAAGCGATGGGTCGGCTTGAAATACTGTCTCGCCTTACTGAGCACACCAAGTTTCTTAGAGGCTGTTTTAGCCTTCTCCTCCAGATGACCACGGAATTGAACATTACTCGAAATGTCAACGCCGAGTATACCAATGCAGGCTGTGACACAAAGGAAAACGCTCTCAAATCGAGGAGATGCGACAAAGGGAGTCTTTTTAGCGGAAAACGCGCAAACTTGTGTCTTGTTACGGTTAAATTGCACCAGATTCTGCTGGCCCCAAAACGAAATTTCAGACAAAAGATTGTCAATTTTATACAGAAGTTGGTTCCGGCTCTCGTTGACATGTTCCCGCGATATAGGTATTATGTCGGCCAAAGTATAAGGCCCCAGTCGTGTCGTCTGCATAGCAATGAGTGTCACTAATTTGCAACATGTCATTGACATGCAGAAGAAACAAAGTAGGAGAAATTACACAGCCTTGGGGAACACCAGCATTGACAGGTTTGGACTCCGAGCACACACCGTCGACAACGACCTTGATGCTACGCCCCGTCAAAAAACCAGTGATTCGTGTACATAATTTCTCAGGAAGACCGTAAGTGTGAAACTTACGGTCTTCCTTGTGCCACACCCGATCGAAGGCTTTCGCTATGTCCAAACTGACAGCCAATGCTTCTCCCTTGCTTTTAACTGCTTGCGCCCATCGGTGTGTTAAGTAAACCAAAAGTTGAACGACCACGACGGAAACCGTACTGACGTTCATTTAACAGCTAGTGCTCCTCTAGGTACCTTAACAGCTGACAGTTTGTTATGGATTCCATAACTTTGGAAAACAAGGAAGTAATAGCTATAGGTCGGATCCGAGCGGTTACCTTTTTTAGGGATCGGGGGTACTAAAGCGGTCTTCCATGAATTCGGTACAATACCTGATGAATAGGAGAGCCGGAAAAGTCGCGTTAAAACCGGTGCCAGCTCAGGAGCACACACTTTGAAAACAATCGGAGGGATACCATCGGACCCACTCGACTTGTTGACGTCCAATGAAATAAGTGTTCTACGCACTAAACTCTGAAGAAACTTTATTTCTGGCATAGACACTTCACACCGCGGGATGATCGGCGGCGTGTTTCCATGGTCATCTAAAGTCGAGTTAGAAGCAAAGAGGGAGCCTAGAAGTTCGGCTTTCTCTTTCGCATCATGGGTCAGCGAGGCATCACTCCGGTATAGAGATGGTAAAGATGGCTTCGCGAAATTTCCTTGGACAGCCTTGGCGAGAGACCAAAACGCTCTTGTTCCCGAAGATAAGCATCCGCGGATTCTAAACTTGAAACACCAGGAGGGGATTGATCTCCACCACTAATGCAGGTGGTACCCCCCTGGATATTAATACTTTGAATTCGCGGCTCCATTATAATATGAGGGAGGTGGGGGGAGTGGGCATCCGGGACTCTCACCAACCAGGCGAAACGTAGCAGCAACGCCGCTACTTCACGCCGGTCTTGACTGATTGCACTAGTGGAACAATTCAAAAACCCCAAGTTTTTGGATCGTACCACCAGTGGGCGATGGGGTCATCACGTCCCTACACCTAGAAACCATTGATTAACCAACAAAGAGGACTAGATTTGTTTTCTTATTTTCAAATTGAAATAAGTTATCTACAAAAAGAGTTCAATCTCTTGAACATGTCAGAAAAAAAAACACTAGAGTCCAGGTTGATTTAATATCTAACGAATATTTGGTAAAATGTAAAAATGATATTAAAGAATATTGATGATAAATAATACACAGGATAAAAAATAATTTGTCTTTTAAGGTTTGCTTATTACTATAACAAAATTGTAATCAAAGCAACATTAAATCTCTTTTAATTATAATAAAAAAAAAATGTTTCTTTGTTCAAGAAACGAAGTTGTTGAAAGATTGAGAATCGTAGTCCTTGTTACCTGACGGGGTAAGATAAAAATATTATTTTGCTTAATACTATTTTACCGTTATGCTATTATACTATAGATATTTCAAAATGATGTTAGGTTTTATTTATAAATGGGTTCAATAGGTACCTACCTACCTATCTAAGGAAATTTACTACGCAAACAATAATAAAGCTTTTGTCGGCGAATTCAGATACCGTTTCAATCTTACTCCTTAATAGTTTTATCTTTCCCATCGTTAAAGTTGACGTAAAGCCCAATGTATTAGCGTCTTACCAAAAAATGTTATCTACCTAGGTACTAAACGCACATTCGTCGAATATGCTATACCTACTTACATACCTACGTTCTTTCTCAGAAACCCAATGTGGGGTTCTTTGAGTGTTATAATACATAGTTACATCTTCAATACAGGACCTCAAACAATCATAGTCTGTCTCTTCAAAATACCATACCATCTTACCCCCACTCACCTTATAGGTAGGTAGGTACTTTTCAGTTTGAAAATACACATAGGTAAGTATTGTTAGGAATGTAGTCGTTTGTTAATTTTTAAATCATCACCGCTCAAAAATCTTATACTCGTAAATTCCGAACATATTAGAATACAAAAATATGGTAGGCACCTAAGTAGGTAAGTAATTAACTTATTCTACGGCCTAAAGCATTAAGATTACAGGTAACACACATACATTTTAAATAGTATTGGTAGGTAGGTACCTAGTAAGTACAAATTGCTAGTTGCTTTGTTAGTTACCAACCTGGTATGGTGCCTGAACTAAGTCGAAGTGTAGAGTAAGTAGGTACCTACCTAGTGTAGAGTTCCTATAAATATACACATATTATGACATACCTACCTACTCCACTTTTAAAATGTTCCTCCTCGCTTTTGCAGTCGAGTGTTATCAGCAGAGTTCTATCTTATTTTTCAACTTACTTAAAACATTAGTTCTCGTTTTATACTAGCTCAGGTGCGTGATAATACAAAACCCAAAACTTCTATGATTTCGTTCAAACATTGAGAAAGGGGAACAAACTTCACTTTTGTATTTTATAAAATAATCGATTACATAACTGCAGGGTCGACGGTGTACGTTGCCTTCAATGTCCATTAACAATAGCCAGGGCTAAATGCTACTGAGTTAAATATAATGAAAATTAGCATTTCACAGGTAAGTAAGTACCTACCTACCTATTGGAGTGTTGTGTGTGTACCTATGGTATATAAAATGTCAACATTGTGGCAGCGCCACCTTGCGGGGCAACGGGTGACGTGGCGGCTGGCGCGCGCGGGCGCAGGCCGTCCTCAGTCGCCGCGGCCTCTACCTCGGGAACGGTGTTGTTGCCGCTACGCACCAGCTCGAGGCAGACATAACGCATCACCAGGATGTAACTAAACGACCGTGCGCTTTACATAATAACTTTTCTTCATTTATAACATAAAATAAAGTCAGCAAACCGTTTATCGCTTTCTAAAACGTATTAATTTTACGCGTGTGTCGCGCTGTGAGCGCCAACAATTCGTGTGTGTGTGTATAAATATTAATTTATAGTTGTTAATCGCTACCCGACATGACTATCTCGTATG
>NJDD01001036.1:171921-190982 GCA_002245505.1 Calephelis nemesis
TTGGATGTTTCTGGCGGATTCTGTGCAAGTGAGTATCCTGGACTCTAGTTGGTAGAGACGTCTGGGCCCGCGTGCCCGTCGCGCAAACAGCTGTTTCGGACGCACCGTCTCATTGTTATTATTATTAACTGTTCATTTTACACAACAATTATTACGAAATAAACTTATAAATAAATATAGCAAAGTACAAAAGGCGAGCTATCCTTAGTAAAATAAATTTCTTCCAACTAAACTAAACTGAAGTCACTGTTATTGTGACGTCCAACTTTTGTTTAGTTTAATGTCGATTGTACATGTATTGTGTCGGTTCGATCGGGCGTCCGGATCCCCGAGTGCGACCTTGCACCGACGACGTAGCCGATCGATCTCCGCCGTTACCACTAGTTACACCATTCGATTTGGCCCTGGCAGTGTGACTGTGGCGAAAGTTTCTCGCCTTCGAGACCTATTTGAAAACCAACTTCTAATCTACAACGAAATGTTGTTTCAAGAAATAAATTATTATTTTGTGTAATATATTAAGTACCTGGATGACCGAGCTTTGCTCGGTATTTTTTTTTTGTTTTTTTATAAATTGTGTTTTTTGGAAATTATATTTAAGTACGAAAATTTAAAAAGTCTAACCTCAAAGCAAACAATCCTTGACTTCGTTACTTAACAACGGACTTCGTTACTTAACAACAACAAGAAAACACGAATATGACATTTTCTAAAAATGATTCCTAGCTAGATCGGTTTATCGCCCCCGAAACCCCCTTTAAACTAAATTTCATGAAAATCGTTGGACCCGATTCCGAGATTACAATTATATATATATATACAAGAATTGCTCGTCTAAAGGTATAAGATTTGTGTAATAGCGACTACTGTGGACATACCTACATATAGTGTACAGCATTTCTTTGGCAAGGTACAAGCGTGAACATTCGACAATAGAGACACCTGCGCCGGGGAATGATTGCACTGGGGTGTTGCCTGTCGGCATACAAACAGCACCTAATAACTGGCAAGTGCAGGGCGACGGGCACCGACACAGCTGTTTCATCCATTTCCTCCAGTGTGGTAGGTGCCTGTGACAAAAATGAACCTTCTCTTAAATACGGTTCTACCAGCTTACTGTCAAGAAATGATTGAATGTACTTGTACCTTTGCGTTGTAGAACTTGCCATGAGAGCTGTAAGGGTGTAGTACCATATACCTACCTACTTATTATATACGTATCTAGGTATATAGAAACTTTTTGAAAACATAACACACGTATCCTTATGACGGTAGAATTTGTTACAATACAATTATTGTGCCCCTTTAGAAGAGCTAAATTTAATAATTTATTAACGAGTAGAAAATGGAAGACAGGCGCGACCGTTGTGACAAAAGATATATTTTGTCAAAGCGGTGATTGTACCTACCTAGGTAGGTATGTAGGGTAAACGTACCAGTTTTCCGGCCACTACCCCTTTTCAGCCTCTTCGCAAATTATTTTCAATAATTAGATATACAAGGGACTATTCTATCCTAATTTCGCGCCTTTCGATTTGGACATATTTCATGCTTCATAATATGCAGACATGACCTGGTAAGTCTCGAATTGAGCCTTCAGTCACCATATCAAAATTTGGTGTATGGATGTGTGCAAAATTTAGTAAAAAAAATAACAAGTAGATTGATTTTCAAAGGTAAGTTTTTAAGTGTTGCTACGGGTTAATTGCTGATTAATTTGGTATGTTTATATTTAACATACCTATTAAATTTTAAGATTCAATTGCGAAAGATCATCAAGCTATTATAATTTTGGAGTTTTTTGGTGGCCGGTAAACAGGTTAACAATTTACACCAAAATTCAATAAGCGGCCGGGTGGTCGATAGCTAGTTTTATTTCCGACCTGTTATTTGTTTCTTTTTGTGGAAACCGTAGTGTCACTAAAATAGATTCAAAAATATTTATGTGCGACAACATATTTGTAATCAGAGAACCAGATTCCGGCCGCCGATATAGGTACATCGTATTTTCAAAGATAGGACCTTCAAAAATACTAAATATTTACTAGCCGATAACTAGTCAAAGTTACACCACTTTCCGGCAATAGAAAATAAATGACGGCCGATAACTAGGTAGGTATCTAGTTAAAACTGAACGTATTTCCGACCGACAGGAAATAAAAGAGGGCCGATAGCTAATAAACTGTGTTTGCGTCTTCGTGTGTGTGTGTCTATTTGTGCGTGACTTTGGCATCGTAGCTTCTAAACGATTGTTCCGATTGAGATGCGGTTTCTTTTATTTTCACTTGATCGAGATGGACAGAGGTCATTCAATTTTTATATTTACTTATTTTATAACCTACGTAATTTTAGTAAATTGTGATTGATTCCCAAAACTTGTATTATTGTGCAAAAGTATAAAACTTTTGCATTGCGATCACATCAAAATTATCATATATTTTAAAAAAATACCGTTTTTGTGTTACTTTCGTTCTACTATGAACCTTTTTCCCTATCATATTAGGTATAAGACTTATTTTTCTATCGTAAATTTAGTGGCCCGGCCGTTAAGGGGTGTATATTGGTGGTCGACAGCTAGGTCTAAGTGCCGAACCGGTGTTTTTCCGGTTTTTACGATTAATGTTTACTTGTAAAATATGAGTTAAAGATATGTCTGCAAACTTAAACTTTAATGAAACTACAACATTGCAGCTTGATAAAATATTTTTTACAAATTGTTAGAACGCAGAATTAAGAAAAAAACATAGGGAAAAGTTACCAATTCGCTAAAACGGCCGAAAACCGGTATAGGTAATTACGTGATTGAAACATCTTCCGCACCAAGGACGATGGTACAAAATTGTGTTGCCTTCCTTTTCCTTCTAACAGATGTAGGACAGAGCTGACGGAGGCAAGAATAACAATATACCTATTTACTTTACATTGCTTTTACAAAGTTTCTTGTGAAGCGTCTTTATAGGTAGGTACCTAAATCTAAAAGTAAACGCCACCAGTAGGGTTTCTTTTGAAGCTCTCGGTTCATGAAATATTGTAATTGTAATCGAGTAGGTATGTCATTTTAGGTACCTACTCTTGAACACAAAACTGGAGAAATTCCTTTTAACATTTGGTTAATAGTAAACAATAAATTATTTTATCGGATTCTTTGAATTTTTTTGTAACTAAACCAGCTAGGACTGTGTATAAAAGTACCTACCTAAAATGCTATAAACGATTCTAATTTCGAATTCGCATGAAAGGTATCGAGATTTAAGAGTAACCCCACAGATCGGAACGCGGTCAATCACTGAGAAAAAAAGAAACTTAGGGGCTTGTCTTTTTCCTTATGTAGCTAATTAACAAAAATATATTACACTATAGGTATAATATGTAGAGATACATAAATTTATAGACGTTCCGAAATATATTATAATCTTTACCACACAACTTATACCTATTTACTTAATACATTTTTAAATTTATTAGGTAGGTAGGTATAAGTTTTCAATAGGTAAAGTCCGTGGTCTGTAGGTAGGAACCTAGTCTAGGTATAGTCCGAAGGAAACGTCGCAGAATACCTAACTGTACCTATCTACTTACAATCTATTAGCAGACCGTTCCAGCTTCGGTTTGGTGGACAAACTTCTATTTTCTATAAATATATAATATATACATACATACTAACCTTCCTCTTGAATCACTATAGATATATTATAAAAAAACGAGTCAGAATCCGTTGCGTGGTGTTAAAGGTCCAAGCATACACAGGGGCAGACAGCGGAAAGTGTCCTTGTTTTTTAATATGTGGTGGTATCTATACTTATAATAAAACTGTGGAACAGAGAATTTTGTGCCTTGAAGATTTTTAAAACAAATACCTACTTGGGTGTCATCTACTAAAACGAATTTAGAATTTTCGTCCGTCTTTTTATCGGTCTGTCTGCCAGGTAGGTAGGTATGTCCCGATCGTCGTTCGATCCCGACCTCCGCATCTACTGGCTCGAGTTTGGCTGGTACGCACTTTATGGTCCGAGGAAGGTTATGGATTACGTTTTGTCCACTTACTGAGGGAGTTCCTCTGGGTGAGGGGTATGTAGAAGCTGAAGTGATTAACCATATGGTTATTAATTAAATTTCTATTTACCCAGTGACAGTACAGTAGGCAGCTATAGAGTTTATAAAGTTGACCTTAAAAGATAAATTTTGAACCCGGGAACTTGCGATTGGCCTTTAGACTAACACCCATAACACACGCAGATACCTAATTTGCTTACTTTGGGGTTAGATTCAATTTGTGTAACTTGTCCAGAGATATTTATTTATTTATTCAATCTTGCTGAGCGTGTGTCTCGCCTCCTCAAAGTAAGCACTTCTTTCATGGGCCAATATATTATACAGTTCTACAATAAACTTCCCAATTATATGAAAGAACTTCCAGTTAATATTTTTTAAGAAATGTGTTAAATGTAAATTAAATGGAAAGGGTAATCATAACATTGCTGAATATTTAACAGATAAGACCGCTTGGGATTAATTGCTTCTCACGACAATCTCTTATAAATATATCAATGTATCATTACATTAATTACTGTACAAACATATTTTAAAATAAGAAAAAAAAAGACAAGTTTCTTGCCGGATCTTCTCAGTGTGCGGCCGCGTTCCGACCCGGCGGTTGATTTAGTTATTATTATATAGACGCGTCACAAGTGCCTCTTGTAGGTTTACGTGAAATAAAGGTAATTTATTATTGTTATTATAGAACATTTATAAAAACTCTTAACATTTGTACAAATACCAATTATGATAAACATTTACATTTTGTGGGTGAAAAATCACAGAGCGATCCATACTTTTGTGGTGGTAACTAAAATGTTAAAGGGATATTCAATCAAATATGTCATACATTAAATCCCTAACCTATGCTTACAGCTTGCTCCCACGGGGCCCTTGGCGGGCAAGTCCTATGTCATACTTAAAAATAAGCGACACGATTATAGATGCTATATTCATTTTCCCAAACAAAATATTTTGCTTTCGCAAAGGATTCCTACAAATGTTACCTTCACTGCTTTTATCACCGTCTCGCACGGATACAACGTGAACAGCCAGAATGTTAGGCAGACGGTCCACACTCCGCCCTACACGGGGACCAAATGTGGGTCAACGACACAAATGAGAAAACGCAATGAAAATATTGAAAGAATTAAATATTCCAAATTCAAATGTAAAATAATTTAATAATAACAGTTGGTCGGTAAAAGAAATAATATTTTTAACATTTTTTTTTTATTCTTATTCAGACACTACCTACCTATATACATTTACTATTTAATACTGGAGTTCATTTGTTTTTGATGGGCTAAAGAGTAGGATTTCGAAAATCACGTCGATCTTTAATTTTTGTTTTATCTTAAGACAAAAATACAAACGCAGTTGATGACTTATTACAAAAAAAAAACCTTTTCCGTACACTTCTGTATTTTGATTTTACTTAATTCATGTTAGAGGGCGACACCGCCGTCACAGCTGGCCGATGCCGTCTCAGGACAAAAACAAACTTATTAAACACCCATATCGTGAAATATTGGTGTTCGCACTAGTGTCTGCTCCTATCGAAAATCAAACTTAAGACTATGACCTGCCAGCCGTGTAGGTACGCTAACCATAGGACAACCAGAGAGCTTAACTATTTTTTGTCGAAAAAAAGTGTGTTACAGATGTTGTACTTCAATAACTCGTCTGTCGTATTGATAAGGAAAAACTCAATAACGATTTTATATTCTTATTATAATAAATATTAATATAAGATTTATTACGTAGCAAGTTACATGCCATAACATACATACATGCGTACATCGCAGAACCAGTTAACATTTTCCTCATGTGTATTTTAAAAGAAAAAATCGATATTGTGTCATCGTTGGATTAGCGGAACCAGATTCGAATATGATTCAGTTAACTAATCAGTTTACTTATTCATTAAGGTGTGGACAAACGCATTAAGTTTGTAACATATCTTAAGTCCTCGATCTTTAAATAACATCTTGAACTCCTACTACACATGCTTTCTCTGTCGAAGACTAGATCAAAATCAATCTAGTATATATCTAATCTAGTGATGTGCGATAACGTCCCACCTCTTGCTATGATACTCTCCAGCCAGAAATATTTTCGACACAGCTTGCTAGCCAACTTACTCCTTTAACTCCCGCCTGCCAGCTAACGACAGTTTATTTTTAATTCAAAATCAAAAGTTAATAATAATTGTTGCCCTTAAAAACTTCCACCTACGTTTGATTTCGGATCTTCAACCGAATTTAAGACATTGTTGGGGAAGTTATAAATAACAGACAAATTTTCACATTTATGACAAATACCTAGTAACCTCGACATGTTCTTAGTATAAAATAAATAAGCTTTCCGTTCTATATCCCCTTGCTTTAAAAATACGCAACGGATTTTGATGCGGTTTTTTAATGGATAGTGATTAATGTTAACGCCTTAACACGGAAGTTTGTAAACCCGTACGAAGCTGGGACGGGCCCGAAAGCCACCTTAAGGTGACCTCGCCAGATCTGTAGGATTCATTATCACTCGATACTCGACTTGGCGTGAAATATATGTATGTATGAAGGGTGAACCATACCTTCAAATATTACCATGTTTCATGTCATGAAAGTTAGTTCAAGGACTTTTATAATGACAATTTAATGTCTGTAACTGTAAACTACAAAACTTATGACCTGGGAATCATTGATTTACTATAAATATATAATATCATGTTAAATATATTATATCTATAAAAAAGCGGTCAGGTGCGAGTTGAACTCGCCAATGAAGGGTTCCGTAGCAGCAATCATTGGTATGTAATTGATCTTTCAGTTCATTCTTTTCATATTACATAACATAATATAGGTAATATATTATATTATGTATAGCGATTGCAGTTTATGTCATTTCTGCAATTTGCGCCATCTCTTAACAGTCAAGTTTATCTATTTTAATTAAAAAATCTACTTACTAGATCTCGTTCAAACCAATTTTTGGTGGGAGTTTACATCGTAATGCATATGATATATGTTTTTAAGTTTTATCAATCTCTTATTTTAGAAGATACGTTTTACCACTTTGAAAGTGAAACTATTCAGTTTAGAAAAAAAATGTTGAAGGATTCTCTTATGGATTTAATGAAAAAATGAGTTTCAGTTCTAAATATGGGAAACAACCAAAATTTATTGTTATTTTTCTATTTTTGTGTGACAATATTAATGCGGTTCACAGAATACATCTATCATCAGAATACCAAGTTTCAACAGCAAAGCTCTTATGGTTCCAGAAAAAAGTTGCTGTGACATACAGACGGAGACGTTTTTCAGCCTCTGGCAACGGAACCCTAAAAAAATGAAATCGAATTGCGTATTTATAAGGGACAGCCAAGTTTTTGTTATGTCTTTTTGTACTATCTTAAGGGAGTTCCCTCTCATACGGGAAACTCTGAAATGGTATTAGAAAACATTGATTATACAAACTTTTCTTAAAAAGTAAAGCGTCCGCTAGTCAACAAATTCTATCTCGAACGGTTCAGTAGGTTTGACGAAAACCGTGGCCCTGTAATAGACAGACAAACTTAAAATGTGTTCTATAATAATAGGTAGAGTGACATTGTATAAAGTCAGCAGTTGCGCACATTGCACACTTTGCAAGTAATGCATATTCAGAGCACTACAAGTGACGGTGGACACAACCTGACACAACCAGCTCGCCCGTGGACCCGACGCGTGTCTTCGTATGTATTGTAATGTGTTAGTAATGCTGAGTCGAACTTGCTGTAACGAAAGAGTTCAACGAGCGCGATGTCACATGAGTAACTAATATTTTTATAGTGCATCCTCCGACGGGGATACAACACTAATGTACCGCCCCGGATAGCCATTAAATTACATTTTATAAAATATGTATGTTGTATCAAACGGCCTATCTTTTATACTAAACACGCACGTACACGCAATAGGCGACACACAACACACACAACAGCCGAGCCCGGCTAAATATATTTCTTACAAGGGCCCCAAAAGCAGGTGTGGGGCGAACGACATTCGTTTTTATTTACAAAAAATCAAAAATACTCAATCATGTTGTCATTTGATTAGATTAGTTTTTTCAAATAAATAAATTAAGAATTTACATTTTTTGAGACAGTATTTCCAGAGTACTGTTGAGCGTTTTCAAGGAAAATGTTAACAGTTACAATTCAGATGAGCCGTCCTTCCATCTGGTATTATGTATGTACTTCGATTAATTCTTTTCATTTCCATTACAGCATGTGGGGGTTGTGTGGGTCGATGATCCAATTACAATGTACCTAAACGTGCAGATTTAACCCCTGGGACGACCATCCTTGTCGCCGCCAGATTCGCAAAAATATTTTATCGAACTTGGTCGTTGCTAACCCACTTGTTATTATTTGAATATTATTGTTGACGCTGATTGGAGTTTGTAAGTTCCAACTCAAATTCTAAGCAGTGAAAACTTAATAATTTATTAATTGTTACTTTGTTTGTGTCCCATTTCTCCATTAACATTAGTAAATTTATGTGAAACTGTAAATTAAATCTTAAACTCAAGTATCAAATGACAGTATAATAGTTAATGTTTGAGTAATTAGTTTTTCAATTATTTAAATTCTTACATAAATAATAATTTATACTAGTAATAAAAGAAAATATTTGTTTGTTTGTATTGAACAGGCTCCAAAGTACTAGATCGATTCGAAAAAATATTTTTCCATTAGAAGCCTATATTACCACTAATCAACACAGGATACTTTTTACCACGGTAAATACTTCATTTCTACGGAGAAACGGGTAATAGGACAACGGGGGTAGGGGAGAATTACCTTTTCGTATTGAGAAAGGTGGCGCTGCTGTCGGTATGTCAACCTTTGCCTTGACCGATTGATTTGAAATTTGTAAGAGCAATTCCACGGCTTAGACACACCTAAACAATTCTTCTATAAATATATATTTAATACGTGAGGCAAAAACTTTGGAACCCTTTTTACAAAAAATGCGCTGACGGAGGAGTATGAAATTTGGGACACTTTTAGTGTATGTTTTTTTTTAATAACATTGGAAGGCAAACAAGCAGACGGATTTCCTGATGTTAAGAAATTTTCGCCGCCTAGAGACACCTAAGGTGGTAATGGTGCGTTGCCAACCAGAGGCCGGGATGCTAGGCCTCAAGCAAAAGTAAGTTAACCGGCTACCTGACCCTCCGAACCGGAACACGTCATGACGTTATGGCGGCCGGAATAGGTAAGGCGGTGGTACCAATCCGGGTGAGTCGCTGCGAAACTCTACCACCTAGTCAGATGTCACGGTGTTAGTGACGGCAAGCCTATGCTCGCCTTTTACGAGCTGCCTGGTAAAGGAAGGCAGATGGTCTATTCTACAAAGGAGCCCGGACCAACACGGGGAACAGAACCCTAATATTTTTAAAGATAATGTTTATAAAGTGCATTAATTCAAAAAATAAAACATTACACGTACTACCGTGCATTTGACACACACACAAACAAGTATTGATGATAACGATAAAAGATGACATAATATTGTTTGGAAACAAAGTAGTTGGTCTTGAAAAATGAAGTACTGGTATATTTAAAAAGTAATGTACGAGTTTATTCAGAACGTTTGCACTAAAAGTCTTATTTTTAAGTGTTAATAGATAATATACCTACCAATCATAAAGAGGAAAGTTTTGATTGTTGGTTTGTTGGTATTGAATAGTCATAATTGTTTTACCACTGGAAACCAATATTTTTCCTGAAGAACATAGGCTGCTTTTTAAAGCGGGACTATGCTTAATTCCTACGGGGAAATGAGACAGAGGATAAAAATGAGCTTAATGTTGAGTCGGAACATAAAAAAATTCTTTCTCCTGAATCTGTCCTATGAATTTTACTTCTGATCTACCCCACGCCCAGAATGACCGCTCATGCCACTCAACCCCTAGAGGATCCCGCTCGTTAAATTTGTAATGTAATCAGTGTTTTTGTCTGAGGAGTAATTTTCCGGCAGCACAATTTTTTTTAAATCTTCTGTTAGAGGTACTATCTTTATAACTTTGGGGATTGTTGAATTTCACAGGAATTGCTTAAGTGCAGATAAAACTGTAGAGACAATAACGTATTCATTTTATTTAAATGAGGTAAAAAAAGAAAGTAAAAAAAAGAGTATTTCTTTGCCATAGCTCAGACTCTCAATTCGTTCATATAATTTTACTTTAGTTTTATGTTTAGTTTAATTTTGTTTATTTGTTTTGTTATTTTTTTTAATTATATGTGTTTTAGTTCATTAAATAGTATATATTTAGTAGTTTAGTAATCTGTACACCAAGACTACTTATTTCATTATTACTTTCCTTTTACGAGTTGGCTGGAAGAAATTTCTTTTGTTAGAGATAAGCTCGCCTTTTGTTTTTTTTTTACATTTAAGTATTTTTTTGTAATATCAGTTGTGTACAATAAAGAGTTAATAATAAAGTATAGTTTCCGATTTCACGCCAAAATTGCTGAACTGATTTTGATAATTAAAATACAATAGATTAAACTTTACAGAGGCACAATCTTATTTATGGATGATTTTCAACAATATACTTTTTTATCATTTCGGTAAAATGTTGTTATGTATTTAACATGTCCGTGAACAAACATCAAATGTTACCAAAAATTGCTTTATTTATTTAAGGTTGATTTTTTACTGAAATTAAAATGGACAAAAAATGACCTCCAAAATTATAACTAAGCCACTGAAATGACGAAGACCAAGATCAGAAACAAAGGTATTTATTTCACAAAACTAACTTGTTTTTGTGAAACTAAGTTGTGAACTGCCTGCTTTATGCAGATGATGCTTTACTTTTGGACTCTACACCATCTGAGCTGCAAACACTGGTCACAGTTATGCAAGAAGATTGTAAAGAAAGGGGCTTACATTTGAATGCGATGAAAACTAAAATAATGGTATTTGAAAGAGATGTAGCCAGAACGGATGTAAGAGTTTTGGTTGATGTTGTAGTGCTGGAACAAGTTAATGAAATTGTATATCTTGGTTGTGCTTTTAGCAGGGATGGAAGGTACACCGCGGATGTAGAGAAGAGAGTGAGTGCAGGGAATAGTGTGAATGGAGCGTTGGGTAAGCTATTCTAAAGCGAGGTTTTGAGTCAAAAAGCTAGACTCGCTTTGCATAATTCTGTGCTTATCCCAACGTTATTGTATGGAAGCGAGAGTTGGGTATGTCAGAAAGATCATGAAAGTAGGATAAATGCGGTCGGAATGAGAGCACTACGGAAAATCTGTGGTGTAACGCTCGCTGACCGCATTCGTAACAGTGAGATCCGAGAAAGAGTGGGATTGAAAGAAAGTGTTGGTGTTAAAATGCGAAAGGGCATGCTCCGCTGGTTCGGTCATGTGGAAACAATGGCAGATGAAAGATTGACAAAGCAGATATACAATGCGAATGTGGATGGATGTAGGTACCCGGGGAGACCAAGGCTGATGTTAATAACTTCTGAAGATTGTATTGTATTTACTTTTCGAACAACTTTTATAGTCAATGTCCTACAAATGGATTTTGAGTTTGGCGACAAGAGAGTAAGGAAACGTCTAAAATGAAAATAAAACATTCAATATTAATATCGATGATTAAAACAAACAACGTAGACAGATAAGAGCATTTAGTACTTGTATGATGCAGTGTCGTTCAGTTGTCAGAGCGCGTGTTAATTGTCAAACATCCTTCTTTAAACGGCGGCGATCAAGTCCCCGGCCGCCGTCGTCGTCGTCGTCGTCGTCGTCGAGGCGAGGCCCAATCAAGGCTGCGTTTACTAATTTTGATTGGTGTACAACTTTTGAACTTGTGTATTCGAATTATTGTTCTGGTGTTACTGTAGCACTGGCAGCGACGGTCCTGGGAGCGGCGTGCTGTCCGCGGCCTACTTAGTGTTGCCCTTCAGCACTATACTTTCCTTGTTAAGTAAAAACTCTAAACATGAAACATAGTTTATTAAATATATTGAGACTTTTTTCGACGATCGGAACACGACAGTGGCGAGCAATACGAAACCCAAACCGAGTGAATTGTCACTAAACTTTTACCTAATCATAGTCACGGTGTTTATGAAGAAAGCGGAACTGCGCAGCTTACGAGGCTTACTCGGTAGGTAAGGAGTTGGCCTATTTTGTCGAACGGCGACCGAGACCATCGCGCATGTAACTGTAATTTTGTTGTGCACTAACTAAAATAATTTTAAGTTATCGCTGTCTTCTTTCAACGAAAGAAACAGAAAGAGACAAAACACTTTTAGCGCTGTCAAATTAGACCGTACACGTCATTTCTACAGACGTTTAAACTATTACTCGAAAAACGTCGATTAAAAACATCGCGATTTGACATGGTCGGACTAATCTGACGTTTCTAAAACGTTCCATCTCTTTTGTTTTTGTTTCATTTGAGAAAGATAGCATGCATCTAAAATAAGTTTAGTTTGAGAACAGCAGAATTATCACCAATGTCACGTACATACTGTACCTACTTATATACACCTACATGGTAATATGGACGGTCCCGCACGAAGGCGGACCATTCTTTTAGACGAAGCACGACAAACTACCTTATAAGAGTCATTTATCTGGAATATAATATATAAAATTCTCGTGTCACGGTGTGCGTAATTGAACTCCTCCGAAACGGATTGACCGATTCTCATGAAATTTTGTGAGCGTAGTGATTAGGTCTGAGAATCGGCCAACATCTATTTTTCGTACCCCTAAATGATGCGGGGGACTAACCCTAAATTTTTTTAAGTAAAATTACATTAAAAATATAGCAGGACAACGTCTGCCGGGTCAGCTAGTAAATGTATAAAATATCAGGCAAATTCAAATGTGAAGGAGTACCGGAAGGTCTATTTAGTTTGTGTTGCACACGGTCCAAGGTAGACGAGGTGGGAAGTTACGATCTTACTCTCCTCGGTCGTTTCGGTCTGATACTGCGTTAATATTTATTAAGCAATATTTGACGGTCGCCAGCGGCCAGCTTGGTCCAGTCAATTCTTGTGAAAGTCAACTGATGTAGATAAATTCCATTAATGTGAACACAAATCTCTGTTTCAAAGTGTTACTTTGTATAATAAACATTTGTGAATCCTGCTTTGAATAAAATCAAACCGCAGCATATCTCTCTATAATATAAAAAATACAATATCTCCAATAATTTCAGCGATGTCACACAATGTGCTAGCGTAAATAAAAGTAAATATATCATTTCAAATTAAATAGGAGTAAGACTGAAATGTTTACGCCTTTCTAGATGATTATGTAGTCTAGTGTAGTTTGTAGTGAGTACAGACCGGGCGGAGGAGCCCGATTTGGGGCTGCCTCACAGCGGGACCCATATACTTGCATCTATATATACAGAAATATTATTTTAAACGGCCATTTTATTGTTTCGCCTTGTACGTTTAATTTCGAAGACATGTTTCAAATGATATCGCTCATATAATACCAATGCCCCTACAAATAAACAAATCCAAATTATAATGTTCGGCGCAAACATAGCAAAGTCCAAGCGTATTCCAGCTGGTCGAGCACAGAACGTTTAATAATAAGGCGTAAACGGCAATATCGTTGCAAAATACAGCAACATCCCTCCCCGAGCTGTATTTCAAATACAGCAATATCGGCGAGGTGAGTCCTAAAAACAGGCTTTTTAAAACAATTGTTTAACTAAAGCTTACGAGATAAGACAGTGAAAAAAATATATGTGAATTTTGATCATATTTTTTATAATAATACGCCTTCCATAACTCGATTATGATTATTTTACTCGATAGAAAAAAATTACAAAGTAGGGTCTAAAATTGAGATTCAAGCTCATTATTTGTTAAACGATTTTAAAGATATATAATTCAAATTAATTTGAATGGTGTATGATGTATTAATATTTCATGTTATTGGATTAAAATTTTGATTTAATATCATATATGAAAATAATTAAATAATTTCCAGTTAACTCGCAAGAATTCATAATAACCCTTTCCGCGTTATACTGCTTCTCATTCATTTCTACGCCGATAGACAGTGACTGCTGGGGCGCCGTGCTAGCCGGACGTGTGTCGCTGCGTTATTCAACTGATATAAAACTAAAAAGTTTATTTTTATAGTTTATATTTTTTTTAAAAAGAATATCACTAAAATCATTAAAACATTTTTGTAATAAATTATTATCAAAATGTTTTGATTCATTACGATTCTTCCACAAAAAATCGACCCGTCAAGAACCTGTAGCACCACAGAGCAGCAAATGTCCAGTAGGAACGCTTATAAGATGTTATTGAGTATTGACTACATTGTGGTCAATAAGTTTCGTATATGTTTTTTTATGTTATAAGAAGGCAAAAAAGCAGACGGATTTCCTGATGGTAAGAAATTCACGCCGCCTAGACACAACAAAGATGGTAAAGTGCGTCGCCAACCTGAGGTCAGGATAATAGGCCTTGAGCAAAAGTAAGCCGACCGTCTACCTTACCCTCCGAACCGGAACACGTCATGACGTTATGGCGGCAGGAATAGGTAAGGCGGTGGTACCAATCCGGGCGAGTCGCTGCGAAACTCTACCACCTAATCAGGTGTCATGGTGTTAGTGATGATAAGCCTATGTTCGGCTTTTACGAGCTTCCTGGCAAGAAAGGCAGATGGTCTATTCTGCAAGGGAGCCCGGACCAACACGGGGAAATATGTATAGTTGAAGCACATATTATACGTTTCATGCGACGACTTTGAACGGTAAGTAGTATCTGAAAACTTTAAAAAAGGATAGAGATAACTTCCAAAAAAATACTGTATTACAGAAAGATTGTAGTGAGTGGATGGACATAAGGAAAATTAGAAAACAGCGTCTAACTTTGGCACAATATGTAAAAAAAGTATCTTCACGTCCATATCCCGGAAGAGGTAGACAAAGGCACAACCAGGGCACCCAGAATCAGCCGAAGACACTAAGTATATATTATAATTTCTATTGCGCATGACAATGAAAACAAAAAACAGGCACTGCTACAAATTGAAAACATTGTCATTCAGTCATGTGGACTTTTCATAGATGCGATGCGACCGCTCTGTGGTCTAGCGGTCTATGACTTTATAAGGGGCCGGATAAAGCAACAAAAAGAAAATGTGTTTTTCAAACCATATATACACATAAATAAAAAAGGAGATGTTGCTGTATGTAATTATAATATCTGCTTTTTGTACATACGAAATCTTCTTCTGCTTCTTAAATACGAATGTATATGCGGTACCTACAATAAGATAACATGTTTTTACAATTTTGTCTGTGTGTCTGTCAGTCGGTATGTCTGCTCCCGCTAATCTTTGAAACTTCTGGGCCGAAGGTGATGTAATTTTCACTGGCAGTCAGCTGATTTAATAAAACGTTGCCTATATATATATATATCTAGCTACTTTCATTCTTTAAAACATCACTGATCTACACAAATAAATAAAATTTAAGCACTTTAAACCATATCCATACGAATGTATATACGGTATATCCAGTTTTTTTTATTTTTTTCTGTCTGTCCTTTGCTCCGGCTAATCGCTGAACAGAATAGACTGATGTTGACAGGGTTTTCACTGGCAGGTAGCTGGTGTAATAAGGAGTAACTTTGACTGCTTTTATTTTAAAAAATCTAATTACACAAATTAATAAAATTGGAGTATCTGTTTATAATTAGGCTTGGTTAGTTCACGTACTAAGAACTAATAAGAATTAATTCAGTTGACAGTAATAGAACGAACTATTCCGTTACCGTATGCTTTAGTCGTTCGTTTAGTACGTCTCGTTCGCAATGTTTCGTAGTACGGAATCATAGCAAAGAACAGAATGAAATATGGATACGAAGAATGAATTGTTTGTAGCGCGCTGCTATTGGACACCGTGTTTAAGATGTGATCGGACGCGAATAACAAATTATGTTATTTTGAGTTTTACTTTCATTTGAATAGAAAAAAGTATCGTCACATCAATATCCCCGAAGTGGCACGCAGAGGCACAACCAGGGCAACCACGACTAGCCGAAGATACTAAGCCCCAAAAATGTGATAGGTGGCAAGCCTATCGCCAACCGGGCACATATCCTATCCCGAACAACATTTTTTTATTAGAAAATTGGAAAAACCCAATTTTCTTTTTGTTGCCCGACCCGGGATTCGAATTTGGGACCTCATGCAGTCAAGTCCAACAACTTGAACCGCTAGACCACAGAGGCAATTGGAATAGAGATCATAGTTAATTAGTTTGATAAATATTAGAAATATTTTGATAAATATGACTACATAGTATAAAACAAAGTCGCTTCCTCTGTCCCTACGTCCCTTTGTATGCTTAAATATTTAAAACTACGCTACGAATTTGATCCGATTTTTTAATGGATAAAGAGATTGAAGAGGAAGTTTTATATCTTATCTCGTGCGAAATGGGGGCTGGCCGCTAGTTGTAAATAAGTTGATAAATATTTGAAACATATTTTACATAATGTAAATATTTTTTATAAAAATTTGTAATGTAACATAAATAAACAACAAAAATGGAAAAATACCAGTCGTTGTAAATATTTTGATTTTTAAATAAGCCATTCTAAAAATGACCCTACAAATGGGGATAAAACTTTTCATAAAGCATAAAGGAAAATCAAAATACATATAATTCATTCCGTGACCCACGCGAGAATCGTAAGACGTAACTTTTTCTGATGTACTACTGAACTAATAGTACTAGAAGTACGAACTAGTACATTCGAATAACTGTACTAGTACGGAGCGATACTTATTGTGACAAGTCTATAATGTTAAAATATCCGCTTTTTACTGCATTCACACAAATCTACTTAGTCGAGTGATAAGTAATGTCACATGTTTATTGTTAAATAATAATCACCTGTTTGTTTTTAGAATAATCATTTATTTAACAAAATGAACTGAATAAAACGTGCATTCTTATGTTAACACAAAATAAGTAAGTATCTTAGTTAAGCCCCAATATGAGACTCCTAACTAAACTAAGACTGAGAATGGAAAATATCCTCGCTGGACACGCGGAATACACATAATATTCATTATTTTGTTTGTTGTAGCTCTCCTTCACAGTAAAAAGATTTTCGCCTGAAAAAAAGAATTTGACGGTGACTTTTACCTGCGCATTGCTTCAACAAAACGCGAGATCTCTTCATTCTCATATGCATTAGGCGCGCATCCAAGCGATGTTTTACTCGGATACGCTCGTTGTCCTAAGTCTTCAGTCAACAAAAAACAATGAATATTCAAGAAAGAAGGGCAAACAGTTTCTGCTTGTGGATGGGCATTCTTTGAATTTGGGCCTTTACAAATTTTACAACTGCTGGTGTCCTAAAAAAGCTAGGACGACCGCTTCTTTTTCTATCTTCCAAACTTGAGTCCTCATTATATCGTTTGATAGTACGATAAATGAATCTTCTAGTAGAATTCAAATTTTTCAGTAATTATTATAGATAAATATCAAGCCGCAGGCAAAAGCTAGTATTAACAAAATATATTAGAAATTCTCTAATAAGAAACATATACGAGTATGAACAAAAGCAATAAATTTGTTAAGTATACTGGTTACTTAATTATACTGTGGTACGGGTCACGCGCTGTACATTGATCACGCATACATTGACATCACATTTAGTGAACGTAATGAGCGCGGCGAACGCACCCCACTACACATTTTCCCGCTGCGCCGCTTCACCCCCTCTAAAATCAAAAGACGTAGGGTATAATCGCCTTAATGTCAAGAACAAAGTAACAATATCCGATCGTTTAGTATTTGTGCGAGAAGCTGTAGCCGCAGTTACGTAAACACGTTTTTTTAAGTAGCTCAAAATCACTCTGAATGTAGGTATACGTACTGTATGTATTTGATTCTACGCGACTTGGCTGTTTTCGTTCGTTTTCGTTGATGTGGTGTGTAACCAGCATTGATGGATCTTATTGGGTACTGCTTGTTTTTAAGTGTATACTAAAATTTCCTTAAAACAAGAATGATAATAACATTGTTAAGTCGTCAATAGCTCGTGCTTTGCATTTGAATGTGTCAGGGTGAATAGTCTTCTGACCTAGTGGACAGAGACCGGGATACGCACATCGCGCAAATAAAGACCTTAAGACCGTGACCGTGGATTTATACATTGCTATTCCGCGACCGCCCTATAACTTATTAAGTATGAATATAACAAGGGATTTGTACAGTTTTCCTTTGCTTTGTCTGGATGAGCCAGTGAGGACGCGGCCCGCCCTTCGGCGACGGAACCATCAGCATATTAAATATTTTCTTCAAACGTGAACTGATGTGAAGCATACCTAATGATGGAGTTGGCCGTGGCTGGTGCTCCGTCGCCGTGACAGCTGTCACTGGGCACGACTCTCCAATATGGCCACCTCTTCGATAGCTACGCTGCTATCTTCTAATCTCCATTAAATAGTGATTATATTCTCTTTGATCTCCATTTCCGAATCTATTGGAGAAAAGTCATTAAGAAGCACTACTTGTAAAATAAATAATAAATTAAATTAATAATATTTTTTAAAATTACTTAATAATAAATTTATTGAAAAACAATATTATTTTAAGTTTTTTTGGTTGGACATGACTAATAATCCCCTACACAAAAAGTCGAGTAAAAGTGTTGTAATTTGCTAAACTAATGGATAGATTCTGGTGCAGCGGAAAGCTGACGTGGGAGAGAGTTTTCTCAGCTGAGATTTAAGGATAGGTGCGCTATATGTATGTATAAATTTTACTCGACGTAAGGGCTTGAGAGTTGGGTATGAGTGTGCTGATGTGGTGTAGGTGTGGTGTGGGAGTGGTGTAGGAGTTATGTGGGTGTGGTGTAGGTGTTGCGTCGGTGTGGTGTAGGTGTTGTGTCGGTGTTGTGTGGTGTAAATGTTGTGTGGGTGTGGTGTAGGAGTTATGTGGGTGTTGTGTCGGTGTGGTGTCGAT